>JAWNPB010000210.1:0-585000 GCA_035045355.1 Drosophila lacicola
ATTTTCAAAATCGATGGGTAAAAAAATGTGGTTGACCAAAAACCGATTCGTTTGTAAAGTCAACCTTTTTTGATGATTTTTTGGGATATCTCGGCCACAAAATGTCCGATTTGGGAATTTTATACCATTTTGGCCTCGTAAGGATCAGTACTATCGATTGGCATCAAAAAAATGAAAATCTAAATTTTCACCAAAATCGACAAAATGGCAAGGGGTAACATCACGTTTTTTCTAAAAATCGAGGATGGTTCGAAAATCAAAACTTTTTTGATGATTTTTTTGGAATATCTCGGGTAAATATTGTCAGATTTTGAAATGTTATACCATTTTAAGTTCGTACGGATCCCTACTATAAATTGGCATTCAAACATTTTTTAAATCGATGGGTAAATGCTATGCCTTTAATTCGCAAAGTTATGTCTTTTTCTTCTCCACTCGCTTTCAGCTTGCAAGCAGCCCGGCAGATTTTATAATTTTTCATTTTTCGATCAGCAAGGCACCCTTTCTCAAAATAGGGTATTTTAACTATTCATAGGTTTTGTAACCAAGTACCACTAACCTTCTCATATACACATATTTGACCCAATGTCTGAGAAAAATATAATTTCGTATTTAGTGTGCAACTATTAGTACAATCAATCTTTATTACTCAATGCAATGCATGCAGCACACGCAGCAACACCGTACCCCATTGAGTAATAAAGAGGTAGATCGGGTTGGTCCGCAAACGCAAAATCCAACTCAAAAATAAAGCTCATTTACTATAGGAAGCAACAACAAATCACTCGCAAAACAACAACAGTGCGCACGATTTTCAAAAGTTTCTGCGCGATGATGAGGACATAGGAAACTCAGTGCAAAGAAAAGGGACAAATAATGCCACTGTGTTTGTTGCTGGTTTCTCTGTCGTTCCAACAAGGCGGCGCGTAGAAACAACAACAACACTATTTGGGTTCCAATGTTGTTGTTGCATAGTGAGTCTCGGCGCAAGTAGGTAGAAAAATCGAATGCGAGCAGGCCATGCCATTTAAATCAAAGGGTTACGCACACTGCGCGTCAACATCATATACTATTACGTCACGTTTTAAAGAATTTCATTTCTTGCGATGCTTAGAATATATTTCTATCTTTATTACGGACATTAAAGTAAAATATTAATGCAAAAAAAATGCAACGATTGCGACAAATCACCCCAAATTTCAAATCCACCCCAAAGGGTGGAAATGGCAGTCAACGACATAAAGTTAAGGGTGTAAAAAAACATTTGGCACCGCCCATTGAGTGATAAAGAGATACTCAATGGTATTTTCCTAATAATTAGTTTTATTCTATTTGTACTTCATGTCTATTTCTTACATTAAAAATAATTGTTATAACAGAATATACATATTAGTATCTGACTCCCTTATTTCTATTGACAATTTGTTGGTCTTAAATTGCGCTTGCGTAGACAACCACCCTGAACGCTCACGTTGTGTCCAATTGAAATGCAGCTTGATGCTCGATACACAATTCAAGGTTGTAAATGGACACAAGTAAAATTGCTCTAGTCGGGAGTGCTCGACTAGGACACCGCGTCGATCTGCCCACATTTTTTTTTTTTTTTCCATTTTTATTTTATCTCTTCGATAATAAGTAAATTATGTGGTGTAGATATTTGCATGTGGTTTTTGTTTGTATTGGCACTAGTATTTTAGACGATCTCACTACTCTTTAGGCGGCCTAAATAGCAGGTCGAGTGGGTGGTCTCTTTTGAGGCGTCGGGGATGCAAGTTGTTGTCGAGAAGGTTTTTTGCAAGGTGATTGCAGTGGTTGTTCAGTCGGTCTGCGTTCTTCAGGCTTATTCGTTTCACTTCTTTGGTGACAGATGGGATTTTAAGGTCATTTTGTATTACACTGTTTTTGATGTAATAGGGGGCCTTAATCAGCCTGCACAGAGTTTTATTTTGAAATCTTTGCAGGATTTCAATATTGGAATTTGAGGCCGTGCACCACAGCTGAATCCCATATGTCCAGATTGGCTTCAGAACGACCTTGTGTTAAAGAACTTTGTTGCTCAAGTTAAGCTGCGACCTGTACCCAAGGAGCCAGTTCATCTGCCGGAGTTTCAGGTTTGAGCTGCTTTCTTTTGGCTTTTATGTGGGTTGGCCACGTCAATCTCCTGTCTAGGGTTAGGCCGAGATACTTGACTGTGTTTTCCGTTGGCAGCGTGGTGCCGTTTAGGATAACAGAAGGCAGGTTTTTCGTCTTGTGGCGAATGTTATGTGTATGGACTTGGCTTCATTGATCACAATATTCCATCTTTGGAGCCATGGTTCGAGGCTTGACAGCTGTGCTTGCAGGATGACGGAGGCTTCAGCATGATCCGTTGGCGAAGCTACAAATGCAGTGTCATCTGCATAGGTGGCGATGAGCAGGTCATCTCTGTCGATAACAGGAAGGTCAGCTGTGTACAGGGTGTATAGGACTGGGCCCAACACACTTCCTTGCGGGATACCGGCATTGATTTGGTATATTTCGGATTCGGCCCATTTGCTTCTCATGTAGAACCTCCTCCTATGGAGGTATGACCTTAGCGTTAAATAAAACGGCGCTGGAAGTAGGAGCTTCAGCTTGTGCATCAATCCTGGAAGCTACACTCAAAGGTCAAAGGCCTGATTTATATCGAGAAAGGCCGCTGAACAGTATTTTTTAGCTTCAAAGGAGTTTATAATTGTTTGTGTTATCCTGTGACACTGCTCTGGGGTTCCATGCTGGTATCAAGTTACCGTCTTCCAACAGTGGCAATAGTCTGACCAAAAATAATCTTTCGAATACTTTCGACAGTATTGCTAACAAGCTCATGGGACAGTAGGTGGCAGGATCTTGTTCAGGCTTCCCAGCTTTATGTATCATTATAATTTCCGCACACTTCCATTGTGAAGGAAAGTGGTGTAGCCTAATGATGGCATTGAAGATGGCCGTAAGGAATTCAAGAGCATGTGGAGGAAAAAGCTTGATGGTGAAGAGCATTAATATGGCATCAAAATGTGTGTAATTACCAAAACTTAAGACTATACCTCTAAAAATGGGTGACATTCTATGCATACTATAGGAAAGTCTTTATAACAAATTTGGTGTCACTAGCTTTCAAAATCTTAGAGATGTGGTCTAAAACCCAGATTTCGTTACCGGTTTTTATCGCTTTCATGGAAACAGGGCAAGTTATAGATGGTTTGAGAAGGACCAACGTTCAAAATTGCATGTCATTAGCTCTTATGGTTTTTGAGATCAATGCGTTCAGACAGACTACCAGACAAAAGGCGGATGTGTTAATATGAACTCGACTATTGATACTGAGTATAAATATACATACTTGATGGGTTTGAAAATAGTTCCTTCTGCCTGTCACATACATTCACACAAATCTTTATACCCTTTTTACACATTTTCAACGTATTCAGGGTACACGAAATTAAATTATTTTGACACATAAAATACATTAAACTTCAATTTACATTCACAGTATCTACTTAGAGTGCATACTAATAATTACATTTTTACTAATAAAATAATTTAAACTTTTTTAAAATGCACCTCAAATTTAATTAAAGGCAGCTATTTGCCAGTATTGTGGTCAATAATTTTACTACTATTATTTTTATACGCTTTCACAAAGGGAGGAGAGTATATTAATTTTGTGCAATGCCCGTTCGTCCGTCTGTCTGTTTATATGGATGCAATTCTCTTTTAAAACTTGGAATAATAGTCGTTTATACTCGCATCAGAAAAAGTGCTAGGATTATATGGACACGCCGAATAAGGGGGTGGAACCTAAGGAAATTCTATATTTTCACAGTTCACAGTGACCTGTAAGCAAGTATAACGCAGTCGACTGTACCCGACTCCAACATTCTTATATAAAAGTATATTTTTTATATTTGTTTTTTGGTGTGCTTGATGGACCCATAATATTGGGTAAATGTCAAACAAGTAAGAGGCTCTAGTCGGGAGCTCCCGACTAGGGAATACCCTGAACCAAAGACAATATAAACACTAAACACTAAACACTAAATTTTAATTGCACACTAATTTTCCGTTAAGTCACTGACACGAATGTTAACTTTTAAGTATTCAAAATGCGATCAAATAATAATTTTTCGCAAAATGGAAAAAGTCGGCAGCTCGATGCAATCGTAAGCTATCGATTACATTTTGTGCTCCATATTCTTAAAGCTTGGCGCCCTTTTTGGCATAGAGTTGCAAGTGCAATATCTAAATTGAATTAATTAAATATCTAACTAAATATTGAATCAAAAGTCATATTTATTTATACAAATAAATATGTAATTGTATTTTTTAGCCCTCTTTTGTTTCTTAATTAGAGAATATAAATAATATTAATTAAATTTAAAGAAATTATGTAAATATTTGCATCGACTTAGAAATACATATTTTCTGCGGAGCCAACCTCAGTACACAAAATGCATTCATATATCAACACAAATTTGGGATAGGTCATGATCTGCGCTAGAAAACTAACAAAATTAATTTCTTGCCAGCTAAAGCCAGAGCAGTGAATAACAACACATACATACATACTTTATAGTTCTTATGCATGTATCATTCACGCATACAACGAAAGGTGCACGCACGCTATTGGCTGAGACAAGAACTTTTCTCGAGCATACACTGTCCAAAAAGAAGACTGAAATCAATCTAAGTGTGCTATTTTCTTAACATAGTTATTGCGCAAGAAGCGCCTTGTGTAAAAATTATAAAAGTTCTTCAATTTTCCTGTAAAATTATTTGTTAATATCTAGGGTAATATATCATTTAAATAAAGCATGACACATTTTCAAAGATCTTTATGCAAATTCATCAGATAGGTATTTCACACATACACACAAACAGACTCATAAAACTAATATCTACTAAAACTATGATTGTGCTAATTGGGCCAGAATAAACTTGTCTCAGCTCCAACGTGAACGTAAAAGATGCCATGAAAAATGTGTAGGCAGTTAAACCAAAGGTAATCGATGAAGAATGGGTATGGCCCGATTCACAAAGGATTAAGAAAAAATCTGCGTCCAGAAGCGCCTTCCACCTAATAGGATTGTTCATTAGCAGAGTTGTCACTCAATTTGCTTTTTATTTAAGAATAGTTGGTCAATTTTCGGGAAGGTTACATTTCGGTTTTGGCTTGGATTTCCATTTTATTTTAATAAGAAAGATTTGTTGTGGTAAAACTTATTATCAGGAGACAACTCGCTCGCAACATATACTATGCATGTGTGCCAATAAGTAAAACATTTTGATTTACTGACATTTTTACCATGACCACAAACTCACACATACACGAGACATCTAATCAAAAATGTTGAAAATCTGACGAAGTACCTACAGCTATATTAACACACACACACACACATGCATAAGACTTGCGTTTGAGCTGCAGCGGATGCAATTTCCAGCCACCAAAGCATATTTCTGAAATGGGAGCAATAGTTGCTGCTGGTGACAACAAACAAGCAGCACACACCGCCCCGCACACAGGCACACACACACACACCCATAGCCAGACATTCGTTGAATTAACTGTTAATACATGCCAAATTGACCGGAGTACACAATAGTCAAATTCAAAAGCTGCAGAGCGAGCAAGGGTAGGAGAGGTGCAGACGGAAAGCACAATGCAACGCAACTTGGCATTGACATTGAGCGCGTAACAGGGCATTGAGTAATAAAGAGTAAGAGCAAGCCTTCAGCTCTGTCTCTTTATTACTCAATGGTAACAGGGTAAGCAACGAAAACTCTCGCACAGCAAAAACTAAGAGAGCGAAAGCTGGCTCTGCCTCTCTTCGCTCAGCCTGTTGCGTGCTGGCTATAAGAGCGCCTTGCGCCAGGTTCGCACTGCACTTGCAAATGAAACTCCGACTCAACATCCACAACAACAATAATGATGTTTTGGTCGGTAGTTGCATCCCCGACGGTTACACCAACTGAGAGTATGGCCAGCGCAGCGTCCACCTATCAACGGCGCCATACGAAACCGCCGCGCGTCTCTGCCAACAGGTGGCTAATTAGTAATGCAGCATTCAGCAGCAGCAGCTACAAGCACAAGAGAGACAAGAACAAGTGCAGCAACAGCCAAGCCCGGAAATTGAAAGTGCAGAGCCGAATCAGAAAACGGTGAACAATAAAGTAAATAAAGTTTGTCCTAAAAGTGGGAGGAAAATATTTAGAGCCTTTAGAGCATTTCCATTGGACACAACGTGAGCGTTCAGGGTGGTTGTCTACGCAAGCGCATTCTAAGGGAAGTGAGATTTATATATACTCAGGGTACCTGAACGTTGGCATGTGTGCATAATAACTCTTTGGGCCTGCCAAGCACACACACTTACACACTTTTCTATATGGATAGAAGCATTTATGCGGATGTGTGCCTGTTGGTCCCTGCCTGCCTGTCCGATGCAAATTTGACAATATTTTGGGATTTCTGAATTTCGAGCTCTGCGCACACACACACACAGACACAAATGTGTGTGAATGGGCAGATCATGGGCGTAAAAGAAAATATCATTTTTGACCCGCGGTTGTCGCGCACCCTTCTTTTTATGATTTTGGGTTTGAATTGATGAATGAATATCAGATCAAAATCATTTATGAAAAAGCTAAATATTTTAAGACAATAAAATTATTAACACTATAAATATATAATCGCTCCTTTTTTGTATTTGGTATATTTGAATATTTTAAAGATTTTATTTTTTACACAATTTTCCTAAAATTAGTTAAGTGATCAGTCAATTGATCTACATACATATGCAGGTGCAGGGGCTTGCCAAAAGTTTACCCTTTCCACCCAACGGGCTGCTGCAGGGGTCAACATTCATTCATCATTCGCAGAGCTCGAAATTCAGAAATCCCAAAATATTGTCAAATTTGCATCGGACAGGCAGGCAGGGACCAACAGGCACACAAGCGCATAAATGCTTCTATCCATATAGAAAAGTGTGTAAGTGTGTGTGCTTGGCAGGCCCAAAGAGTTATTATGCACACATGCCAACGTTCAGGTACCCTTACCCTTACAACATGCATGGAAAATAGGAGTTTTGCACATGAACAGGCCAAACCCTTTAATAATGTCACACAACTGCTTACTTGAAAGAGTGTGCGTGTGCACAAGTAGCAATTCGAAAAAATTGAACATTTTCAATATTTGGTCTTTTCTTAAATTATTCGACAAGCCGACGAAGAATTACCCTTGCAGAGATACGACTTAATTTTTTTTTAATTTTAAGCAAAATTGGTCCCCACAGTAAACAAAACGAGAAAGAAGTGCTATCTTTGGCACACCGAAGATTTAATACCCTTGCAGACCCAACCTTTTTAAAATGAAAAACAAAACAGGTTTCCGTACAACAACTTAATTTTCGACCGATCGTTCCTATGGCAGCTATATGATATAGTAGCCCGATGTGAATAAGATTTTGCATAAGTGGAGGGAGCATAGTAAAACTAATAAATGCCGAGTTTGGTCAAGATATCTTGAAAAACAAAAAAAAATTCCATACAACAGCATAATTTTCGACCGATCGTTCCTATGGCAGCTATATGATATAGTTGTCCGATCTAAATAGGATTTCGCATATATATGGGGAGCGTAGTAAAACTAATAAATACCGAGTTTGGTCAAGATATCTTGAAACACATAAAAATTTTCCATACAAAAACTTAATTTTCGACCGATCTTTCCTATGGCAGCTATATATGTTGTCCGATTTTAATAGGATTTTGCATATATATGGGGAGCGTAGTAAAACTAATAAGTACCGAGTTTGGTCAAGATATCTTGAAAAACATAAAAATTTTCCATACAAAAACTTAATTTTCGACCGATTGTTCCTATGGCAGCTATATGATATAGTTGCCCGATCTGAATAGAATTTTGCATATATATGGGGAGCTTAGTAAAACTAATAAGTACCGAGTTTGGTCAAGATATCTTGAAAAACATAAAAATTTTCCATACAAAAACTTAATTTTCGACCGATCGTTCCTATGGCAGCTATATGATATAGTTGTCCGATCTTAATAGGATTTTGCATATATATGGGGAGCTTAGTAAAACTAATAAGTACCGAGTTTGGTCAAGATATCTTGAAAAACATAAAAATTTTCCATACAAAAACTTAATTTTCGACCGATCGTTCCTATGGCAGCTATATGATATAGTTGTCCGATCTTAATAGGATTTTGCATATATATGGGGAACGTAGTAAAACTAATAAATACCAAGTTTAGTAAAGATAACTTTATAAACAAAAATGTTTTTCATACAAGAACCTACTTTTCGATCGATCGTTCCTATGGCAGCTATATGATATAGTGGTCCGATCCAGCTGGTTTTGACATATGAGCTGCGTGCAACAGAAAGAGGGACTTCTGCAAAGTTTCATAAAGATAGCTTTAAAACTGAGAGACTAGTTCGCATAGAAACAGACAGACGGACATGGCTATATCAACTCGGCTGTTGATTCTGATCAAGAATATATATACTTTATGGGGTCGGAGATGTCTCCTTCTATGCGTTACACATTTCACGACAAAATTATAATACCCTCTGCAAGGGTATAAAAATTAAAATATAATATATAAATATATCATTTAGGTCATTTAAGTTTTTAATAAATATAAATATATCAGATTCTTCTCATTATGCCTGACTGGACGAAGAAATACATAATAGAGCATTTGAATGTGTGGCACAAGAAAAAAAGAACCCAATATATAAATGTGCCAAAAATAAAAAAATAAAAAAAAATAAATTTGCAAGTTATTGATGATTATATATACACGCATATATGCTTAAAGCAAAGCCCACAAAGTTATTTGTATTCTATGTGTTACAATTAAAAATGTAAAAGCTGAAGATTTCAATAAATGTTGTTCCAGCAAATGTCTTTATTTATTATTAAAAGATAGTGAGGGTGCGAAAAACATTAAACTTGTTTCAAAAGCCCAACAATTGAGTTAAAGACAGCATCCAATTTATCTTCATCTATGTCAACAGATTTTATTACAGATTTTATTACAATTCGTCTAAAATATATTCAGGTATTTTTATTTAATGCGTTTTTTATGAACATGTTATCTAAGGGAAAAAACCCCTAATTTACTTTCTCCTGAATTCCCTGCGTCTCTTGGCTATTCACTTTTACAATAACTAATCTGATCATATTAGGGTATATTTTATATAAATATGAATAAATATAACTTATTAGCTGTGAACCTATCAGTATATATTTAGACAAATTACTTAATATAATAAAATTAAATCGAAAAATGCTCGATCACACCGATTGTTGATGCACTGGCCATATTGTCCTTCAAAATAGTTTAAAATAACTTGCACTTGGAAGCAAAGCAGCACTTGAATAGTCAGTAGGGATTCAGTGTGACCATGCTCACACAATGCACATGTGCCTAAAAATTAATGTGACAAAATACCAAATGTACTTACTGTTAAGTATGTGGCGGTGGAGCGCTGTTTACAGCTGATTGTGAGTAAAGCCACTAACCAAATAGCATATAGGACTGGACAACCAGTACAATAGATGGCGACAAGCCATTGAGTAATAAAAGACAGAGGAGGCTTTTGGATCAAAAGCTCTTTTTCGAAACACTTCATGAGCGATAGCGAGGTTGCAAACATCTTGATAAACAAATATATGAGGAGCATAGTAAAACTAATAAATGCCGAGTTTTTTTTTATCAAAATCGGGGTCGGTTCGAAAATCAAAACTTTTTTGATGATTTTTCTTGAATTTCTCGGGTAAATATTGTCAGATTTTGAAATGTTATACAATTTTGAGTTCGTACGGATCCCTACTATAAATTGGCATTTAAACATTTTCTAAATCGATGGGTAAAAAAATGTGGTTGACCAAAAACCGATTCGTTTGTAAAGTCAAAAAAAAAAAAAATCCGATTTGGGAATTTTATACCGTTTTGGACTCGTAAGGATCAGTACTATCGATTGACATTAAAAATTAATGAAATTAAAAAATTAAAGTTTATGTAAGAGAACATGCATACATATATTCATACTACAGAAATAAACGGAATATAAATACTTTATATTGTCTTTGACTGGAACATATCAAAATGAAGCACTTTATATCCAGGGTCTGAATTTTTGGAAACTAACTGATGAAATATTGGATTTTAAGCATATATAAGAAAGTCTTTATGTAAAAAATCGTTTCCCAATATTATATTATCTTATAATTGTATTTCTGGAATCAATTTTTGGTGTTTTTGTTTTTGTTTTATTATGCAAATTAAATTATTTATTTTACATGTAACAGTTGAACTTGAATATCTTCTTTTTTTTATTTAACACGCACATTTATATCCATATTTAAAACAAAGCCTGGCACTAAGTTGCAAGTTTTGCATTTTCTTTTTTGTTTTCAATTTTTTTTTGTTCTTAATTTTTTATTAATTTAAATTTGTTTGTTACTTTGAAAGTGTTCCTGAGTTCTGAATGGCGAAAGGTACCGTAGTTGTAGACGCTGCAGCTAATTCGATTCGATCAAATTGAAGATTAGCAAATGGATTTGTTTAAAATTTATTAAATAAGATATTTAATATTTAACAATGAGCCCGATCGATGTTCACATCTTAGCGCTAGCTTAATTCATTTTTCTCATAAATCTTTTCTTGTTCTTGTTAATTGGTTGTTGCATTTGGCTCCTAAAATGGGACTTTAACAAAAGTAAAGCACACAAATAATAAAATATATAATATCAAAAAAGATGTTAAAATTGATTTATTGCTGATCCTCCGGTGCGGGCAGCTTCTCCCAGGTGGGCTCAACGCCCCAAATTTCGCGGGCATATTCGGCAATTGTGCGATCCGATGAGAATTTGCCACTGGAGGCAATATTGTTGATGGACATCTCCAGCCATTTGGCCTGGTTCTGTTTTTGGAAAATATAAATTGGATTAGATATATGGATAGAGAGATTTCAATCAAGGCTACAAACAGGGTTGCGGGAGTTTCCAAGTTCGAATCCCGAACCGAATCGATTTGCAGCCATGATTTTTATAGACCGGGCAGCTTACCTGATAGGTCTTGGATACCAGATCCTGTGCCTTGAGGTAGGCATCGAAATCGGCCAGCAAGAAGTAGTGATCGTATTTGAGCAGTATGTCCGCAATGTTCTTGAACTCGTTGGGATTGCCGGGACTGAAGAAGCCGCCCTGGATTTGATCGATGACCTGCTTGACCTCGGCATTGGCATTGTAGTAGTCGTAGGCATTGTAGCCCTTCTTCTTGAGTGCCTCCACCTCAATGACGTCCATGCCAAAGATGAAAATATTCTCCATGCCCATCTCCTCGGCCATTTCCACATTGGCGCCGTCCAGAGTGCCGATGGTTAGGGCGCCGTTCAGCTGGAACTTCATGTTGCCGGTGCCGGAGGCTTCAGTGCCAGCCGTCGAGATCTGCTCGGACAAATCGGCAGCGGGCATTATCTTTTCGGCGAGCGTGACGCGATAGTTCTCCAGGAAGATGACCTTCAGCTTGTCGCCAACAATGGGATCATTGTTGACCACATTGCCAACGGCACAGATCAGCTTGATGATCTGCTTGGCCACATAGTAGCCCGGAGCAGCCTTGCCGCCGATCATGATGGTGCGCGCCGTGAAATTGGCGGTCGGATCCTTCTTGATGCGATTGTACAGTGTGATGATGTGCAGGCAGTTGAGCAGCTGGCGCTTGTACTCGTGGATGCGCTTCACCTGAATGTCGAACATGGAGGCTGGGTTCACCTTGATGCCGTACTCCTTCTCCAAAATGGTGGCCAGCTTCAGCTTGTTCTCCTGCTTGACGCGGGCCACATTGCGCTGGAAGTTGGGATCCTTGGCCCACTTCTTGAGGGCGATCAGCTGATCCAAATGCACGGGCCACTCGTCACCGATCTTCTCGGCAATGAGATCGGACAGGCCCGGATTGCAGAGCAGCAGCCAACGGCGGGGCGTAATGCCGTTTGTCTTGTTCTGGAACTTCTTGGGATCCATTTCGTAAAAGTCACGGAAGAGCGTGTCCTTCAGGATCTGCGAGTGGATGGCCGCCACACCGTTGACCGCATGGGAGCCAACAATCGACAGATGGGCCATATTGATGCGCTTGTCGCCATCCTCCTCGACGAGCGACATGCGACGCATGCGATCGAGATCCGTGGGGAACTTCTTCTTCACATTCTCCATGTGCAGGAAATTGATGTGGTAGATGATCTGCAAGTGGCGCGGCAGTATGGACTCCAGCATGGAGACGGGCCAGCGTTCCAGGGCCTCCGGCAGCACCGTGTGATTGGTGTAGGCGCAGGAGCGCACCACAATATCCCAGGCCTTCTCCCACTCCAGATGCTCCTCATCGACCAGGATGCGCATCAGCTCGGGTATGGCCAGCGAGGGATGCGTATCGTTCAGCTGGATGGCCACCTTCTCGGGGAAGTGGTCAAAGTTCGTGCGCACCGCCTCGCGCGACCCGAACTTGGAGGCCTTGTACCGGCGAATGATGTCCTGCAAGGTGGCGGCGCACATGAAGTACTCCTGCTTCAGACGCAGCTCCTTGCCCTCAAAGAAGTTATCGTTGGGGTACAGCACACGCGAGATGTTCTCGGCCAGATTACGATCCAGCACGGCCTGAATGTAGTCACCATCGTTGACTGCAACCAGAAAAGAGATCGAAATGTAAGTTGAGTGGATATTTGAGGGGCCAGGAATACTTACAGAACTTCAGATTGAAGTCAACGGGCGACTTGGCGGACCACAGGCGCAGCGTGTTCACATGGTTGTTGTTGTAGCCGGGTATGGGATTATCGTAGGGCATGGCATAGACCTTCTGCGCGTCCACCCACTTCTTGCCCTCGGGCGTATCGATAACGCGACCATAGAAATTAACGGGCAGCATGAATTCGGGGCGTGCCTTCTCCCAGGGATTGCCAAAGCGCAGCCAATCGTCGGGCTCCTCCACCTGCTCACCGTTCCGGATCTTCTGGGCGAAGATGCCGTACTCATAGCGTATGCCATAGCCGTAGGCAGCCAGACCCAGCGTGGCCATCGAGTCGAGGAAACAGGCGGCCAAGCGACCCAGACCGCCATTGCCCAGGCCGGCATCCTCCTCCATCTCCTCCAGATTCTCAATGTCCAGACCCAGCTGGTACATGGCCTCCTCGCATTCGCTCTGAATGCCCAAGTTGATCATGGTGTTGGTCAATGATCTGCCCATGTAGTACTCCAGCGACAGGTAGTAGACGCGCTGCAAGGAAATCGAAATATTAAACATTTTATAACGGATGGCAACTCTGGTTAAAATGATATCAATTTCACTTGCAAGGGTGGAAAATAAATGGAAGCTTAATCTGAACAGATATCTACAAGGTGCCAGGAATGGAAATCTCACACACTCAGAAGGTTATATTCCTATGGAAGCTACATGATCCGATTGAGTCTACTGTAATCAACTTTTAAGGAGCATAAGGAAATGTCTTTCATATTGAGAAATCAAAAAGTTATTCATACAAAAGCTCTCTCTGCTAATTTCCCAGCTGCTATTTAAGAAAGGACTTCGATCCCTCATGAGTACTGCCTGCAGTGAATCATGATATTATATATTCTACTGTAATCAGATTGTCAGATTATATATATAGATTATATATGCCCTGTAACTATTTAATGATATGGTACGATTAAAGAGGGATTAAACAGATGACATAAGAAATTCCACTTATAGATTGATTTAAGACAGCAACTAGATTAGAACTTGATGGATAGAATTAATAACTAACTTAAGGAATTCTTCTTAATAATTGTACAATAAAATGTTGTTTAACTCAATTAAGCTAGTTGTTCCTTCTTATGCAGGATATTCCGATAAGCAATGAAAGCAGACTTTATAACATACAACTGTCTAAGGGAAAGATTTTCTTATTCATGCAGGGTATTCCTGTAACTCTATAAGCATAAAATATGACATGATGTGGATATGAAGCAAGCTCAAGAAAAGTCAGGTTCAAAACAAGACTTAATATAGGAAATCGTGTTATATAAACCTTGCAACCTGCACTTAAGCTGGATTTTGCTTTCCATATGCAGGGCATTCCCTCAATTAAATCAGAGGGCATTGGCTTATCTTTTAGCTAATGCCAGGCACAACTGTACATTAAATTGGAGCGCCCCAATTTCCTAGTCAGTTAATGCCGGTCTATATGTCCATATGTTAGACTCCGATTTGTTGAGAAGGTCACCCGCTGAGGCAGCTTTTTATTGGGTCTATTAATAGACATTTTACATTTATTGATTCAGCGGGATTCGATTGAATCGATCGATAGATCAGCTAGCTCTGATAATCCAATAATGCTACAGACTGCTGCTAAGGGCATACTTTGTTTAGCTAACAGGCCAGATTACGGCTCCGGATCCGGCTGCACTCGGCGTGCTGGGGAAACATGTTTCTATGCCTTCGCATATGGAATGCACTTGGCTAAGTCTATCTGCAGGCGCATCTCTGGTCAATGCTAATGTGATCTTCGGCTCTCAGTTGTCGAGTTGTTTTGACGACAGCATCGATCGATTGTCGCCAGCTCTGAATAGTTCTATGCGCCGCTTATCAGCACTGGCCCATATCAGCTATGCACAACACTGAGACAAGCCTCGGACTGAATGGGCAGCGGGGTTCAAAGGGTTCAACTCGTTCTAGGTAGCTAATAGCTAATGCCAAAAGCTAATTTGTATTTCGAGTATAAATTGTTACCGCATTATAAAGTTTTTTTTTTTTTATACATACCCTTCACTCATAAAATGCGGAAAAGGGGTACAACAAAGTTAGCAAATATGACGGGATATATAAACGCTTATAGCCTTTGAATTTGTTTTCGATAACTTTCTACGTTTAGCCAAAATCGATAGATATCGATTTCAAAAACACGCATATTTATTGATAAGTATCGAGTTATAAAATTCGTTTTAAATTATATTTAATGGATACCATATTTGTCCGGTAACCCATTTTTTGATAACTTTCCACGTTTTAGCCGAAATCGATTAATATTGATTTCAAAACTCATCTTAATGGATAAATATCGTTTTTTAACATTTCATTTTTAACACTTTGAAGAGAAAAAGTTATTTAGAAATGTACAGAGTATCGATCAGTTGAGCACAGCCGACTAGAACTCTGGTTTTTTATGGATTTGATTAGGTTCCAACACAGATAATACCAACTAAGTATATTGTATAGACACAGATGTGTCATTTTCGATTGCATGTGACAAAGGGCTGCCAACTAGGCACATGAATACCTATACATATGTCCCATAACTAATTGTTTTTTATTTATTTATATTCTCTATTTACAGCCAGAGAAAAGTCGCTTAATTAATTTGATGGCCCGGCCAAAAGAGCTGAACATATGTTTTGCGGCTTTCGCTCGGTCGAGGCAAATTGATAACAAAAAGCGCCGTTTGTTTGCGCTTGTAATCGAATCTAAAAACAAGTGCACAAATACGAGAATATGAACATGGAAACTAATATTTATATTTACGGGCCCGTATATATAATAATGATATGCAAGCCCAATATACGAGATGTTTAGCCGCACTGCGAACAGCTGCTCAAATTAATTTCCCCACACACAATACGTAACTGCAGCCATTTTTATTTATATTCATATTTTTGTGATATATAACATATGGAGTTCGAGTATTGAGTTTTTTAATGTGCTACTTTGGGAAAGTTAATAAACAAATTTAAATTAACAAACAAGTTTGTTCATTAAGAGCCTTTAAACTTTTTAGTTGTAGATCGTTAAATGTTTTCTTCTTTTGTTCCCAAAATGTTAAACGAATAAAAGAATATATGAAGTATATTATTGGATATATCTAAACATATATATAGAGTTCTCAATTTTTGTATATTTGTATATATAAATGGATCTTTCTCTTTTTCGCTTTTTAAAAATAATATCTTTTTGAGTTTGGGCTAATATTCTAAATAGTATTCTCATAGGATATCTATGTTTTGATACCCTGTAAAGCCTAACAAATGCACATGTTTAATTGATAAATGGACATAACTAAACATTTTCTGTTTTCGAATATGACTTTAATTCTTGAACAAGTTCAATTTTTAGAAATTCTTATTCCCAAAGCAAATTTGAAGAAATTATACAATCAAAGTTCTAATTCGCAAAGAATAAATTCGAAGAAATTATACAAATTGTTAATTGTATAGCTATTATTTCTTTTAGTATCTCTGCTGCATATCTTGCTTTCTGCTGCCTACACATATAATTCATAGAAATATTTTTGAATAGAGTTCGTTTACCCCTTTTGACCCATCGTCAATTGGAGGCAGCCCCTCAATTGGCAACTTGAAAAGAATCAAGAAGGAACCATAAAAGAAGTGGACTCAATTAGCTTTAAGTGTAGCTAGTTTCAACTTGTTCCACATCCAAGTATCTACACACAGACAACAGATACTTAGATACAACTTTTAATACAGTTGATATATATATATATATGTATATTCATATATAAATTGGTTGGGATATCATGGATAGCATGTAAGTGCGTAATGAAAGTGTAACAAAACATAAACGAGCACCATGAAAATTTCCACCGTTGTCGCATTTTCATGGAACCAAAATAAATACACACACATACACACACACACACACGCACACACATTACACAACAACAAGAACAACTAAAACGAAAAACTAGAACGAATTCAAGAAAAATAAATAAAATGAACTAAATGAAAATTTTCCCGACTCTCGTTTTTGTTAATAACCTTTGTTTGACCTTGAAAATATGTGTCTATATGTGTGCGTGTGTGTGTGTGTGTGTGTGTGTCTGCTGTGCCTATATTAGCATTTATGTATCTATGTTTCATGTTCTAATTGTTTTTGGCTTTTGTTCGAATATCGCACTTTAGATAAATTAGTTAAATTGACAAAAGTTTTTGTGTTTTTTTTTGCTGAAAGAATTCCCCATGCGTTCACAATTTAGTTAACAGCTGTTTGCGGCATATGCAAATGTATCTCATGGATACAAAGATACAGTCGCAACTTTTCCTCTCCGATTGACTGACATTCAGGCAAGGACAAAGTTGCCATCCAGAAATTCGCAAAAATCTCACGCGTGCCACACGTGATTGCACTGGTATATATATGTATGTGTGTGTGTGTGTATGTGTGTGTTTGTGTGTGTGTGTGTATCTGATGGATACCTATATATGTATGTACATGCCTCAACTTTTAGTGGAGCGTGCTAATATCTGCTTTCAGCGTTTATTAACTCGATTTATGGCTTGCTGCGCTGATAGATTGCCAAGAAAACTAAAAGAATTGTAAAAAACGAAAGTATTATAACATAAGGTACCCTAGACATAGGCTATAATAGTGCGTGAGACTCTATAGCTAGCCAAAGAAGTTCGTTAAACCATCACAATGAATTTGATTACCAAGAAAATGTTCTAGGAGCTTGAATATGCTAAAATTTTCGACTAGCAGATACCCTGTAAATGCCTTTTTACTCCTAGAAAGTCGCTAAACTTTCAGAAAGCTAGCTAAGCCAATAAATTGTTATTCATTGAGGCAAATTATATACTTTAAGATAACCTGCAAGTAATTTGAAGATTGTTAACATATTATACATATTATATATACCCAGCAATTATATACCCAGCAATTATTTTAAACAGGAGTTAATTTTGAAATTAATTAAAGAAAATATTTTTTCTTAACTGCATTTAAAGTTTACTTCAAATTAGAATGCATATGTAATAAATTATCCAACTACTTACTACCTTGCCTACTTAAATTAATACAGGGTATAAAAATTACTTGACATATTAAAAACATATTTTACATTCCCCCGCTCTCTTTCTCACTCTCCTTATCTATGTATGTGTGTGTGTGTGTGTGTGTGGGCCCGCTTCTGATTGCCAAGCAAAAGCTATTTTTATTTTGTTTTTAACCCCCTCTTGTTCAAGTCAGCTGCTCGTGGAGAAAGACTGGGCCACCGGCTTTTTAGCCTACGCAATTTTGGTCCACCCCATGCCAAAAGCGACGCAGTGAAAGCGTTCTGGGCTGGCATACACACGTTTTTGGCATTGATCCCAATGCATTAGAGCCAAATTTGCGGACAGCAATTAGACAATTGGACACAAAAATTGAAAGAGATAAAAACAACAGAAAAGGAAAGCAAAATAAATGAGCAGATGTTAAAGCAGTTGCAGCAGAAAGAAAACAAAAATGAATATCAAAGAGAAGTTAATAAAAAATTGACCGAGAAAAAAAAACAGAAACAATTTTTGGCCAACTGCAGAGAGACAAATAAGAATATAGGCCGAAAGCGCAGAGCGCAAAATGCATGTCGTAATAGCAAAAAATAAAAAATAAGAACAAGATGAAGCAACCCAATTGAAAGCCTTTTAACATTGACCTCGTTCCTTTTTTTTTTTTTGCCAAAGGCGCAACAAAAGTTGGGTTAGGTATTTTCTTTTTTCGTTCTTGGAAAATACCAGCACACACACACGCACGCACACACGCGCACGCATAAAATCAATAATCGTAAAAGGGGCTGGTTACACTGACTAACCTTGGGATCCTTCTCGTAATAGTGCTGCTGTGTGCGTATCCAGCGTCCGACCATGTTGTCCTTGACAGTGTTGGCCAGCGCAAAATAGTAGTCGCGCAGCGTGGCCACATTGCGATCCTTGACGAGGGTGTAGTGCAAATGGCGATTGAAGTTCTTCTTCACCTCGGTTACGTTGCCCACCTCAGCGATGCCGCGCACCGATATCTGCTTCCTACGATCCGCGTCCGATTGTGGCTTCGACATTTCGCCTTCGACTCTCTGCTGCTAACTGAGGTAGTTGTTTCACGGGTTTTCTATCTGCCTGTCACTTGCTCTGCCTCTGCCTCTGCCGCTGCTGCTCTTGCTGCTGCTGCGTGGGTGCGTGTAGGAAAAACTATGAGACGAATTTTATACGCGAAACAGCGAAGACGTGAACGATGCGCGCGACCAAAAAAACAACCGTTCGCTGCAAAATCCGGAGCACTTCTCAGACGGCGTGCACTTTTCGCATGCGTTATTAGTCACGAGAGCTTTTCATGCCCCGCAGCCGACAAGCTGTGGGGTATATACCGCCCTTTGCCAGTGTATGCGACACAGCTGATTACATGTTTATTTGATCTTCAATTAATTGTACATTTATTCAACATAGATTTATATATTTATGCAAAGCTCTTTTCTTTCTCGTGCATAGAATTATTCAACTGATTTTACGTGTAAGCCACTTGCTGCAGGGTATTTTTTTAGCGGCGACGCGTACTTTTCTCATTCGCTTTTCGAGAAGCTTTCGCTCTTTCGTTGCGTTCGCTCTTGTAAACAACTCTGCTTAAGGCAGTCACCGCGTTTTGTGTCTTATCAGCGAGTGGAATTCTCTGCTCGTTCGCGAATTGGCATTGGCAAAATTTATGTTAATGTTAAGTGCATTTCATGCAACGGCTTTGCTTGCATTTTGTATGACTCTCTGGCGCTATTTAACACTTTGCCTCTCCCTCTCTCTCTCTGCCGCTCTCGTGCTGGTCGCGCGCGCGACTGTGTCCCAGTCACCTTGTACGAAGGTCATACATGCGTATTGTTTATTATTTTTTTCCGACAGAGCGTTGTATGCTTTTTGTTTGCTTTCTGGCTGCCCATGCTGGCAGCCCTCTAGCGTTAAGCTTTGCAAACAACAGCTATCAAACAGCTTTTGTGCATGGACAGAAGCTGTTTGATTTGACGCGCCAGATCAAAGAATTCAAACGGTCTTAAATTTAGTTTTATTTAAGTTGTATTTTTATTGAAATTTATACGATCAAATCAACTGATTAATGTTCTCATTTTTTTGAATGTAATAAGTAAGAACATATTTGTCTCTGTCTAGCATATAGCTTACTGCACATTTATGTGATATACGTGTATAAGATCGTTTATATAGGATCGTATCGAACCCGCGGAAAGTTGATTTGCACTTGAAAATTTCGTTTTCATTTATCGCTTTGATGAATTTTTTTTTTTGTTATGTTTTTATACTTTTTGTATTCACTTACATATTACATACATATATAGAAATATCGTTTTAAGTGTTATATAATATGCAAAAATATCTATTGTTATCGTAGTTATATGGGAGAAAAACGACGCCTAAAATGTTATCAGTAGTCCTTTATTTTTCCTTCTGCTTAATAGCTGCACTTGACAAACGTTTTTTTCATCGAAAGCAACGCAAATCATAAATATTCACTTTCATTAATATTTTTTCTTTTGTTTAGTTTTTTATCTTTTTAGTTTTTTTTTTTTATAACAATGAGCAACAAATGGTTACAATAAAAACATTTAAGCTACAATAGATGTATGTATATGATTTTATGAATATGAACTTTAAAACGTTGGCAAAAACTCAACTTGCTGTGCTACAGAAAAAATTCACATTAAATATTTGATTTATGTTGTAAAAATTCTTATAAATTAATTGTACATAAGTAAATGTTGTATGAAACAAGGCGAAGCTGTTTGTTTTATTTATGTATGTGCTCGATAATCTGTTCGATTTGCGATTTTCGATCAAGCGCGCAACTCGTTATGTTCTCTATAAACAAATTGGTCCAATTGTTAATCAGGCCATCCTATCAAAAGCTGAGTTGCAAGGACGAAAGCGAAAGGATCAGCCAGCTTCAGTTTTATGCTACGCTATAACACGCTAAAAATCAAAAAGAATAAATATGGTATAAAAACGAAAACAATCGTAACAAAATCATAATTGTTTATAATTGTTTACTTCACTTGTTTTTTATTTTGATTTTTTTTGTATCAAAAAAAAATCAACAAAATTAAAATTAGAACTAAAGCAAAGAGTTTTTAATTAGAAAAAAAGTTGCTAATAAAAATGGGTGTAAAATGTTGATTGTTTTTTTTTGTTTTTGTTTTCAAAAGACTTTTGCATAGTTTTTTGTTTGCAGTATGCATATTTTAACTAAATCGTAAATGTAATAAAAAGTTTGCTTTTCGTTAAGAGTCTCGAAAGAAATTGTTTGGAAACTGAGGAAGCGTTTAATTGCATTGCTGTGGCTGTGTTTTTGTTTTTGTTGTTTTTCATTTAATTTTTCTATATTTCAAATTGGTTTCGTTCGTTTAAAAAACTTAAAGACACTTGGACAATGTTTAAACTGCTACGAGTTGATATTCTTTACTTAAATGATTTTTTTCTTTTTTTTAGTTTTATGTTTTGGGTTCACAATATCAAGATGTTGTTGTTGTGTTTTTTTTTTTGTAAATTGTAATTATACAATTGAATATATGTATTTAATTGTTATGCCCCGGATGAATATTAAACCATTCAAATAATGCTTAATAAATAAATAAACATGTTGTTGTTGTTGTTGCTGTTGCTGTTGTTATTGTTGTTGCTATCTATTTGTCCTTGTCCGACTCGGCAGCAGCAGCAGCCACAGGCTTCTTGTTGCCAATGGGAATAGCCACCCGGATTCTGTGGGAATAAATGAAGGGAATTGTCATCAGTAAAGGTTGAACAGATTGCATATAGTTGTGATTATTCCTACTTGTCGGTGATTTCCGTCAACTTGGTGCGCACCAGATCCAAATAGGTGTCGATCGACTGCTTGTTATTCTCATAGACCTTGGGCAAGGTGAACAGCGAGACGAAGGCTGTGGATATGCAAATATGATTAATCTCCAAACGTTGTCCATATCAAAGAGCTCGGCACTCACCCAAAATGACCAGGGTCATGCCATTGAACCAGGCGCCAATGTAGGTGAACACCCACAGAATGACACCGAATTTAATTGAATCGATAATATCCTCAACCAGGAACAGACGCCTCAGCTCCGCAACAAAGCCGTTAATGTGTGCCACAGCCACGCCGGCAATGTTCTGCACCTTCTCCTGGGACAGCGTCAGATCCAGCTCCAGATATTCTCTAAAGAAAATAATATACATGTTTTCAAATGTGTGAAACATATCCAATATGAATTTCCCCTAAGATTGTTGGTTATGAGTTTGAAGCAGAAAGTTGTCCCAACCTTGAAGTTTTTTCAACCAGAAATTTAATTGAGACAAGCTAAAACACGTCCCAAAGGATTTTTTTCAAAGCTCTCAGAATGAGTATAAAGGAAAAATGATTCATACGATAGTTTTCCCCCAATTTTTCACAATTGCGCGTGGAATTTACCAAAAAGCACAAATATTTTAGCTTTCTAGCTCTCAGTTAATCAGTCAGTTAATCAATACGCCAGTCAGTCGCTCAATCCGTCAGACACTCAATCAGTCGTTCATTCAATCAGTCAGGTAATCAATACGCTAGTCAATCAGTCTATATGCCAGTCAATCAGTCAGTCATTCAATCAATCAGTCAGTCACTCAATCAGTCTGTCCCTCAATCCATCCAGTCATTCAAACAATACGCTAGTCACTCAATCCGTTAGTTACTCAGTCGTTCACTCAATCAGTCAGTCAATCAGCCAGTCAGTCAGTCAATCAGCCAGTCAGTCAGTCAATCTGTCAGTCACTGATTGAGTCGATCACTCAATCCAGCAGTCATTCAATCAATACGCCAGTCAGTCCGTCAATCAGTCAGTCACTTAATCAGTCAGTCACTCATCAGTCATTCAATCAATATGCTAGTCGCTAAATCCGTCAGGCACTCAATCCATCGGTCGCTCACTCAATCAATACGCTAGTCACTTAATCCGTCAGTCACTCAGTCAGTCGATCAATACGCTTATCACTTAGTCAGTCACTCATTCAGTCAGTCAGTCACTCAATCAGTCAATCAGAACCCGTTTTATATAGTATGCATAGATAAATGTGTACTCACTTGAAGGGATGGCCATCGTTTGTCTTTTGTACGGCCTGTGTCACGGATTTGTAGACTCTGAAGGCGACGGTGCCGACGAGCGCCAGCAGCGACAAATACGCAAACACACTTATCACGGAGAAAGAGGAGATGGCAACCAGTGTGATAAGCCCGGCGCCAAAGACAATGCCGGATTTTTTCACATCACGCCAGTAGATGAGGGATTCCACTGCAAGAAAGTGTAAAGAGAGAGTATTAGTTAGTTTAGCTGTTACAGTTTTAGAGTTAGCTTGAATCTATATATATACAGTTTGATAAGCATATGTAAACTTCTGATTTCAATTTTTTATTTTTATCAGTTTGATTTCGAGCAGCTTGCTTTAGAGTTTAGGAGTTTGGCTTAACATCTGTTTACAGTTTTAAAAGCATATTGGCTGACTGCTACAGTTTGAGAAGCATCTTGGATATGCCTAAAGTTTGTAAACACTTTTGATTTCCGTTTGTTATCAGTATGCTTTAGAAAGAGAATTCAGAAGTTTGGCTCCTACAGTTTTGGATTTGGTTACAGTTTGAAAGGCATATTGATTAATCTCCACAGTTATAGCGTCAGCTCGGGTATATATACTGTTTTACAAGCATATGTTAGCATCGTTCGATTTAATCAATCTGCTTCAAAACCAGAATTTGGGGTCATTGGATCTTACAGTTTTGGAACCTTGCCTTTCACAAATTTACAGTTTGACAAGCACACATGTACTACATATTATTTCTTTTTCAGTAAGAGCAGATTGTCAATAGATCATAAGAGTTCGAATCTAGTTAAGCAATTAGTTTTGCAGCCATTCAGCTGTACGCTTTGACAAGCATATGTATAATTCATTCCTTTTTATATGATTGTAGTTTTGTAGTCATTTGCTTTGCAGTTTAACAAGCTTTGGTAACTTTTTTTTGAAGTAGTGAAGTAGATAAGTTTAGAAAAAAGGCACAATGAAGAGAGAGAGAGAGAGAGAGAGAGAGAGAAAGAGCAAGAGTTTGTTAGCTACGCAGTTGCAGTTTTGTAGCCATTTGTTTGCACACTTTGACAGGCACTGCTGCTGCTGCTGCTTTTGCATTCTTTTATTTTTATTCATTAATTTGTTGCTCAATCATTTCAAAGCGAACACAATTGACGAGTGACTGAAAATACCAAAATATACAGAAGCACACACACACACACACACACACACACACACATAGGCAGCTGTCTATATGTATGTGTTATGTATCTTTCGCTGAAGCAATTATGCAATCTTTGAGATATACCCGCATTTATCGAGTGCGTTGTGCGAACAAAGTGTAGCATAAATTGTGCAAATGTCAGGTAATAATTATTGGTAGCACGATTAGCAGTACAAGTATATAGTATAAGCACATATACATATATTTATATATATTTAAATATATATAGTATGTGTATATACCCTATTTCTCACTCACAGATTCTGCTCGACATTTTATTCGTGGTTTCGTGGTTAGCGCGCCGTGCGGTCGATCGTTGCCAAGTTTTATACTAGACAAATATTATTTGCTGCCTCAACAAAATTTTCCGGACCCCAGCCGGAAAACGCACAGCGAGAGAGAGAGTCGCAAAATAACGAAAGAGAGAGGGAGAGCGAAAGAGAGGGAGAGCGAGCAAGTGGACTAAAGACTGAGCGAAACGGATGTGAATTGAAACATTCAAAAAAGGCGAATATCTTTTTAAAATTTTCTTTCGTATAAATATGCCATATAGACTGAACTGCCCCATCCCCCCCCCCTCGACAGCAATTGAATTTTCCCGATAAGCAGTCAATGCACTCGCTTCGACGAAAGCGAATTCACCTTAAGAAGCGTTTTTCAATTGATTTGACCTATAAATAGCCCCAACTCTGTTGTTAGACCCATTTGATGAACAATAAACAATTTGCCGAGGGTCCATTGAAATGCGATTAATTAAACACGATTTTATGTGTTTCTCACTCTTTTTGCTTCTATTTTTAAAACACTTTTCAAAATAAGCGCACAAAAGCATTTCGAATATTTATTGTGTGCATACCCTGCTAAGAGGCAGCAGGCGCGAGAGGGGTTGTTAGGATCGAGTTGTGATATTATTGACTAGATATCTTTAATACATTTATCTATTAATTTAGTTGTTAAATTTAAAATTTTATTATTAGAAAAAACGTGTTTAGTTTTGATCAGTTCGTATAAGCTATTCTCTACAATTAAAAGCCCATTTCTACACAATATTTTATATATATTATCTATTTCTAGAAAACATATATTCATTTTTTAAACTAAAATCATTACATTAACAGAAAATAGTCTTGAAATTTTAAATATATATTTTGGCACATTATAAGCAGAACATTTTCATTCACTTTCGAATTTATCGATAATTATCGATTAAAATGTTCTTATCTTTCTTTTTCAAGTGTAACGGCGTTGTATAGAAAATAAATATTACTCGAAATCTGAAAAATAAATTATATTTTCGATAACATCAACAATTAACGATTAAAACATTTAAAATTCAAATCTTTCCTTTTCAAGTGTAACGGATTTTTATAGAAAATAAATATTACTCGAAACCTCAATCTTTAGTATTTAGTTTAGATTCGTTAAGTAAATATTATTGAAATAGATTTCTTTCTTATTTTTCAATTCATATTCTACAAGAAAAGCAACCCGGATTTCGATCAAATATTGACACGCCCTCCTCCCTCCCCCGCTGGCAACACAGCTGGAGCTCTCTGGAAATTGATGTGCCTGAGAGCAGGAACAAAATCAGCTGCTGTTGATCTTCCAAGTACAATCCGAATTTTCTGGGAGCACTGGAAATCTTCCATTAGCTTTTGTCTTCGGCGATTGCCAAAGAAGAAGAGAAGAAGAGCATGGAAAGCAGAAAGACACATAGACACAACAGCTAAGCAAATATCAAGCTTTTAAACTAGTTTTGGGGGTGGGTAACAAAAAACAAAAAAAAACCCGCCAGATAGTTGCCAAGAAGCCAAGTCTTGAGGTTATGTAAATCGACAGTAAATTAGAAAGGAAACAAGAGATGTGAGGGATACAAATTGAAACTGGGTTGAAACGACGCGCAGAGAGACAGAAAAATATAAATGAAAAAAAAAACAATCGGACATACGAGCATATTTTCTCATATGAAAGAAAGCGATGCGAGAGAAAGTTTTCTTTTTGTGGCTGTCTCTTTATCAACTATTGAAAAAGAGACGTCGCCACAATTAGGCGTATTGAAAGCATGTGGGTTGATAAAAGAAAAAAACAACAATAAAAAGAAGTGCATTGGCCACTGGAATTGGAAGATGGGTCTGGAAGTGGCTAACTGGGAACTGGGCAAACGGGAACTGGTATGAATCAAATCAAGTTTGCACCGAAAGTGAAGTGGAGTATAAAGAAGAAGCGCGCTAAAGTGCCTAGATAACAGTCAAGCAAATGTCTCTCTCTCTGTGTGTGCGTGTGTGTGTGCTAGAGATGTGCGTGATACGTAAATGCGAGCGTGAGTACTGTAGGAGGCACAGAACTTTCTGTTTGAACCACGCGAAAATATTGAAAATTAAAAAGTGTGTCGATTTTCGTTAAGCTGAAGCTCCTATGCTTTGTCAGCTCACCAACGCTCTCTTTGATTCTATGCAACGTGTGTGTGTATGTATGCACAACGAGGTTCCTTGCACTCTTTTCTGCTCTCTTTAAACGAAGATAACAAACTGTCTTTAGCATAACAGCATTTGGTGACACGTAAATATTAGCTTAATTTAACCTTCTAAAGAGCACAAGCACGCTCTCTTTAGCTTAACAGTACAAACTTCCACTACGTAAGGCCGATCCTTATTAGGCCTTCTTAAGAGGCAAAGCACAAGCAGTGCGCTCTCGCTCTGCTTGCTTTAACCAACTTTCGCTGTTAAAGAGCAAGACCCGCATGTAGAATAAAATGATGTGACAAAAATTATTCGTTTTAAATATCTACGTTTTGTTGTTGGAAATGAAGTCGAACACATTTACAATTTATTCACTGCTTGTCTTCGATTTAAAAGCAACTTCCGCTGACAAAGCAGAATGTTGTGTCAAGACAACTATTAGAGAATATCTTCAACGTTTTTGTCGTGCGTGATTGTGACGTCACGAGCACATCTCACTTTGTATATTTAGCGGGCATGCGGCATAGAGATAACCTTGAATTAGACTAAACACAGACACAAGCACACGCACACACACACACCCAATGAACAGTGATTGCAAGTGCAGGCATAAAATGATGGAATATGCTCGCGTTGCCAATTTCGTTAAGTATTTTTGTTGTAGTTGTTGCCAAGCTTTGAAAGTTCGTTGACTGCCAACAACTTAACCAACATTTCGACGTGGCAATCAGAATTCAAAAGCGATCGCTCAAAAAAATAAAAGCAGCCCAAAGCAAATTATGCAAAAAGATGTTTTTGTTGTTGGGCGAATGAGCATGCAGCGATTTAACGGCCACGTTGGCGCCGCTGCTGACGTTGGCAATCGACCGGCAGCAGGGCAGAGCATAGATAACGCTTAACGGTAAATCAAGGTAGACAGTTGATAAGTTTAAGTTTGTCTGTTGTTATTGTTGCTGTTGTTATAGCTGTCATTTACCTGGGCCACGTTCGGGCAGCGACTGGAAGTTGCCATTGGAGTTGTTGCGTGAGTAACGTTTGCTGCCACCGGCCATTATGAGTTTTAAGGGTTTTTCTTGTGTTTATTGTTAAAAGGAACTTGGCGCCAAAATGTATGCAAAACGGAATTGGCGTGTCTAGCACTAATTAAACTTGGCTAATGCACACAAAAACAAACACACACCAACACAGTTATTAAATTAAAAACGCAAACTCTAGAGGGCGACACTGCGGACCGCCGTCTGCTCTGAACGCAGCAAAAGAACTGGAAGAAGTTCAAACACAAAACAAACCAATAAGCTGCTGCTGCTACCGCCGCTGCTGCCTGTCGCATTGGAGCTGTGTGCGAAAGAGAGGCAGCGCACGCGAAACAAGTTTTCTGGAATGGAGCAAGTTTGCAGCGGAGAGTGCGCACGCTACGTGAGAGCGCCTAAGGCGGAGCGCGCGCGCGATCCCAGCGCATGAAAGTAAAAAGATAACGCGCAATTGCAACAACAAAACTTGACTACGTAGGCGCGCAATGAAAACGCTCGTCAGAACGTTTAGCAACGTGTCAAAGCACACGACGATTGACTTCGGCCAGTTCGGCGGCTGCCACGAAGCTTACGTTACGTTCAAATGACGTAGTGGGTGCGGTTGCGGTTGCGTTGCTCGAAACGCACCGTGATTCATGAGCGCTCAGCAAGTCATGCACACGCACGGAAAAAACTGGAGGTGTTCGAGTATGACCGTCTGCAAATGTGTTGGTATTGGTGTTATACGCGCTGCTGCATCAATACAATTTGATTACATTGCACTCAAGTCCAGTGGTGTTGGTCGGTGCACTGCTTGAAACTTACAGCCGGGGGAAACAAGCAGTGCGTTTTGTTCATTGAACTTTCCAACTGCAACGCAAAACCAAAACAAATTGCGTTTTACTCAACGTAGTGACATCATAGTCTGAGAGAGCACCTTCGCTCTGCAACAACCCCCTTACTTTGATTTATGTGTTTGCCTCTTTTTGGCGCGAGTGAGTAATAAGCTCTGCTTCAAATGATATCATGCTGCGCCCAAAAAAAAAAAGAAGAGTCTAGAGCGAGAGAGACAGCAATAAACGCCGCTGACATAATACGCGAATCGGGTTTTTGGGCAAGGCACAATAACACAAACAAATAAAAATATAATAAATACTGCACCTGACATTGTCAGAATGTGTATTGCATAAGCGGGCGAGAAATGCAATAAAATGATAATGAAATTATTATAAGCAAAAATTCAGTAGCAGCAACAGCAGCCGTCGGCAACAATCAAAATGAAAGCAACACAAACAAAAATCTAACCAAAATAATAGATAGAAGATAAAGACAACAATGTAGAAGTTGTATGAGTGTGTATGCGACTATCAGATACCCTACCTATGGACAAAAATTCCTTAAAATTAAACCTTAAAACGAAAAAAGAGTGCTCCTTCCGGGAGTGACCGACTAGGGGATGACCTGCACTTATTTTTTTCCACTTTGCTGTATATTCGTAAACGTTTCACTACTTTTTCGCTCTGAAGAACAAGGGTAGCTTCTTTTTTTTTTTAATTTTTTTCCTTTTACGGCCTGATATTTTCCAATTACGTTTCAAATATCTCAGCCCTATTCAAGAGACATTTATATTTGCAATATTCTCTATTTTATATGCCGAAACGTTTCACTGGCTTTTAACTAAATACAGCTTAATTTAATACATAAAACATATAAATGGAATTTATGTTCAACTTAACACGCAGAAATACATTTACCAAGCGAAGTTAATGGCAATTGGCATATTTACTGGGTGATAAACTTATCTGAAATCTTTGCCAAACAAAAACTACTTCAAGACTTTATGATGATAGCACAGACTATGTTCAAGTGCTAGCAAACATAATAAAAGATTTAATGCCACATCATTTATCGCATTCACAATGAACTGATTGTGAGTTTGAAGCGGAAATTCACAAATGATATGTACGCATAGTAAATTTTACTACAGTGCTCACTCGCAAAGAGGAACGCAAGATTACAGAAATTGTAATGATATAAAAATAATATATATAAATATTATGATAATATAAAATATCTCAAAATACCAAAATAATATTTTAATTTTAATAGAAAGGCATTTTAATCGTGAAAAATATTCCTTGACTATCATAATGTTTCCAATCTAACCTTAAACTAAATCTAATGTCAAGCACCCAAAGTTGAGTTATGGTGAAATACAGATAAGAAAATGCTTGAAATGACTAACAAACATTTTAGAGTCAGGTAAAAAGAAATGTGTTCGCCAAATGAATAAGTATAAAAATGCTATAGTTTTTACAGTGCACACACAGAAAACAAAAATGTTTATAAATAAATTCTAGCTGCAATTGGAAACAGCGCCAGAATCAAGAGAAATGACAAAGAAAGAGCAAGAGATAGGACAAGCGTTATATCTTCTAAATAGATCGTAACCTTAAAGAATACTCCGTGGGGCAGAATACTTACAAGACTCCCGATTGAGGGGCAGCTCTTTAATTTCGCCGAGCGTTACGAATAGCGCCTGAAGCGTTTCTAAAGCGGCAGCCATTACTTATATATGTATTTATGTGTGCAGGGTTATATATATTATATATATTCTAGATATATATATTGTAATTCACTAAACAACTGCAACGAACGAAACGAAACGAAACGGAATTAGGAAGTTGCAGGCACGCGACTCGTACGGCTCCGGGTCCGGCATTAGCATTAACCGTTAACTCAAATGAGGCAACCGACCGACTGAACTGAACGATCAGCGAACCCAGAAACCAGCAGAGGCCCCAGACGACAACAACAACAACAACGACAGCGACAATGGGCAAATTCAGCGAATGACTTGCCAAAATACAAAAAAAAATAAAAGATACGTGAAGAAAGAAACAGAAATAGAAGCGACAACGCATTCGGCTAAATGCACTGATAGATAAGTGCCACACACAATACACTCAGAGAAATTAACGAGTTACTTGGCAAACAACATTTTGTTTAATTAACTAAATGTTTTATATTATGCGCAAGTGCTTCTGTATTATTATATATTATTTATTATACTTTTATTTTTATAAAATTTAAAGTTTCTCTCAGATTTGTAAAATTGCCAATTTGTCTGGAAAACTTCTTTTTCATTAAAAACTAAAAAGCAAATCAGAAATAGAATCAGGAATGACTGAGCAAAACTTTGCATCAAAACTTTGTTTTTCTAAAGAACTATATTGAATAGGATTTATAAGAAGGCTTCTAATATTTTTTATTTAATTTAATTTACAACAAATTAATAAGTCAAGAACGAGCTATATATAAAAAATATGTTTTTGTGAAAAAATCTTTTTGATTTAAAAAAAAAATGCCCATAAAAACCAGCAATTAAAACAGATTGGCAAAATGTCAATAAAATTTGAGTTCTTATACAAAATATCAGCCACATCGGAACATGTATATGTATATATATGTATATACACAAAGAGAACTATACTCCTAAGAATTTCCTTTTACTATTTATACATTTCTTTGCACTGTATTCAAAATGAATTAATATTTCTCGCACTTTAATTCAGTTGTCAATTTTTTTCCCCCATTTCTCTGAGTGTAGCACTTTGACGCGCTCGATAAGCGCACGTTGATTTAATTTAAACAAAACTAACGAAATTATGAAATATGCTCTAGGTTATATAATTCATAGAGTGCAGCCAAGTCGGTGCGAAAAAATGTGCCGCATCGATATGCCAAAGAATCGAAAGTATTTATGTAGCTGTCGGTTGTTGTTGTTCTTGTTGTTCCTGTTGCCTAAACTGATCTGAGGTCAGGCGAAGGGTTCAGCAGCAGCTGTTGGTGGCAAGCACAATATATGCACATTTTTTGTATCTTACGGATGCGCATAGACGACACAAAAACACGACGAAACTCACGCGTTACCGGAGGAGCACTGAGGCGTTTCTGTGCAACGTTGACAAAGTCCGTACATCAACTAAACTACAATTAATTTCAGATGCGCTCAGGCACAGGGCATGAGCATGAGGTATACTCAATATACACATATACACATACTTACAGATACATATTTGTATGCCTATATATATATGTGTGTGTATCTATATAGGGGTTACCCCTGCGCCTATGGCAAGCAGAACGCTCGAGCGGCACTGAGAGCGTGCGAGAGCGAGAGAGAGAGCGCAGAGAAATGGTCAAGCTGTAAATGTTGTCGCCCTGCATTTGGTATCTCTATTCGAAGCTGTAACTGTATTTGTATCTGTATCTGCGCGTAGGTAGCGATCCCTAACCTGGACTCGCTTCAGTTTCGAGCATGTCGCTGCGTGCGTCGCAGATGCAGGTAACCAGACGCCCTTCAGCAGGTACATAAGTATAAAACTTGATTGGGCATAGGGGTAGCGGCGGGCAGGGTGTGCGCGCCAGGGCTGCACTGCTACAGATGTCGTAGCACAGATAACTGTTATACGGCCATAGAACAGCTGTGCGGATCATTTAGCGATCTTTCGAAAAGCACGCCCCGTTTCAGCCCTTAAGCTTGAAGAAAGCTCGCGGCGCAGTTCTCGCATGCAGCTGAAAAGCTCGCTCGCACTCGCACTCTCCCTCTCACTCTCTTTCTCTTGCTTTGCTGCTGCAGCACGCAGCGTAATCCGAAAATCGAACTGCTTAGGCGACGACAACAACAACAAACATGGCTGAAACAGCTAAAAAGCTAAAATTAGCAGGCAAAGGCGAACGTCAACGTCGCAGACGCCGGCCGGGCAGACAGAGGCGGAGCTATGGCCAGCGAGGTAGAGAGAGAAAAAGAGAGAGAGAGAGAGAGAGAGAGAGCGGAGCATAAACAATAACTACAATTGAGAGCAGCAACAATTGCGCGCCTCTCTCTATCTCTGCCTCTCCTTTACTTGCAATATTTCAAGGTTAGGTTCTGTTTGGGGGCGTCGTGCACTGCTTGCTCGCCTAAGCTTTCGACTGCTTTGTTTAAAAGGCGCCAACAAAAAAAATTGATTTCGGATTTTGAATTGAATTTGTAGGCGTGGGAAAAGTTTTTATGGGCTGCCCGCCGCGTGACGTCAGCGCCGCTGACGTTGGCTTCTTTGTTCTTCTTCTTCCATTTAGCAAGTGCACTGGAATGGCGCATGACTCGAAATTTCTTATCAGAGATACGTTGGGCTATCTGCTAAATTCACTTTCATTAATACCCTGTAGATAAGCTTGTTTGACAATGGGCTTTCTGAATGCGTATTTCAGAGTCTTAAGGCCAAAACTGATCAGATTTTGGCGCGAAGAAAACTTATTGTAAGTTAAATAGTTAAACTAGTTGATTAGCTATTTTTAGGCAGAAATTTTTTTTTAGATTCTGCATCTAAATTCTTGTCAAAGCTGAGCAAAAGACCTGAAATTCATAGGGTACCTGTCAGTCGTTCATTATCTTGTAGCTCATATTCGCTTGTCTCTATTTGTTTACCTTATCAATTTGCAAAATACGCTTCGCACATAAATGCAAATTAATATATATGTAGTATATATTTCTTTTGCTATTGCAAAAATCAGCGAGCAACATTTCCGATGATCTAATGCGCGAATCGCTTGACTGGAATCAAGTGGTATTTATATAGCTCGATATAGAAATGTTGTTGCCGGCACGTAGCCATTTCCCTTCCAAAGTTTCCGAGTCTATTTCTGACCCGTGGCATAAGAACAAAAGCCGGCCGGCCAAAAGCCAGGTGAAAGGCAGTTCAACTAAAACCCAGACCATGGACTCCAACTTAACTTCGCTTAGTTGTAGCCATTTGGCTATTCGTATGCGGTCATGACCAAAAATGGACCAAGCACTCGGCAATTTCTAAATTATGAATCACAATTTGTACGTGCCCGTATTTAGAGGGTATGTGAGCATGTTTGACCGCAGAATAGGCGTAAGTATTTCATGATTTATGCGTCAGCCGTTGATAAACTAGTTTTCGTTAGGAAAATTACTAGAATATTGTTCTAGCCAGATTTCTCTAGCTTTACGACTAGTTCAAACGGGAAAGCAGTATATCTTTGGCACGCCGAAGGTCAGATACCCTTGTAGACTTTTGCCCTACGGTTTTGCAGATATGTCAGAATAGTGAAGCTCGTAAATGCTGAGTTTGACGAAAATATCATAAATAGAATAAAATAAACGTATAGTGGTCCGATCCGTCCGGATCCGATATTTGTACTCCTTGAAAAGGAAAAACGAACGGACGGACTGACTGATATACGGACAGATGGATAGACGGACATGGCTATATCAAATCGGATGTTGAGGCTGATCTCGAAAATATATACTTTATGGATTCGGAGAAGTCTCCTTATATGTGTCACACATTTCATGACAAAATTATAGCACTCTCTATAAGGGTATAAATAGGAAATACAATTAGTTCTCAGTAAGTGTAAGGGTCAAGCTTGAGCTTTAAAAATTACTTTAATTTAAAAGCTGGTTTGGAAATAGATTGGAAGGGTTTTAGTATTATATTTTCTGATGTTTTCGAGCTCTGTTAATAAAATTTAAAGTGCAGCAACTTGTTATAGACAAGCATATATATCTATTTTTGGTTCAAATAGCTGCAAGGGAAGCTGCAAAGCAACTATTAAAATGGGATTTAAAATAGTTTCCTAGAGGAAACTGCTTTGAGCGGCTAAAAGCAGCTATTAAACAGTTTCAAAGGCAATACAAGAGTTGTACAGCGGCATTTTCTAAACTTGGTTTACAGAATAAGGACATGAAATTGATTTAATGAAGATTACCAATTAAATAGCTGGCTAGCAACTTAATAAATAGATTTCAAACTGTCCTAAAAGCGGTTTTAGCTGTAAAAAGCGCTGTTAAAGCCGGTTGTAAGACAGAAATTCAAGAAATTTTAAAGAGTGAAACCAATTCCAATAAATATATAATTGCTACAATCTATACATGTTGAGACTTCACTTCTGCTTGTTAGTTTTGTGCATCTAAAACCAAGTGAGAGTATTTGCAAGTCCGGCTTAAACTTCCCAAGCCGCGGCATTTACAGTTTAACGCCTCGTTGGCTTTCTTTGTGGCCAAGACAAGTTAAAGCTAGCGAATCGTATACAGATTTGTATGGGTTGACTGACTCACGGACTGGCCGCCTGCTAGGCCCACGAAGCGCTCAGTGCCCACAGTGGGCAGTCCGGGATGTCTGACGCCCACTGGGCACGGCATGGAGAGTACTTGCAATTAATTGTTAAGTGCCGGTAGCCAAAATTGGGCATAAGTAAAATCGAGAAATTGCTTATAAGTGCCAAGCGGATGGCACTTCAAAGTAGCCGCAGGTTTGTGGCTTAGTTCACGGCGGGGTGGCACTCAGGAAAAATAGTTGCTAGTTATCAGAAATAGATTTTATGAGCTATAAATTGGTAGTAAGTAAGATATTTAATGGCGTCATTAGTGGTAGAACTAAAGCGGAAGAAGTCGACGTTTAGTCTATTAACAGCTGCCTAACATAGTCCTAACATAGGACAAAAATATAACAGGCAAACTGTCCAGATATGTTTAACAGAATATATATTTATATATATATTTGTATATTTGGAATATTGAATTATTGGTTTATTGAAGCTGAGCTCATTTGGGCGTAAGTTATTGCTAACAGCTGCTTAACATAGCAGCTTCTTAACAGTTCAAGCAAGCAGTTGACTTTTATCATAACAGCTGCTTAACATAACCTTAACATGTAACATGCACAGCAACAGTATAATGTTAATGTGTGTGTTATATGACATTTTTAATTGATTTGTATGTAAGAAATTGATACGATTATCTAGGTTTAGCAATTTTAATTATTTTTCTTATGTATCAAAAAAAAATACGAAAAAATTCCACACTAGTGACAAACTCCATTGTTCAGCGCAATTTGAAAGTATGATATGAATCTGTAGAGAGTATAGCTCATGCCCAGACAATTCGTACACAAAGTGATTAAGTTTATATATAGCATAGACTTGTACTTATATTTGTTTGATTGTGAGTTGTCTGTTTTGCAGTTACAGCTGGGTGCAAAGCTCAAAAGACGTCAGAATCGTCGTAGTTAGTCGTAATGATGATAATCGTAAACGTTGTTGTATTTGCTTTCATAAGCTGATGAAATGCGCTATACTACTTGATATAAATGCATATACATAGGTGCATATACTATGTAAAAGGTGCATGTTTAGCTGGCGTCTATTGCATGCGAGCCCCGTGCGAAAGGCGGGGGGATTATCCCCTCGTCCCCATCATCGACCCAGCTACAGACAGGCCTCATATCAGCTTGCAGTTGACTGTAGACGAGAGAAAAGTTTTCCAGTTTTCTAGTTTTGCTTTTTTTATAGTGTATTATGGCAAAAGCTGACGGTCGAGCGGCATGAAAGCGCTTAGCATGCGATCCGATTACGGACTTTTTTGCCGCTCCAGTGCCAGCCACAAGGGACGGCGGGGTGCTGCTGGCGGGAAGGTAACTGAACTGCATTAATGCAGGCCTACTAATTACGTGGGCGTGGCATTATAAACCGCACACACACGTACTTTTCTTTAGGCATAATTAATGCAAGCGCAGACCTTTTGACGTTTTGCCGCTTCACAAATTTGTGTTGTGCACTTTTTGGCGCTGAGCGCGGTTTTTCTGTATTTTCTGCAGTGGCCTTTTAGGCGTTGTCCGGCGAAAAGCGCATAAGGCAAAAATCAATGCACACAAAACAGCGAAATTGACAAAAAAAAAAGAAAAAATAAATGAATAAAGCCTCAAGCTGGGATAATAGAAGAAAAAATATAGGGCTGCTCTAATGGGGCAAACCTGGGACAGTGGGATACCCAGTACCTGGGTAAAAATATTAGTGAAGTAAAATATAATTTATTTGTGCATGCTTTTCAATCCATAAACGAATTGTAATGATCACAAATTTAATATTTGGATAGGAAAATGATTCACCTACAAATACAGCTACTATACCACTCAGCTCTTGTAATGCCCGAGAAATCGATATTTATCGATTTTGTGTGAAGCTTGGGCAGGAATCGAATAATATATTATCGGATTTGACCTGTGTATTTCAGCTTTTAAAAGTGGGTTAAGCTGGCAATTCTTTAGATTTCGACTGAATATATCGATATATGCGATTATTCGATACGGACCTAAGCTCTAAGAAATATTTATTAAACAATATAAATTAACTTTGTATAAATTGAAAGGACAAACTGAATGGGTAATATATATATATATATGTAGACACTCATCATAATCAGCTTTAAGTCTACTTATAAGAAACGACGATATATTCTGCTGTCTAGCACATAAATTTGATCAATATTGGGAAACCCTTTTTACGCTTTTAAGCGTCTACTGGGTATACAAAACCAGAGACAGCAAAATATGTATTGCGAATGGGAATAGTAATATACTTATTCATGTATTCAGGGTTGTTATATTCAGCGCAATTACAATAGACACACACACGCACACACGCAACACACACACTCACACAAACACACGCTCGAGAGCAAGTGCACAACAATAACAGAAATAAATAAAGCATAGTTTAAGGCTTAATATATACAGGCTTAAGGGGGGGCGACAGCACTGTACAGACGGGGGGTGTTGGGGGAGGGGGTTGCTTTGTGCGGGCGCAACAATGACATCATTAAAGATAGACAACGTGTCGTATGGCTTTTGGCCCCCATATAAAGCGCATAATCATCGAGAATTGCGTTTACACAGTTATTTGCGCGTTGCAAGCAGTTTTTGTGTACAGTTTGAGAGTCATTGGCGCGCAATACACTTACCTTGCGGGTGCAAACGTTCGGGCTTGAACCAGGCATCTGCAAATAGGCGATTGATATATTGATTTTCGTTAGTTAGCATTAGGTTTCGTGTTGTGCAAGGCAGACAGAACGAGAGCAAGAGACATAGAAAGAGATGGAGAGAATGAGAGAGAGAGAGAGAGAGAGAGAGCGAGTTAGCGTGCATTAGGCGGTGTTTTATGTCAAATTAAAGCGCAGCTCGAGGCGCAAAACAAACAAAAAATAAAACATGCAAAACAAACAGAACTTAAATGAAAATTAGAAGAAAAAAATAGCACCTAAACCAGGTCGTTTACAAAATGCATATCCGCATATCCATAGACAGAAGTTAGTTTAGTTAAATGTATCTGTATGTGTGTATGTCCCATACATGAGTGTGTGTATGTGTGTATGTAGCTGTGTGCAACTTACTGGGATCCAAAATGGAGCAAATCAATGGGCGCTGCTTGCAGACGCCATTTTGTCCGGCCTCGCCAATTGTACACATTTTCAATAATTTTCTGTTATTGTTAAAACTTTTCAACTATTCACAAAGCCCTTGCACACAGGCAGTCGCTTTTAGTCGCAAATAATTAAAAAGGTACTTTATTTCTGCGTATTTTCTATTGTATAGCCAACAAACAAAGCACAATGCACAATATGAGAGAGCGAGAGCGAGCGAGCACTAGTTAAATTACGACGTAACGTTAACGCAAATACGGTGCTTAGGGAATATGCGCAATTGCGTATAAGAATTCACTGGCGTCCGTTAGGCACACGACGCGCACAGAGACTGAGCGTAGGCCGAAAGCTTAAAGCCTGTCGCGAGCTAAAAAGGACTAGTTCAAAAGCACACATGGCAATGACGGCGCACAAAGAGAGAGAGAGAGAGCGAGAGGCAGAGAGAGAGAGTGAGTGAGTGGGCAGAGCGAGAGTGGGTGAATGTGTAAATCGATAAGCGACCTGTACGCTAGGTTGAGCAACCGCGATTAGCCCTGAACCCTCATCGGAAAAAGCTCAAGCTCAGCCGACATTTTTTATCGATTAACAATTGCTGTTGCTGTCGCTGCAGCTGAGCCGTGTGTAGAGCTGTGTAGAGTTTGGTTTGGGTGTAGCGCATGCGCTGCTTTTGTAGACATTTTCGGGGGTTGGGCGGCTTTAAGGGTTAGGCATGCTGCCCCGGAAATTACCAGACGGCGGCTTCCGTTTTTTTTTCTTGCTTCTTTTTTCTTTCTCTTCTCTTTTTTTTTTGGGTGCGGTGTCCAGCGCAGCGCCTGCAATGACTGCAGCGCCTGTGACTGTGCCTGGGCTGCGGGTTTGGGTTTGGCTTGCGGTTGTTTGCTCTGCTTGCGCCTTGGACATGAAATCAATGAGCCGGACAAGGCGTCGAGCATCTGTCTAGCCTTTATAGCTGATATAGTTTATGGTTTATCTCCACGTTTATATATACATATTTTCTAGTAAATACGTCAAGAAAGTTGGCGCTCTGCTATCATTTCAGCAAATCGATTGGCAAGCATCGAGAGGAAGAAGCAGATGATGACCTACATATGTTAGAAAAGTTGTGCAATTCGAACTGTACTTAAAAGTTATCCACTTCAAAGCGGATTTAATCTGGTAAGGTCATAAGCCATTTTCCCACTCTTAAACGCAGTTATACGAATGTACAAATGCCATTAGATTGTTCTCTAATTTTGTTATGCAAGGTGGAATGCATAGAAGGAGATACAAATTGAAGCTTGAAAAATATCTATAATATAACTTGGCGTTGAGCCATCTTTTTGCACCAAGCAATACATACATATATCATAGGAATCATATATCATAGGTATCATAGGAACAGTTTTTAAATATATATAGATAGATATATCTAAATCAACTAATCAGTAATTAGTTAACTTATAATACTCCCAATATTTTGGCTACTATATCATATAGGTTCAAGAAAAATCTGTCGATAATTTTGTAAGAAAAGATACACCGCACATCTGCTTATAAATATATCAGGAAGGGTATTTAAACGTCGGCCAAGCTAGCTGCTCTTTCTTGTACTTCATTTTATTTATCTCATCTGCACTGACTTCTACACAAACAATTTTCCAATTCATTCGACATATGTGGATTGTTCTCTGCATGGTTTAATCTATTTATGTCAAAGAAATTTCATACATTGATGCCATACATTTGGATGCATATTTACAAACAAAATAAACGCTTCAATTCTATAATTTACCTAAACAAAAACTAGATTTGTGCGCTATTTATAAGAACAAAGTTTCAATTGTGAAAGCAGAGAAGTTTCTATTTGTTCGCTTTTTGTTTTCTCATTTTGGCCCAATAAAGTCTCTATATACAAAACATTATCGAACACGCCTGACTGGAAGCACTTGGAAAAAAAAACAAAATTTATAAAATTATATTATCCACACTTTGTTTACAGCGTGTCGCCTCGGGAGCTTTCACAAAAATTTCGTTACGCCTTGTAAATACACTCTATATATATATAAGTTTTTTTTTGTCTTAAACACAATTTGAATGCATGCTAAGTACATATGTAATTATGTACAACGTATTTTCTTCTTCGAGTATTTAACTTCTTGACGATATTCACAGTCTATTTATAAGCTGCACTTAATTGCCTTCTGATAGACATGTGAGCAATGCCGGCGACTCAGCTACAGTTATAAAGCGGGCGATAAGTGCAAAGCGAAGGCGCCGATAAGTGCAGGCCTAGCACGCGCTAAGGCTTGAATAAGCGCAGAGAGCGGGAGAGAGAGAGAGCGAGAGAGAGAGAGAGGGAGAACGAGAGAGAAAGGGAAGCCAAAGCAAGGGACCAGATGCAACAGTGCTGAGCATATTTGTAATTAACTATGGAACATAGAAAGGCAAATAGGCTTATTGAAAAGCGTAAAGAGCAAGTAAATGAAAGGGAAACCAAAACAAGGGCTTATATGCTCGCCAGTGTTGTGAATTTCGATAATGTATGGCCTAATCTAGCTTTTTGTTTAAATGTAATTGTAAAACAGCGGAGAAAGGGGAAAATTTTATTGCAATATCTAAATTAAACCTCGATTTTTTAAAATGTCATGAAGATTTGGGCTCTCGTGTAGGCTAAATATACTTCTCCTTTTTCGATTTTTCCCAAATGAAAAAAAAGGTTAGGGCAGCTCCTAATTGAATACAGGATATAATCTAGCTGGCTAATCCCAACTTGCTTTTAAACCAATATTTTTAACTATGTTTCCTTTCATAAACTAGATAAGCTAGTAATGTATATGCATCTTTACAGTCGGCAACACTGATACACACACACACACACGGACAAAGACAATGCGCAAAAGAGCAACTGGTAAGGAAAAAATCATTATCGTTATCGAAATTGTGCCGTCAGCTCGGTCGATGACAAGCAGAAAGCAGCAGCAGCAGCCGCCGCAGCAAAGTCAATGCCAATTGGAGAGAAAAGAAGAAGCACACATAATGCTAGACTGTCAGACAAATGGGCAGACAGAATAGTCAGACAGACAGTCAAGCAGCCATTTAGCATGTACTTGCCATAAAAATAGCAAATAAAGACAAAGGCAACGCCGCGATTGCAGCGCAAAAAAAAAAAACAAAGCAGATTACTAATTGGAAAATTTTGCCAGCATGCGGTGAAAATGAAGATTGCAGAACACAAAAAGTCAAGTCGGGCGCAGCCGACTGCGCGCTACTCTGTACAGTTTTACAGTTCAGCAATCTGTGAATCTAAAACTGTACTGCAGTGTACCAAATAGGGATCAGTATATATAGACAGACATTGCACAAAACCAATATACTCTTTTTACACTTTGCGTGCAGGGTATACAAAACTGATATTAAAAAAATGAATTTGCGCAGCGAAGCGGGCCCCCAACTAGACAATTGAATTATGCAGGCAAGGCTTAAATTAGAGAGTACTCTAAAGAGCAGCAGCTGCCCCCTCTCTCTCTCTCTCGCTCTTTGTCTATGTGTATGTTTGTGTGTGTGTGTTTGCCGTAATTGCTTTTATGGACACACGCTAAAATAGTACAAAAAGAATAAATGTGAAATATGAATTATGAATGCTTTGCACACACGTCATTGAAAAGTCAAAAACAGCTGCTGATTCATCAAATGAATAAGAAATAATAAAAATAAGAATCGGCACATTTAAACTATGCCATTTTAAAGAACTTCTATTGACTAATTCAATAGTTAATTGCGCAGCCGTGACTCAGGTGTTAATCGAGCAGTGCTGGCAATTTAACTGTTTCGGCTGCTGCCTGCAACTCTGGCTATTTATTGCAAGGTGCAAAAAGCTGACAAATGTATTTAAATTACGTTTTTTTAATTTTGTAAAAATTGTTAGACTAATGACATAGTTACCTAACGTTCTGATCACAAATGGAAAGCGAAAGTGTTCGCATAATTTGCGGCTATTTTCAATCGATATTTCAGCTATTTGTGGTTATCGATAGTTGGTCACATTGTCGATAACTAATGACGATCGCCTGCAATTAAAAGCTCTTAAGAGAGCGAGAGCGAGAGAGGGCGGGACGCTGCATGCGAAATTCCAGCCGTAACGTAAAACGTTTGGCAAGTGAAATTCTATGCGCATTAAATATATTTAAGCATTGTTGTATTATTGTGTACATAAAAAACAGCGCAAAACTTGATGCCGATGACATCAGCAAGCAACAAAATTCACGCAAAAACTAAAATGCCAAAAGCCGCAAAGCAAAAGGCACACAGGCTAAAAGAGAGAGGAAAGAGAGCGAAAAAGCGACTTGTTTACTGCTAAAAAAAAAAAAGTGACTAACAAGTATAAAAAAAAAACAACACTCAGTGACAGAGTGACCAGACCTGGTGACGTTTACTAAGGTGCTAAGGTGCGGTCGCGAGGATACACAGAGGAATTAACAATAACAACAACAAGAAGAAGAAAAAACAAACACACAAAATGATGACTATTTGTCAGGCACAAACTAATTAGAAACGAAATGATAACGAAATACAAATATATATATATGTATATTGATAGCTCTTGCAGCAGATATTGCACATATCACAATCAGATATTAAATAACAGCATAATGCGGCTTTGCCCGGAACGAACACAATTGTGTTTCACCTTTTTTCCGACCTTAGCGGACGACTCGTTTAAGCGATTGGCTCGGAAATTAGAGCTTTTAGAAATTACAGTTATTTGGCAATGACTTTTTACTACCTTGAATTTACTTTATTTTTTTTAAATTAAGAGAATGGAGCTAAGAAATATTTTCTAATTTTGTTTAAAAAAATTATAGCAATTATCAATTAACAAAATTGTTGCTGCTATTGAAAAATAGATATTGATAATCTATAATTAACCCAATTTTTTATTAAAGCTTTGAGCGTGATTTCTTAACACAGAACTTTCAAAATTAGTTTAAGGCAAATTCCACTCATTTTCCATCTTTGCGGGTGGAATGCTCTAAATACCAATTGGCACAATTACAACGCTGCAAGAGGATCAAATCTTCGGCTGGCCGAAGCTGAGCTTATTTGGGTTTTGTTCACTCACCAAGTCCGTACTTGTAGAAGATCTCCTCGACTGAGACAATCTTTGGTTGTTGCTGCTGTTGTTGTTGTTGTTTTTGGGGCGGCTGCTGTGCTGGCGCCTTGACCTTGGGCGGCTCGACGGACTTGGCCACGGGCTTGACGGGCTCCGGTTTGGGTGTTGGTTTCACAACAATCTCTTCATCGTCCAAATCGGTGACCAGAGCCGTAGCCGAAGCCGGAATGGGTGTTGGTGCTGGTGCAGTGGCTGCTGCAGCTGCTGCTTTGGGCGCCACGGGCGGCGTAGCTGTGCGATCCTCCTTGAAGTCACTGAGCAGATCCTCGGAAGAGATGAACTTCTCATGGTCCTGCTCCTTGAGGGCATCGGCAATGGGTTTCTTGGCCGGCGACGGTGTATACGAAACGGACGGCGAATCTGTGTCGGAATCCTTGTTGCCCACAACAGGCGCTGGAGCAGCTGCAGCTGCGGCAGCAGTAGCAGTGGCAACGGCCGCTGCAGCTGTTGGATTCGGCTTGCTGAAATAGTCATCATCGTCATCGTCGTAGAACTTATCGCTGGCCGTCGGCGCCGTGGCTGCAAATGGCTGCAGTGGCGCGGTCATCGGCTGACTGAAGCTGCCCATCAAATCTACCTCCGGCTCCTTGGCAGGTTTGGGCGGTGCCGGAGCGGGAACGGAGGGCGCAACAGCTGGAACAGCAGCCGGCGGAGCAGCCGGCTTGGGCGCATCTCCGTAGAGGCCGCGCTCCACATTCATAAAGTCGCTGGTCAGCTCGCCGATGCCATGCTTGGCGGCCTTGCCGCTCTGCGCGAGGAAATCACCAAAGTCATCCGTTTGCTGGGCAAACTTGGCGTCCAGCTGCTCCTGGGCCTCCTTGGCGCCAGCGGACATGCGCTGCACGAACGCCTGCGGGTCGCCGAAATCAAGATTCTTTTGCTCGTTGGCAAAATACTTTTCGGTATGCGCATTATCATCCTGTGCGCCGCTGCTGACGTTGGCTGCGCCGCCGCCGCCGCCGCCGCCGCCGCCGCCGCTGCTGCTGCCAGCGCTGTCGCCGGCGCTGAGGTCGCCCAGCAAATCGTCATAGGTGTTGGCCACCTTCTTGGAGGCCGCATTGGCTGCGCTGGTTGCGCTGCTAAAAATGTCGTCGGCCGTGGCGGCAGCTTCCTTTTTCAGATCGCCGAAATTGAAATCCATTCTAAATAAATTGTTGCAGCTGCGGCTGTTGTTGTTGTTGTTGTTCTTGTTGCTTTGGTATCCTTTTTTTTTTTAGCTTGGACTCACACACACATATGAATGGGCGCACACAGAGGAAGACACGCACTCACGCACTTGACCGGCTGTTTGTTGCTTGCTGGCGTTTTGATTTTGTTTATTTTTTGTGTAAAAAATATTAAAATGCTTGTCAAAATTGTTTTGATCTGAATTTGTAAGCAGCGGTGTCCGTTATACTTAAAATTTAATTTATTTTACAATGCGACAATCGTGCGCAGCAACTGTCTTGTTTGAACAATGAATTGAGACTGCGCGTTGGTGTGACCGCACAACGAAAAGCTACAAATCATGACACATACACGCGCCTTCGTGAGTACGAGCTGGCGACAACTCTGGTTTAGAGATGGACGCGTGTCGAAGCTTTTTTAAGTCGCACGAATTTCTACAATACTTGTTTATTTATTAATAAATGAATGAAATTAAATTGGCTTTTTGTCACGAGAGCACGACTAATTGTCCAACTCCACTCTGAACTTTATGCTATCGATTGAAAGCAGCTAACATATCGATATGCATTCCAACAAGCTTTCGAATATCGATATATCTTATGGATAGCACTTGTTTATATTTTCGGTTTATTGCATGATTACAACACAAAAAAAGTTTTGTATGGGATATGAGTAGCTCTACAACCAAATTCAGGCGGTCCACTTCAGACAACGAGTGTCCTGATGTGTACGCAGGCAGCGGACGCGGCAATAGCGTGTACCACATGCGGTGCAGGAATATTGCGAAAAATTGCCGCAGACGGCACAGAAATGACGCACTGGTTTTTTGGGCGGCGGTGCGGCTGCAGTCTCATAGTTGGGCTTCTGTTTGTCCTCCTCGAGCAGTTGTTGGAAGTTCTTGCGGTACTTGGCGCGGAAGTATTCGGCGCCCTTGCGCTTGCCCTTCTTCTCTTTGCCACTTTTGATGCTGTCCTGGAACTTGGGTAACTTTTTGGACATGACCAGATCGGCGTGCGGATCGTCCTGAAAGTTATCCTGCTCCAGCGCCTCCAGAGCTTTGCGTACGCGTCGCTGTCTTGCCGCTTCATCCAGGACACGTTTCTTCTCCGCATCCTTGATGCGATGCGATTCGCGTCCCGTCATGATTTTGGTTGTAGCAGTTGTTGTGTTTAAAATAATATTTAGGCGTCCTTCTCGTGCAATGGAAAGTTAATGCGATCCATTAACTCATCAACGCGCGCCTGTAGCACCTCAACAATGTCCGTGGAGATGAACAGATGATTCTCGTCCAAGTCCTGTATGATAAATTTGCGACCCAACGCCAGCTTCTCATCCAAATGTAGCAAAAATTGTTTCATAGCCGGATCACTGTTCAGCGGGGCAGACCAACACGTAGAATTTGAGTAGAGAAATTGAATAAACGTTTAAATCGAACACTTACCATTCCACAAGCACTCCTTTCATAACATTTACCATGTTTTATGGCGATAAAAACATTTGGAACGAGCTGCAAAACCAAATAATTCAATGCAAAATTCGAGACTATTCGATAAGCCGATAACGGCAACATTGCCATTCACAGCGAACGAGTACTGTTATGCTATGTTGGTACTGGCAATATTTTTAGCAATTCTGTTGATGCAATTGGAACAGCTGTTCGATACTTATAGCAAAATTGCTTGAAGTAAATAATAATTAAAATTTTAGCAATAAGTACAAATAAAAAATGTTATTCGTATGACTTATATGATTTTTGGTAATTACTAAATAACATTTATATTGTTCAGACGCCGGCACAGCCTCGACTGCGCACACACAACAACAATCGATAGGCTGTCAGCCGATAACTTCTAGTATTGTTCTAACGCGTAGCCAGCAACATAGAAAATAAATAAATATTTATTTAGGTGGATTCGTGTGGCGTATACATAATGTGGAAGCATTTTACAGTCACGTTGGCGCTGCTGGCAGTTTTTGCCACTCTGGCGGCTGGCAAATCAGATCCCGGTATCATTGACGTTGTCATAGAGCAGGTGAAAAGCAAACAATGCAAAATAAATATGGTAAATTCTAAAACGAAAACCCATTTAGGAGGATCTGCAACCGATTGTCGAACAGCGTCCCTTATTGGCCAACACCAAGATATACATAAAACGTAAGTATGAAAAATTGCAACGTGACCAATTCGCAATAACTGAAAACATTTTCTTACCTCCACCCACCAACCCCCCTGCACCAACAATCAAGTGGAGTGTTCGTCCGAGGGGGAAGTTCCGCTAACCATAAACTTCAAGCTGACCAAACATAGATGCATGTACGAGGGCCGTTTTGTAAGTGAAAATTGTGAAATAATCAACGCAATGCAATTATATGCATATATCGTCTTTATTTCCAGCTGCAGGCACTGAACGACAATCCGAATCTGCAGCAAAATGCCAGCTTCAGGCAGCTCATCAAATCGACAACAACCAATGTGAACTGCACGCATCTCATTGCCCTCACCGACACCGGTGACGCGGCCACCGAGCTGCAGGCCGAGGATGTGCATCCTCTAAAGCAGACCAAACATCCGCTATCGGTAATTGCCATTTCAGCAAGTCCGTGTGTCTGTGTGAGCGTGTGCGTGACTCAGCTTGAGTTTCACGCACAGCAACAATAACAATACCTAGCGCAAATACTTAATGTTATCATGAATTTCACATATCGTACTTTGATTGTGTGCGAGGGCGTGCCCACCGATCCGTGCGGAAGCTAAAAAGTGCTGATAAAGTTCTTGGGAAACTAACCACCAGAAAGAATGGTTGTATCTTAACAAGTTTTATATGTATGTTCATACAAGCATGAACGGACAAAGAATCTTATCAGCACTTTTCCTGGAAGTTTAGGGACTCCTTCCTAGTGGGAAAAAACAATTACCAAAATGTACTCCTAGCGCTTACGTCGATTAGATCAGTCGGGAAAAAATGTTATGTATTTAGATAGACAGACAGCTTCTGTTGACATAGAAGCAGGCGAATAAAACGGAAGAAAAAAGCCATATAAAGACTTGGCTGTTGATATATGAGAATAAATGAATGAGCAATAACAGGAACAGGCACCAGCTATAAACACTGCGAGGGTATAATTTGATTGTTTACAATAATAAAATGTTCTAAACAGATACAGAACGATACGAAGGCCACCAAAGCTGAATTTTAATTTAAATAAGAATTAATAACGCTGTTAGCTACATGTTTGCGGACTTCTGAGGAGAATAGTGAAGCTTTTGATTAATTATTTTGATCGAGATATATTGATAAACAGTTAAGTTTACAAAATAAAAGCTCTTATTGATCAATTTGCTCTATAGAGCAATAAGAATTTAAGGGAAACGAGTGTGCAAAATCATGAAAATCAAAACAGTTTTTCATGCAACTTACATTTTTGACTAGTTATGCCTAAGGTAGCTATAAGCTATAGAGATCCGATCCGGCCGATTCTAATATACAACAGAAAACGAATCTTATGACAATAGATTTGATACTGCGATACTAGCTTGGATAGCAACAGACACAAGAGTTTCATTTAAAAAGAACATAAATTGCCTTTCGATATGCTTTAGAAGTCCAATGAGAAGTTCGTAATTGCCAAATTGGATTAGTTCGAACAGAGGCAACTATATCAACTGAGATCCTAACCCTTGCCAAACGTGTAAAGATGATTATTTTTTGCATTTACAGGCAACTCGCAAACCCATTGCAAATATTGCTGAAGATGGCATCTACGAGGTGGAGCTGACAATTTTGGCCACGACGCCTGCCCAATCCTTTCGCGCAGCTGTGCGCATTGAGTTTCTGGGACCGCATGGATATATATCAGCCATAGATTGGCCATTCTTGCCGGTAAAACAACTGCTAAGTCTCATCTGTTAAAATTGATATTATAGCTTGAAACTATCTTTTGCAGTTCTATTGGATAATGTGCATTAACTATGTAATTTTTGGCATCATTTGGCTATTTGTATCATTCGCACAATGGCGCGATCTGTTGCGCATACAATTCTGGATTGGCGGCGTCATATTGCTGGGCATGCTCGAGAAAGCATTCTTCTATGCGGAATATCAGACAGTCGCCAATACTGGCTTTCCAGTGCAGCACGCCGAGCTCGTCGCAGAATTCGTGTCCTGTGCTAAGCGCACGCTGGCCCGCATGCTGGTCATCATAATGAGTCTGGGCTTTGGCATAGTCAAGTAATATGCAGGCTTAAGAACTAAGCTTTAAGCTCCTACTAATCACATTTTATTTGTTACCCTTTGGCAGACCGCGTCTGGGACCCATGCTGCATCGTGTTGTGGGCATGGGCACTTTGTACTTTATATTGGCCTGTGTCGAGAGCTATTTGCGCATTACCAGGGTGAAGAGCGATCGCAGCGAGCTGCTGTTGGCCACCATCCCATTGGCTGTACTGGATACAGTCATTTGCTGGTGGATATTCACGTCGCTCGTGCAGACCACACGCACGTTGCGTCTGCGCAGGTAAGTACATATAATATACACTCACTTTCATTATTATATTAAATGTTGTACTTTCAGAAATCTGGTTAAGCTATCGCTATACAGACATTTCACCAATACGCTGATATTCGCTGTTATCGCTTCCGTTATCTTCATGTTGTTTGCCTTGCGTTTGCGTAGAAGCGAAAACTGCACGCCCGTAAGCTCATAAGACTCCAATCTGCCTTGCCAGGCATATATAAAACATATGTATTTTTTTCACCCAGGGCTGGCATGATATCTGGCTAGATACGGGCTTCTGGCATATATTATTCTCTGTGCTGTTGCTGGTTATCATGATACTGTGGAGACCCACCAACAACAATCAGCGTTATGCGTTCACGCCGCTGCTAGACAATCCGGAGGATGAGGATGATGATGGTAGGCTGCAGGCTGCAAAAAGCAACACGCTTAATCTAACACTGCTTCGTATCCATTACAGATGAAGAGGATCAGTTTGTGGCGGATGCGTATGGCGTTAAAAACCGTGGCTTAAATCAAAATGGCACTGGCCGAACACCAGCGAATTCGCGTGCGGCCACCACCACCGAGGAGGATGATTTGCGCTGGGTGGAGGAGAATATACCATCAGCAATGGGCGATTCCGCGTTGCCGGTGCTCGATTCCGATGAGGAGGTCATCAATACCAAGTTTGAAGTTTCCAAAATGCAATAAGCTGCGTGACACGTCTGCTGTGTACCTAAGAGACTTTTACATATATAGATATATATTGATCTATGTGTTGCACACTTATTTATAACTACTATTGAACGCACTAATGACAGCCGAAGAGCATTAATTGCTGGACTTCTATTGCTCTTCTACAGGCCATTCTGTTGCTCCTCACTTCTCCTAATGCTATCCACAAATGTCACTCGCTTGTTTTCCAACCACGAATCACATTTTCCGGCAGTCTAAAAATACGCCTTACGAGCATCCCCGTGTAAAATATTGTATCTAAAACAACGTAATCTAATTTTCGGACTTCTAACTAAATAAATCTAACTTATTCGTAATCACTAGCTTAAGTTGTAGATATCTAGAGCGACGAATTACTTGTTAGTATTGAAAACTGAAAACGATTCTTCTGATAAAAGTTCTATTATAATTATCCATATACTTTATCATTTATGCACACACACAGACACACACACACACAAGGTGTTGCTATCAATTTTGTATATAGTTGATAATACATTAAACAAGGAAAGAATATTTATAAAGATATATATATATGTGTGTAATAATCATGATAACAGAAACATATGACGAAACGCATAACAGGAAAATATTTCAATTCGATTTACCGATAAAAATGTATTTGTATTCATAGATTTGATATAAGGCCACAACACTTGTCTTATTTAAAATGAAAGAAACACATTGTAACTTGTAGCGCAGTTTGCGAATTTTCACGAAAATAAATAAAGCATAGCCATACCAAACCAAAACCTACAAAAACTTCTTTTTCTATATCTATTGTAGGCAGAAATTGAGAATATATTATTCTGCATATGGGTGGGTATCGATAGAATCAGATTTGTATACTAAGGATTGGTCGAACATTAATAATTGTACATATAAATAAATTGAAATAGTAGAGCTGAATTATCAAGTAGCTATAGAAATCATTCTAAAATTCTGTTGTGGGGTATATAATGTACGTAACCCACGCTAGAGAAAAGTAAACAAACAAGACTAAACATATTTACTTTCTGATATAATATTGCCATAGGAACCAACGATTGATTAGTTTTCCCATTCATTTAACTTTTGTTTTCATATCTTATGAGACCACCCATTTGTTAACCAAAAAATTGGAAATATATTTCTCTGATCGATACGTAATGTGTATTTTTCACATAATACAGAGCGTTTCAGTAAAAGTACATAATGTAAAATTTATGCTTCGAGCTTCTTATTGTTAGAATACACATACATACATTATTTATTTTATTTTATTTTATATATAAACACAATTATTTATTCTCGAACGCAGCAAACGTTTCCAAAGAAAAATGCAAATGCAAACAAATCGAATCGCTTTTAAATGAATCGTGCAAAGCGAAATGCGTACAATTTCGCATCGACTTGCAGATACAAAACATTGTATATGCATTATACAGATACAAAATACTCAAAGATACTTAAAGATACTGTCTAAAGGGCGGCGGCAGAGCTGGCGCGACATATACGAGTGGACTTGAAATTTATGTTAATTGCAACAAGGCGATGGAGGAGGGGGTTAGTAGAAATCTGGGCAATCAATTTACATTAATACGTTTTATCTTCTTTCATTTAACAAGTTTTCTATTAATCTTTATCATTATTTTTTTTAACAAATTTAATGCCTAGAAATGCGCATTGTTATACTTGGTAGTTGGTAATGCTCATAATGAAATTGAATTATGCGGCCAATTCGATTACTGTCCCTATAAACGCGGTTGGCGCCAGAGGCGTCAACGGCTCAGTTCGATTCGGGTTTGACATTGCGCCTCAATATTGCTGCTGCCAGATCCTGTTTCATGGCCGCCTGATCCCGCTGATCGGCCAGGGACTGTGTGCTGCGCAATCCATTCACGATGTCCTTGGTCTTGCCAAAGTAAATTGCGTTTAGTGTGTTGCGTATTTTGTTTTCCATCTCCTCGACCATTTTGCCAATGTTTGCGATATGCGGCGAGGATTCGCTCACATTGGCATCCTGTTCCGTTTGGCGAGTCAGTGAACCGCCCAGATTCATTGTGCCCGAGCCCTGTTTGTTTGTCTGCAGCCACAGCATGGCCGTTGAGGTGAGCTTGTAATGTGCGGTGCGCCCCGTTGTTTTCTCCTGCACCTCCACCACATGTATGGAGTCCCAGCAGCCGCGTATCATTTTGCTGCCATCGCCGGCCTTTTTGATCAGTATCACAGCGGCAAAACCGTGATCCAGATCCCACAGATAAACGGAGGAGACACCGCCCTCATAGTACATTTCGCGATATTGATCGAATGCATAGTTCGCCTCGATTTCCAGTTTGCGTAAACGTTCCGATGGCATTTGGCCATCCTCCAGCGCTGGGTAATACGAGTTCGACCAGGGCGAACGATACGAGTCGCCATCACGATTATAATCGCACAGCAGATAGTCCTTGCCGTGCTCCTTGTCTTTGGCTATCTTAAGCGGCTGGTCCACAGACGATAACAGATCCTCGCACAAGTCGGGCGCCAAATCAATCAAGTCAATCAGATTCTTCTCAATCTGCTGAGGCGGCAGTCGCCTCATCAGATCCAACGCACAATCCATTTGCATTTCCGACTGTAAGCAATGAAAGTAGTTTAAATATGCTGATTGAACGGCGGATTAAATGTTTCCTCATTCGCTTTGACTCATTTTGCCACAGTAGCTGATAAGTGGCCCATCCTCCCCGCCTCGCCCCTTTCCGACCGGCACGCCACGACTAATACCATATATGGGCATCGTTTTAGGTCGCAGGCCAACTAACTACCCGCCCCAATGTTTCAGCTTTCGAATATATTTTTATCTTATAGCAATATTTCACAATAGGGCGACAGCCAAATAACTTGTTTTTTTTTTCGTTTTGTTCAATTTGTTTTCATATCTTTCGTATTACTCACCATTTTGTTAACTGTGACTGTTTTTTTCTATTTGTTTTGTGTTTGTGCTTGTTGTGTGGTTTTTTAATTTGTTATGCGTCCTCAAGTTGTTTCGAATCGTTGTTTAGGAAGAGCTACAAATTGTCATTGGTCAGTTGTATTGAAATTGAACTACAAACAACTAAATTTAACAACAAATTTCCACTTACTCGATTCGTCAGCACGTAACACAATGGCGTCTGACCATTCACAGGTTTCGCACACAAGCAATCAGCTGTTGTGTGTGACCAGCGCTATGCCGATGATTTATATCGATAAGTGCGTGAGCCAGTTCCTATCGATTGGGCGACCAGTATGTTGTTCGTATCGGCGGGCAACATTTTAAATCAAAGCTTATTTAAATATTTGCAAATTAAACAAGTATTATTTTTTTATTTTTATATATATTAGCAACAAGTTTATTGAATTTAGATTTTCCGTTCATATACTTTTTACGTTCAATATCTGTTTCCCCATTTTCAATGCTGTGTGAGTTTTTGTTACAATGCGTTTTTTTCTGTTATTTTTTTTTTGTTTTCTTTTGTATAGCTTAGATTTTATATTTTACACAAAAAGTTTATCCATAATCGTAAATTTTTAATCCGAATTGTCGTTAAAAATATATTTAAGCTGTTTACTTAAATTTCTCGCTTGCACATATTCCAGATATATATAAATCATACGCACGGAGTGAAAATACAGTTTCGTTTCCTTTCCTTGCTTTCTTCCTTAGTTTTCTTACACAATTCATTTCCATTTCGATTTTCTTTTCATACATTTATAGTATATAGCCAAATATAAATGTGTGTGTTTGTGTGTGTGTGTTTGCTTTCTGTGTGCTTTTCTATTTCTCGCATAAGTTGTTCAATAATCATAAACTTAGTCAATTCATTATTTTTTTTTTTAGTTTTTTTTTAGAGTTTTTTTTTATATATTTTTAATTAGGTGTATACTTTGACCATATAAATGTAAAATCTCAGACTTTAATTTTTAACTAAAGTGCACTACATACAGAAAGTGTTCAGTGGAATGTGAACTAAATTGGATTTTCGATTTTTAGCAATCGTAAATGGTTAAGAGTTTATTGTGAAATGAAAAAAAGTCTGGAAAAATAACTTGCATATATGGCTCACATTATTTTCTAATACTCAAATCATTTTATAAGTAATTATAATTTGTGTATTTTTTTTTGTAATATTTTTGTTTTTTTTTTTTGTTTTTTGTTTTCATTAGTTCTTTTGAAGTTTAATATTTCGGCTAGTTAAATATTTATTTAGTTATGCATTAAGCATTCGTAGAAAGAAATCATAAGCTGTTTAAATAAGTATTCCATTTCTCGTTACTTTTCTTTACATTTCACGTTTTTTCTTTTCTCTTCTTTCGTATTTCAATCAATCAATCATTAATTATGCAACATTTCCTTATCAACGCATCGACAAACAAATGTAATCACAGTTTTATGTTTTCCTTCTTTATATAAACTCATTTTCATTTAGCTATTTATTTTACTATTTGTGTGTGTGTGTGTGTGAGCGTATGCATGTGTGTGTGTGTGTGTAGCTTGTGACTGTGTGGTTGTTGTTGTAGTTGTATTTGTTGTTGTTGTGGTTGTAGTAGTATTGTGTTTGTGGCCTTGCTATTAACAGATAAAAACTAAAAAATTTGTTAATGAAATAAATAATAATATGCAATTACATAGTTAAATATGTATTTGCTGCATCAAAAACTCACCATCCCGCCCTATCCAGCCCCTAATCGCATGCCCAACTCGGGTCTTAGCCTTATGAACACTCGCATATTATCTATCGCTCTGCCTTGCCTTTGTTAGTTAGTTATTTAGTTAGTTAGTTGATTAATACTATTACGTATTTAGAAAAAACATTAAGAAAATTGCACAACTTGTTGAAAAGAACGTTGACTAGACTGTCTTTGTTTGCTTTTGCTTGGATCTCTTTTCTTCGTTTTTTTTTTAAAATATTTCATTTAATATTTAATACCTGAGTTGTTCATAATCGTTTTTGCATGATTACAATTTCGCTTCGTTTTTTAAATATTTTTTTTTTAATTTTTAGTTTTTACTTGTAATACACATCGAAAAAATGTTCTTTTTTTTTTTTGGTTTTTTTTCCCTTTTTTTTATTGGTATTAAATGCATGTATACATCGTCGTGAGTCTTGATAATGCCCTGAGTTTGCTCCATACGGATTTTATTTTTACGTTAAATATATATATATATTTATTTATATATATATGTATATGTACATACATTTAGAGAACATTTACATAGTTCAATAATATTTTCAAGTGGACTTTCTGCATTTCTTAAAGACTTCTTGCCAAAATGAAAATCAAAAAGTTTTATTTCGTTTTTCTTTCTTCTCAATTTTGCACACTTTGCAGTTCAGCGCATTGTTGAAATTTTCTTAGCTTTTCTTTTTGCATGTGTAACTCAAGTTTTGTTGCGAAAACCCAAAGCTGTTAATTTTAATTAAAAACAAAATCATTTAAAAAAGAGACAAGTTTCCGTTTCGTGTTGTCAACTGAATCGTCCTAATGTCACACCATTTGCCGAAACTTTTTATATTTCGCTTAACTCTTATATATTTTGTTTTTTAAATTTATAGTTGGTTTTTTTTTTTGAATTTTTGTTTTTTTTGCCGAAAAATTTGTACGCATTTTCATAATATTTATTCGTTAATTTAAAATTTAACTGCTAAATTTTGAGTTACCTGAAATTTTGTACTTGTCATTGTTCCAAAAGTTTTTGTGTGTCTTTTCCCTTTTTTTGTTTTTCTCTTAAATTTTTCACTTTTTCAAATTTTTGTTTACTTTTTGTTTTGTTCCTTTAAGTGTGACCTATATTTAAATACAAATAAAAAAGAAAAGATGTAAGAAAAATAATTCATAAAAAAAAAGAAGTTTAAGTACACACATATATTAAATTTAATTTGTACTCGCTTCGATTTTCATTTAGACAAATTTACAACAACTTGATTTACACATTCATAGAGGGGAGGGTTGAGGGGTGTGTGGGTGTGTGTGTGTGTAGAGTTGAGTACAATTATCGACTTTCTAAGGTTTTAACCTAATATTTAGCCATATGTTTTAAACGCTGAACTGAACTGTAAAGTCGCTTAGGCCTAAACATATTTTCCATAATTGTTATTAACTTTTTGTTTTCCTTTTCTTTTCTTTTCTCTTGTTGTAGTATACGTATTTGCCTTTGCATATATATGTGTGTATTTTTTACACACACACATATATACAAATTAATTTCTTGTCCGCGTGCTAAAGGAAATGAAGAAATTAAAAATTTTTATATTAATTTTGTTTAACAATTTTGTTAACGAAATTTGTTTTAGGATACCAATAAAAATTGCCAATTATTCGAATTTTTTTTTGTTGTTTTTTTTTTTTTCTGGTTTTTAACATTTATTTAGTTGCATTAATTTAGAATTTACGTAAATATATATATAGTTTGTGTGTGTATATATATTATAAATTTAGTTTTCTTTCTTTCGTTTTTTTTTCCATTTTTAAACATAAACATTACAAATTAAAAGAAATTGTCAAACAAGCCAATTTGCGTGCTGATTTAAACAAAATTCAAATTGTACAACATAAAACATAATGTTACAAAATAATATAATATAAAATAGCATATTTTTTACATACATTTTACACTTAAAATTAACTTCATTTCGGTTTCAACTTCTTCGTGATACTTCAATTTTATAGTTATTTCAAATAACTTAGATAGATTTTGTTGTGAAAGCAAAAGCAAAAGTAAACACACGGAAGTTCGCATCAAATTAAATTTAAATTTAAATTTATGTGAACGTTTTGTTATTGATATATTATTTTTTTCGAGTGTAGCGTTAAATAATGAATGTGAAATAATTGTGTAAGTACAATTGGCTTGTTGTTATCATTTTTTTTTCTTCTCTGTGTTTGACGATATTCAACTAAATATTAATAGAAAACAAGTATTAACAAAAATATATAACAAAAATTACATACAACGTTTTCTCACACAACGAACTTTAGTTCAATATTCGTTTGCTGCTTTTTTTCTTCTTTTCTTAGATTATTTATATATATATATTTAGTTTATATATATAAATGTATTTAAATTAACTTTTTGTACCTGTGCACAATTACACATAAATGTTTTTCTGCGTGTTTGAAAACTTTGCTTAGAAATTAATTTATACAACGAAAAAGTTAGCAAAAATTAGGAGAAAATTAAACAATTTTACAGCATTCAAAAATCTATAAACGCAAAATTACACAGTTATATAGATGTTTCTATATATATATATATATATATATCGTACATACACAAGTAGCTTTTATTTTGTAATTTTTATAATTTTTTTTTACATTAAAAGTTGTTGCTTTCAATTGTTGTTGTTTTTGTTTTTGTTGCTGTTGTTTTCACTTTTAACGCTCTAAATGCAAAATGGCGACATGTTTTGTTGTATTTTTTAAATTAATTTATGCATTTTTTGTTGCACTTACGTTTTTACAAAGAAATTATTTTAGGCCGCTTTATGTCGAAAGTTGGGCCTAAAATTTAAATGTTTTATGTTCGCGCTCTAAATAAATATTCATGCGTATAATCTGTTTGTTAATTTTTGTTTTTGTTTTTCAATATATACTTTATGTTCTGCCTAATGTATTTGTTTTTGTTTTTTTTTTGTGTTAAGTTTTACATAAAAATATGTTTTGTTTTTTTTTTACGATTTTCTTTTTTTTTTTCTTGTAATTTGTAGCCGAAAGTTTAAGCCTAAAATTGTTTATATGCTTAGTTTTTGCGTTTATGCAAAAATTTCTTTAAGAAAGGTTTTTTTTTCAGTTGTAATTTTCTTTTTTACATATTTTGTTTTTATAACCTTTGTGGTTTGCGCTTTGAAATTGAATTTTAATTTTATTTTTTTGGCTGTCAACAAAATGTTTTTGTTTTTTTGTTTTTTTTTGACAGTTACGCGTAGCACTAGCAAAAGTATACCGTTATTTAGCATTTGTTTGTGAGTGTGTGTGTGTTGAAATTTTAAGTTTTTTTTTTTTATAATTTTAATAGCCTTAAAATAATTTCTTTGTATTTTTTTCTTGCGTTTTGTTTACATATTTTTTAGTTAATAAATGTAAAGTTTTGTTTTGTTTTGTTTTTTTTGCCTCATTCAGTTGCTTTGCCGAAATTGTATGTATACACATTGTTTTTGCTTAGACACATATACATATTAAAATTTTAGTCATAGTTCTAGTTAGTTAGTATAGCCAAAGATTGTAACTTTACATCAAATGTTCATCATCATATTTTTTTTTGTTTTTGTTATTTGTTGAAATTTTGTGTTAAATTTAGCGCATATTTACAAAAATTGCATCCAAAAAAAACCTCTGTTTGCCAAAGTTGTTGTTGTGCTTCTTCTTTTTTAACAAACAAATTTAGTTAAGGTTTTTGTTTTTGTTAAGCCAAAAAATGTGTTGCAAATGAATTCCTTTTCTCTCTTTTACTCAAGTGTTTTTGTAAATATTTCGAAATGAAAAGCCAAAAGTTGTGTAGGTGTGAGTGTATGTGTGTGTGTGTATGTGTGTGTGTGTATGTGTGTGTGTGTGTGTGCCTGTGTGTCACCATTTTACAAACAAAACTTAAAGGAAATTTTTTAAGTTTTTGTTTTTTGATTTGTTTTTATTTAAATTTAAGATATATTTGCTATATGCGCAGTCTATTGGGGGCCCGTTGAGGTAGTTTAGTTAACTATTGCAGTTCGATATTTTATTGTTGTTTTGTAATTAGTTGCTATTGCTTGTTGTGTTTGTCTGTGTGTGTGCGTGTGTGAGTGCGTGTGTTGCAAGTGTCTTTTGCATTGTTGCGTAAGATTAGTTGTTTAGGATTTATGTCCCATTAAAAATAAACTAAAACGAAAATACATAACTAAGAACTAAAGCTGTGTGTTTTTTTTTATTTCATTAGCATCTTCAAATTAAACTTTGATGTTTTCCATTTATATATTGTTTGCAGCTGTTTGCCAAAAACCATAAGGAAAAACAAAGAGGTAGTTTCGATTCTGAGGTATATGAGTTCCTGAGTTTGATTTACATACATACATATGTATGCACATATACATGTGCACAAGTCTAAAAAATAAAACTAAGTGCTAAAAACAAATACCTAAACATACCGACGACGAGATAAAAACTATTTAGTAAATATATATTATATTTTCAACATAATATTTGTAATGCAATTGTTGCGCCTTCTGCCATATGCCACGCCCCGCAGCTGTGCTGGCGCGCCACGCCCACCGACGGCAACGTACTTAAAAATAATATGTAATTCAGACTCCAGAGAACGTTGCGCCGGCAGGCGGCACGCCCACAGTGTGGGCGTGGTCAGGCTTTGAGCGAGGGGGGTGGTTGAGGGTGGGGTGGGGTGGTAGTCGATGTAAAGCAATCAAAATATATATTTTGTGAATTCACATAAACTTTCACTAAAAAAAACTTGGTAGTAGTATTTGTAATTTTTAAAAAATTAAATTATTGCAATTATTTTTCAATATTTTCTCTTTTTTTTCTCTTATTGTTTGCTGTTCGATTTACGGTTAGGAAAAAGCAGGATCGAAGAACTATATAAAAAAAATTAAAAGAAAACAAAAACTTTGCAGCGCCAAACGCGGTTCGGACGCTGCACATCACAGAACAAACTGGGTTTTTGGGTACATTACGTAAGAACTACACAAAGAAATGTAACGGCACCGCATGGCCGCTCTATGCGCTTCTCACAGTCTGCACTTCGGCGGCCAGCGGCGTGTGTGTGTGTGTGTGAGCGTGCGTGTGTATTGTATTGGATATATATATGTATATAGAGTATGTAACTAGATCTTTCATATACTTTAACATTTGGCTATTCCGTTAATTGAATACTATTTGAGTGTTTTTCTTTTTTTTTTGTAGTCAGCTATTGTAGTTTTGTGTATGTGTGTGTGTGTTTGTGTGTGTGTATCACCCTGTAGTTATATGTAAACAAAAATCTTGCACTATTGTGTCAACTTAAAAAAAAAAATAAAGGAAAAACTAAAAGAAAAAAACTAAGAAAAAATGTACTTGCAAGCAACTTTTGGCGAGCCTATGTGTTCCTACATATGCGCTTAATATATATACATACACATACATATGTTGTATATATATATATAGGTAGATCCTAACTTTAGGCATTTAATATGCTTTTACAACTGCGTCTTAAACTCTAAACTGTGTGTGTGTGTGTGCGTTTTTAACTATATACAGTGCCACGCCCACTTGTTGGCGCAGGCCTTGGCATTTCATATTTTGCTTACAACAAGAATTTTTCATTGATTTTTTACAGCATTTTAGTTACAAAAATTATATGGAGCCGAAAAAACAGAATTTCGAATTTAAGTTAAATTTTCATTTTCATTTTCTGGTTTTGGTTGTGAAAAGAAAAATTGGGTTTTTTTTGTTGAAAAATGTTTTCCAAAGGTGTGCCAAAAAGTTTTCGATTTTGAATTTTTGTTTTTGCTGTAATTGTTGCTGTTGTTGTTGTTGTTTGCTTTGTCAAGTTTGTTGAGAACGTTTTTGAGTGGTTTTTTTGTTGTTGTTGTTGCATATAACTTTTAACAAGTTTCTCTTAGTTATTTTTGCTAGATTTTTTTTTACTTTAGTTCTTTGATTAAATATATAAGCATTTTGTTAGATTTTTGCTTTTTGTTTTTCACATTGTTTATAAAATTTTACTAATAGTTGTTTAATTTTATATATTTTTATAGGCACCCAATTTACCAATTGTTTTACTTATTTTGTTGACGTTGACAAAAAAAAATAAACAAAAATAAAATCTTTTATCAAAAGTTTGTGCGTGTGTGCGAATTTTGAGTTTTGAAAAAATTAAAAAAATTTAAATATAAATGCAAAGAACACACAGCGAGGGGGCGGGGCGGGGAAGGCGTGCCAGTCAGCCGGGTTTGTTTCTTGCCATCTGTGTTATAAATTTAATAAAATTATTTACAAAAAACCAGACAAGAAATCTACCAAAGCCGACTGCACAGAATTCAATTAAATGCTTTTGTATTTAAGTTAAGTTTGTTTTCTTTTTTTTTTTGTTTTTGTTTTTTGTATTTGTTTTATACTATTTAATTATTGCAGGTACTTGTGGTTACGGTTTTTGTTGCTATTGTTGCTTTGTAGTTTGTAGTTTGTTGTTGGTTTTTTGTTGTTGTTGTTGTAGTATGCAGCTATTTTGTTGTTTTGATTTGTTTTTAATTATAGTTTAAATTCTGTTTTGTCTTTTGTTTACTTTGATTTTAGGCAACTTGCAGCGGTTATTTAAGTGTAATTTTCAAAAGCAAATTGAACATCTTTTAAAGAATAATTGTGAATTATATTATACAAAATACATAAACAATTATTATTATTATTATTTTTTTACTTTTCAGCTACGTTTGGCGGCACCAATCAAAAACGTTCAAACTTTTCTTTTACTTCTCTTTTTTTGTAAGCATAACTATTTTCTTGCTTTTACTTTCAAGTTTCTTGTTCATTTTTTTTAGTTATTTATTTATTAATTAGCACCCTGAAAACGATTTTTCAGCCGGACTGCATTTTGTTGTATACTCTTTTTTTAATAAATTAAAATATTTCTGTATTGTTTTTGCTAATTTGTTGTTGTGTAGTTTTGTCAGAAATTAAATTTGTCCATAAACTTCATTATTTAAACATCAAATACTGCAGTTGTGTACCTGTGTGTGTGTGTGCATGTGTGTGTGTGTGAGTGTTGTGGTGTGGGTTGTGTTTAAAGTTAGTTAGTTAGATTAGTTATAGTAAACATTCTGCCCAGTCTGCAAAGGCTGGGACTTTTTTTGTTTTTGTTTTTTTATAGGTGGTCTCCGAGGGCAACAACAGTTGCAACAGTAGTCATTATCTTCTTCTTCTTCTTCATGTTCTGATCATCCGATGTTCATGATCAGCGCGTAAACGTTTCTTCTCTATACATCAATCAATCACTTTTTATCAATCACTCAATCAATAATTTCGCTTGTGGCATTAAATTCTTCAAGGGGGGTTTCTTTTTTTTTGGGGGGGGGACTTGGGCGGGTTTTGCTTACTGCTCATTCGCATCCACATTGAGCTTGGGCGTCGAGGTCAATGTGGGCGCTTCGTGTGGCAACATCATTTGGCTGGTGGGCGTGGGCGTGCGGTGCATCTCAGCAGCGGGCGGGGGCGGCGTTGCGACATATAGCCGCTGCTCCTCCTGCTCCCGCTCGTGCTCCTGCTCCCGCTCGTGCTCCTGCTCCTCTTCGCTGTCCGAGAGGGGCTCTATCTTGGGCTCAACCACAACCAGCTCGGACTCCGGGTCCGGCGAACGCAGCGGCTCATCAATGTCCATGGCAGCGGACGCAGTTGCTCGAACTGCCGCCTCGCTGCCGCTAACATCGCTCGCCTCCGCATCGCTGCCATCCGTCGTGGTCGTTGTTGTGGCCGTTGTTGTTGTGGTTGTATTGGCCGTGGTGTCCATGGCCTCGGCTGCCTCGGCCTGCTGGCGCTGCTGCTGATGCTGCTCCTGCTCGGCGGCCATGGCCGCTTTGATTTGCAGCGCCAGCTCCTGATGCACCTGCTGCTGCTGCTGCACAAAGCTGAGCAGCCCGCTGGCAGCGGCCGCCGCCGCCGCTGCCTCCTCGTCGCCCTCCTCCGTTAATGCGCCCCCCACGCTGGTGGCAGTTTCGCCTCCGCTGCCTGCCACCGCCGCATCGATGCTGGACGCCATCGCGTCCCGCCGCTGCATGCACTTCTCCAATGCCATTTTGAGTGATTTACGTTTACGCTGCTTCGCCGCCTCCTTGTGGGCGCTCATGACTACTGCTGCCGCTGCCGTTGCGGCCGCTTCCTATGGTGAATGATTGGCGGCCGCCGCAGCTGCCGCCGCTGCCGCGACATGCGCCGGCGCAATTGTCGCGCCGGCGGCCAGGCCAATCTCCTGCTTGTGCTCGCGGGCAATGTGCCGGCGCACCGTGTTGTTGCGCGTGAATGTCCGCTCGCAGAAGGGGCAGGGCACACGGATGCCCTGATGCCGCTGCCGGATGTGGGCGCGCAGATTCGTCTCGTAGCCGTAGAGCCGATCGCAGTACAAGCACTTCAGCTTCTTGCCGTCGGCGGTGTTCACGCTGTTCTTGTTGTTCATCTTGGTGGCATTCCACACGTTCAGCATGTCGGCGGGCGCTATCGAGGCGGCCAAGTTGCCAGAGAGCGAGCCGTCCGCGTTCTTGAGGTTCTCCAGCAGCGTGTTCGGTGTGGTCGACGAGGTGTTCGAATTGGCCGGCGGCGGTGAAAAGTTCGAGTTCTCCAGCTTCACGCGCAAATCCTCGGCGCCATTCTGCAAATGGAATTTGGGAATTGTCAAAAGCTGTTGATATTTTTTTATTATCGGTTTGTGTTAATCCTCATACATCTGTTGACTCATCCATCAGTTCGCGTTCGTCGTCGTTAGCCTCATTGGCGCTGCCATTGTTGCGCTCCGATTTGACAATCCGATCCAGGCTGCTGGGCGCATTCCCATTGCCGGCTGTGGTGCTGGGACTGTGGTTCTCATACCGGCTGCAAATCAAGTCGAGGATTCAAGTCAATTACAACCAATCAAATTATGAATTTAAGCCTCACATATATACTGTAAGCTATCACATCTATTGCAATCTATTGCTTCACTAATAATCAAGATTAACGTAGAGCTAACAAAGAAAATTTTGAATTGATAAGAAATACCCAATTAAATAAAAAAATTTTTTTTCACTTCGATGTTCATCATAGAAACCATTCAAAAGGCAACAAAATAATTGGAGTTCAGGGTGAAATTGATTTTGATTTTGTAATACACCTAAATGTATGCAACAAAATATGTGTAGTCTTCGAAATAAAATAAATTTCGATAATTTGAGAGCTTATATCATGTTTGCATAACAGAATTTATTCGATACGAAGTTGTGGATTTGGTGGGAAATTTGTGAAACTTGCGATATTATTCGTCTCTGCAAGAAGTGCGAAAGCGCGGCGAAATCACAATCGAACTACAAAATTTTCTGAAATTATTCCATATAATGGCTTTTAAAAAGTTTCAGGAATTTTTTTAAATTATTAAATGTAGGCGAAAGACGAAATTGGAATGAGCAACATTTGTGATAAATAAAAATCTTAGTGTTGCCATTTCTTAAAGGAATTGTGAAACAGAAGGTATATCTTTTGAAAAGGAAAGTTTTAGGGTGAAAAGGTCTTCAGATAGAAAAAGATTTCCGATATTAATGTTGCTCGCCAAAGAAAGCGAAATTGCGAAGAAATCGGAATAGAAGATTTGAAAATCTAGTCGAAATTCGATTTTCTCTACTCAACTAAACTTAGCCCGGAGGCCAATAAGTCGATATTGTGATCAGGCCTGTATTTAGGCACATTTTAAAAAGCAAAGTATAAAAAGCACTTACCTGGACTGGGGTGAGGCACGTTCCGAGTGCATTGTGTCCGCCTCGGTGGGCGCCGTTGAGGAGGCGCTGGACGAGGGCCGATGGTACGGTGGCTTGTTGATGGGGCTGGGGCACTCCGAGGAGTTCTTGGAGCCGTCGCGCAGTACGCTGCCGCGCAGCTCCTGTTCGGGATAGGGACTGCGGAGGGCGCGCTTGCGCAGCGGCTCATTGAAGGACATCGGACGGTGGTACATGGGCGGCACATAGCCGGACATGGCGCCCAACGCCGAGGAGTTGCTCGCATGCATCAGTGAGTCGCATTCCTGTTTCAGGCTGCCCGTCGAGCCGCCCAAATGCATTGCGGCGCCAGCACCGCTGCCCAAACTGATTGGCCCATTGTTGCCGCCCATGCCGTTGCCGCCGCCGCCGCCGCCGCTGCTGCCGCTGCCACCGCCGCCATTGCCGCCGGCGCCAGAGCTCAATGGTCCAACGCTGCCCGCTGCCGAGCCGCTGATGTTGCCGCCGGCGCTGCCGCAGCGATCCAATGCGCCAGCACTGGCCGCCAGAGCGCTCAAGCCGCTAGCCGCAACGCTGGCCGCGGCGGCCATGCCGCCGGCAGCTGCCATGCCGCTCAAGGCGCCCGCCAGGCTCAGCCCATTGCCGTTGCCCATGCCGCCGGCTATCTGGCCGCTGTTGCTGCCAACCAAACCGCCGCCGCCGCCGCCGCCGCTACCGCCGCCGACAATGCCGGCGCCGCTGCTGCCGCTTAAGCTGTTGCGCATGCTGCGCCGACCGGTGGGTGAGTCGAGGGGGGAGCTGTCGCCGCCCATGTGTTGCTGCTGTGCCTGCTGGGCGGCCAGGCGGCCGGTCTCTGTGGACAGACCTTTGACCTGTGTGCGACGAGGTTATATAATGCTGCTTCATTTTTGAATTGAAACTCACCTGTAGACTCTCTGCGGACTTGAGAAAACTGTTGAGCGCCTCCTGGGAGACGTGCACCTCGCCCTTGTACATGAACTCCAGCAGTGCGGCCATGTTGTCCGGCGTGGTCGCCTCCAATATGATGACGCACTGGCCATTTGTGGGCGTGTTCTCGAACAGATCGGCGAACTTTTTCGAACAGGCAGCCAATATTAATTTGTGTGCTCTAAATACGGCGCCTGCAAGTGCAAGAAGAGGGAGGGGGGTTATTTTAGCCATATAATATTAGCAAATATAAATAATAATTAATAATAATTCATATATATATTTGATTTTCTCCCGTGACTTTTTAAAGCATATTACAAATAATTCCCATACAAATTTAATGCAAATAGACACGGAAAAAATGGTATAGCTCAGATTTTGGCGCATTGCGAATAGCAGAAATTGTGGCATACTTTCCGGCTGTGTGTTGTGGCTATAAAATGCGGCCAACAGGTGGCGCCGCGAGCGTAAAACGCTTAGAGACCTTGAACTCATAAAAATCATGTCACACACACAGACACACACACACACAGTTATCATACACACAAAAGCATAATAAAAGTCGAGCAAGGAAATCATTTCCTTGCTCTTGACTACACACACAAACACACACACACACACCCGTACACCCATTTGGACTGAGTTATTATTCATCAACTTCAATGTCTTGGCCGTCGTCTTTGTCCTGTGTATGTGTGTGCCTGTGTATGTGTGTGTTTGTGTACCTGCGACCCACAGACCCAGCTGCTGCTTCTGCCGTGGCGTATACGCAATATCCCTTTTGCCCACCCCTCCCCCTCCCCTCCTGACAATTTAAGTATATTTTTATGTGTTTTCTTGACTCAGTCGCTGCTTGCCCTTTGCTGGGGTAGGGGTATTCACTCTGTGCTTTTCGGTTGTCTCGGCTTGGCGCTGTTACAATTTTTCACGCTGCTCTTGTTTTTTTTTTTTTTGGCAAGCCGTCTGGTTCTTAGGGTAATGCGAGGGTGTGGGTGCGCGTGGTGGGGGGCGGGGGGCTGACTTTATGGGGCACTTGTTGGGCTTGTGCCACGCGCAGTACTTAAGCCAAATTGAAACGAGAAGCGACGCGCGGCTGCGACTCGCAAGAAAATTCACAGAGCGCACACTTATATAAACCAAAAGTTTGGACAGTCTTTGGCTGCAAATATATATATGTATAATCTAATCGAAGTGCAGCTGGAGGAATTATTTCGCCAAAAAAAATGTGTGTCAATTTCTGCTCGACTCTCGCTTGATAAGCGTGCCCAATCAGCAAAGCAACTAATATATATATATATATATATACATATATATATAAATATACTATATATATAACGTTCAAATCAAAATAAGAGAGGGGTATGGAGAGAGGGAGGAAGAGGAGGAGAGACCAAATCTGCTAACGACACTGCGCAAGTTTCAAAATATGTCTAATCTTAGGCATGATCTATTCGGAATTGCGCGATTGCTATTCGTTATATTCAACTATATATGTAAGTATATATGTATATCGAATACCAATATATTTATATACCTAATATTAAGGCAGCATATTCGTATCCTTTGCATATCTTTGGACTTTGCCCGCTTTCAATCATATTATTCTTGGCATTATATATATATGTATATATAAATATATACATTTATATTTGATGTATTTTATCCATATTATGTTTCTCTTATATCCTTTTTATATTTACCAAGCTTGAAATATATATATATGTTCATTATATTTCATGTACTTTTCTTTCCTAGGCATTTTTATAATCTTTATCATTTATCTATTATTATTATTCTTTAGCATCTCTTTGTTTTAATTTGTTACGTATTCATTTATATTTCATGTATTATATCTTTATGAATTTCTTAAGAAATAAATCGATAGATTAAATTACTTTTAGCTATAAACTGAATTGTCAATAACTTTAAACTGTACTATTCCCTTGAAACTAAAAAAGCACCTATCTAAATATTTTCATCGATAACTTGTCTATCGACTATTCACAACCGAGTACAGGGTATACAAAAACATTTCGCTTGTGTAATCAAAATGCATGCGCAAATTATAAACAACCTTTTTTTGTTGTTGTTGATTATAATTTTATTTCGGTTTTGTGTTTTTCGTTTTATTATTGTATTTCATTTTTTTTGCTGATTTTCTAACACTTGATACAACAGAAATTGGGTCACAAGCGCCGCAAAGAAAAACGCAAAAAACTTGTAGGAACCAAGGCACACGCACATTTCTTATACATACGAATATTCGCTGATAAACAAAAAAAATATATACATATATAAATATGTGTGTATGAGAATGAAGAAAAATAACAACAATGCCATACTAATTGCCTGGTCTTGTTTACGTTCTGCCTCGCATAGTCTGCATACATATATATAAATTAGACATATATATAAAATTCCTAAGCTCAACTGTTAACAAAATATGTTTTGATTTGGGGGGTTTTTTTATTCGGCTGAAACGCATTTAATGCACTTTAAAACTAATTATTACGATGAAAACGACCTTCGGCGTTTTCGATTTGTTTTGGAAAACACACAATCTTATCGTTTCGATGATTCATTTATGTGTCTTAATGCGTTGCTCGAATTTTGATCATAAGTGCAAAATGAAGCGGCGCCATAGTTTGTTTTTAATATGGCTGTAAATAGTCAAGGTTTCTATGATGAGATAGCAGTAGTTCCAATGTTGTTAGATATGATTAGCTGGTATTTACTGACAATACCAATTGATTATAGTTACACATTAAAAACAAGCCATTAAGTAGTATAAGCTTAAGGTTGCCACTTAATTTAATTGTCTAAATTTTCGTTTTAATGTGCTTGTACAGCTTTAGAAGCTTTCAGACCCAGCTTTGTTTACAGAGATAGTTTTCCTTTACAGCCGTTATATAAGCCTTTAAATTCAACTAAATTTAATAGCCTCAAGGCTTCGCTTTCCTGTGCTTTGAGAGCTCAAGAAGCAATAGAACCAGCCTTAGATTGATGTTTAAAGCTGTAAGATGACCTTAAAGCTGTGAGTGCATTCAATGATTGCATTCTATTTATTTAGTTTATAGTAAAGTAATTGTAAATTAAAGCTTCGCGTTCATTTGCTTTTAAGGTTTAATCGTATAAGCTTTGAGCTGCAGCTAAATTGAATTGTCTAAAAACTTCGCTTTCATGTGCTTTCAAAGCTCTGAAAGCTTAGTTAAAGCGCGAGAGAGATATTTTTCTTTTATATCATACAATAGCATTCTATTTATGATAAATTTTCCCCAAAATTCATAAAACTTCTCTGCAAAAATTTGCCCACGATTAATGGAGATTCCTAAGAGCTAAGCCCGTGACATGCCCGAATCCATTAGTACACTTAATACCTAGTACTTGTTAATGGCTGTGTGTTGCCTAACGGTAACAATCAACCCCCAAAAAAAAACTGACGAAATGGCCTTAGGCCAAGCAAATGTTCATTTCGTAAAAATGCTCATTTCTCAAGTGCTGAAAATGCCCGAAACGAAACGAATGCAGCCCCAGCTACAGATCCAAAAAAAAAAGAATGAGAACTGAAAAACAGCTCAAAAACCAAAGCAAAATACACATGAATATTAAAAAACAATCGAAAACATACGCTATTTGCTTTTTTTCGAAGGGCTGGCAAATATTTAATGCTTCATTTCAAAAAGTACCCAAAAAAAAAGAAAGGAAAGGAAATGGGAAATCAAACATGAATATGAATATGAATACGAGCATGTGATATTTTAAAGCGAAAAATATTAAAAACCACAATTAAAAGCAGCCAAAACAAAGCAAGAACCAAAAAAAAAACACAGGTTTATTTTTTTTTTTACATTTCAAAATTTTAATCAAAAGTAGTAGCACTTCGATTGATATGGATGACAACGGCTGCAGCTAGGCGAGGGTTTTTTGTTTTTTGGGCATTTCTGTTATTTGTATTGTTTTTCTTTTTTGTTTATGGCTAGCCAGGATTTGTGTGGATACCCCTGACACACGGGCGGGCAGTCCGGCAACAGACTGAGCCGCACTCCTTCTAGAGGTATTATCCATAGCATATAAAAATCCACAACCGACACAAAAAAAAAAAGGAAATATGCTCGAGTACGTCAACAAACAGACATGTGAAGCGTACAACTGGCGGCTGCTGTAAATACGCGGCGAACATGTTTATACGACGCGGGAGGACATGGCGTATGCGCAATTTTTATTTATTTATTTTCAATTTAAAGCGCCCGCACTTTAAACAACGTTTTGTGGAGCGACAGCAAAAGAGGCGCACATTAAAATATATTTCGAGCAACACGTATTTAAAGGCCAAATCAAAAGCCCGCGAAGGGTCCCAAATGAGCTGGCACAGCATCAAAAGCCAACCAACAAAATCCCTGACCTCACACAATAAGCGGCGGCATTAAAGACACACAGGCCTATATAAAAGCCAAATATATACTATATATATATAAATATGTGTGTATTTGTACCTATATAAGTGCGCTAAATGCCCATGCGCTCGCCCACATTTATATTCATTTAATAAGCCGCCATAAAACTGTAGTAAAATGCTGTAAATGAAATAGTAACATACACACACACACACAGAGAGACCCACACACACACGCACATCTCAGCAGACAGCGAGACGGCCCATAAAAAGGAGCCGCGTCTTTGGGCACCCGCACGTCCGTCCGTCCGTTCGCCAGCCGCCGCGCTTAAGCAGGAAAAATCAATGTCTGTCGCTTTTGGGCGCTTGCAAAATTTGCCGGTCGCCTTTTGGCTTTTATATGCCACATTTGGCGGCTTATTAGCCAAACGGAACGAAAATGAAGCCAAAAACAAAAAGGCAAGGAAAACCCAATTTATGTGCGCCCGTCTCATTGTCTGTTTATCTTTTTGGTCTGTCCTTCCGTCTCTACGTTAACAGAACGTACAAGTCGAGTTATTGATTGTAAGCCCAAGTTAAGTGCGTGTCATTCAAGTGCAAAAATAACCGAGTACTTCTGTTTGTGTGCCTAGCTTTACAGGGCATCCTTTGGCTATCATTCAAACATTTACAGGGTATCTCTAGTCTATCATCTAAAAATTAAGATTTCCATATAATAGACAATATGCAAGCTTTTTGTTTCGGTGCAATTTCCTGTGACGTTCTGGTTTTCGATTTTGCCAACATTTAAAATTTAAACTAAGTTTGACCTAATAAATCATACCATGTTTTTTTTTTTAATTTCGCCAAAATTTCTGTAAACATTTTTGGCTGATTATGATTTTTTTTTTGTATATTTTGACTTTCATTTTGAAATGTGTTATACCGAAATATAAAGTTATGTTCTGATTTTCGTATATCATGTTAATCAATTCATATAACATTGTTTAGAATTGTCAATAATTCAACTTGGGTCAAATCTACGTGGTATCTTTTGCCAATCATTATAAAATAAAATTAAGTGTGTCAGCTCACTATTGGATCCGAAAAACTACCCAATTTTCTGGTTTTAAATTTCTACAAAATTGATCATATAAACATAAATTAATGAATGAATAAATTAATTTATCATATTTTTAGAATTTTGGATAATTAAACTTGGGTCAAATTTATGTGGTATCTCTTGCCTATCATTCAAAAATTTAAGCCTTGTGCAGCAGCTCCTTATTTGCACCGAAATATGCCATGTTCTGCTCTTCGATTTCGCCTGAACTTCTCATTAAAATATATAGCACAGTTTTAGGATTTTATTCATCAAGCATGTATCTGAATGTGCGAAATACCTAATCTCATATATCGAAATGAGAACTGCAAACGACTTTTATTATAGTTCAAGCAATAAGAACAGGAAATAAATTAAATTTGAAATCAATTTGTTTCTAATAACGTATATATAAATTGTACACAATTTAAGGAACTTTAAATTCAATGTCTCAAGTTACTGGATTCAGATGAAAGTATCCGAAAGTATCAATTGATTATATTCCCTAACGAATATATTTTATTTATATTTATTAATCACTTCAGTTGAGCTCCATAATAATTAAATGGGTCTTCAATTATTCGTTTTACTACAGTTCACATTGCATTTGGTGTCAAAATAAAAATATTTTAAGAAAATCCAAAAATATAAGCTAACATTTTTTTTAACATAAATGCACCCACAATTGTTCTTAAAAAAAAGTAAATAAAGTATTTTTGTACTCACCATCGCAGGATAATGTGACATCCGCCAACAGATCCGATTTGAATAGATTGGAGAAGGTAATTGCCAAATTGGACGAGTAACTGTTCCATTTGAGGCAAAATTGCTGTTGTGGATCCATTTTGTTAGTTGTACTTGTTGTGTTCCTCTTGTTGACTCGCTCGTATTTGGCTTAAAGGATCGGGCCAAGGCCAAGGGAAGCTGTCCCCAATATGCGGACCGTTCAGTTTCTTATTGTTATATGCCTTCAATTGTTTGTTATCAATTTTAATGTTGTTTTCAATGTTGCCAAAATGGAATTTCGTCGAATTATTTAGCCGGCTTTGCATAAAAGCAATTGGGCCGCTATTAATTCTTAGCCAAAGGGAATTTTGCAATTGTTTGTTGCGTTTGTTAAGCGTGAACGACTTTGGATGCCAACGCATAAAATTATTTATTTATATTGAATTATTCAATTATTTATGGTTTCGATTAATATTATTTAGTTGCAACGTTGCCTTTTATTATTTATTTGATTTGCTTTTATTTGTATTTATATTTATTTATTTATTTACTTTTTGTTTTGTGAGAGAGCAGTTGATTTTCAGGACGCGCACTCCGAACACGACAAATGCTGCAACGAGAATGACGAGAAAAATTGTTTGGATTGTGATTAGTTAAGATGAATGCGTTGTTGACATAACACACAAGAAGACAAATTCAGTGCCTGCTTTGCTTTGCTTTGCACTTTCTCAGCTTCAGTTCCGAATGTAAAATGCAACAACAACAACAGCTCTTGTATAAGATATAAAGCTCGCAAGCAACAAAAGCTCGCTCACTCTCTCTCTATCTCGCCTCTGTGAGCTTCGTTAAGTTCTGAGAAAAAAGTTATGTAGGAGCCTCAAATTTCCTCAAGTTATGGCAAAATCGAACGCAATGCATTTGTATGGGTAATTCTATATTGATAGCGACTGCGGCTGCGACTGCGACTGCCACTGCGACTGCGACTGCGACTGCGACTGCAGCATTTCCGTTGTTAGCCCAAAGAGAACGGGCAGCAGCCCAATTTATTAGAAATTAATCGAGCATTTAGTATGTGTGTGTGTGTGTGTGTGTGTGTGTGTGGAGAGGCCAAAAGATATACGATTTAATTCCTGGAATTAGGCGCTCGCTCAAAAATGCCGCCGTCGAGATGCAACCAAAACTTTTAACTTCTTTTTATTTTAGTTTTTTTTTTTTTTTTAACTTTTTGCGACTTTTGTATGCGTCTTCGCTGTGGCCCGCGTCTACGGTTTCCCCTGCCTTTGCGTGCTTAGCCTTGGACGCGCTGCCCAATTCCCAATTCCTGGAAACTGCAGGTGACGGACGCGGCTGCGACTGCGCGTTGCATGGGATGCGCTTTTTTTCCTCGAATTTGTTTAATCGTTAGAAAAATTCGAGCGCGTTTCTTACTTTTTTTTTCACTCTCTGATACCCTGTAGCTATTGCAAATGGCCAAAAGGGATGATTCCCTGCAAGCCATAAATAATATACATCTGCGTGTGTGTGTTATTGATCAGCATCAACAGCTGAGTCTATCTGGCTATGTCCCTCTGTCTGTGTGTCTGTCCAGAATAGAGGCTTAAGAGTTAATGTCTTAAAGTACAAAACGTAGAACGTCCTTTGGCCCGCGCAGATTAAGTTTATCAAATCATACTTGAAATCGATAAAAATCGATCTGCCCGAACTGCTTTGATTGAGTATACATAGATCCAGATATCTCACCTCGTTTCGCTTCGGCTTTGGCTTTGGTATATACACACATTTGGTTCCCCTTTTTAACCCCAAAAAAATTTCATAATAATCGGACCTCAAACACCGAAGTTATATAAGAATGCATTTATTATAGAATGGAACTAAGAGAAGAAGGAGCACAGCAGCTGTGTCAACGAAAGTACGAATTCGTCTAACAGGGTACCTCATAGCCGGGCACTCCCGACTAGAGCACTCTCTACATATTTTCGTTTAACTTGCCCTGTGCCTCGGCCTGCACCCAGGCTCAGCCTCGGCCCCGCCTCCGCCCCGTCCTTCTGGTGCGCTGTTATGTGGAACCAGAACGTTCGCCTTCAGCCCGCGGGCCATGCGGTATAAAAATCAACGGTTTCGTTTGCCACGCTGAATGGTTGGCCCCAAAAAGATATCGGTAAAAAGCTATTAACAAATTCCTGGGAAGTTTGCAGTTGTGCTTCGCCTTTTTTCAGGTTTGCTCAACTGAAGTAGCAGCAGCAGCAGCAGAGGGAATTTTTGATCGAAGGGTAGCGGATATTTAGTGTGCATGTGTGTGCATCTGTGTGTGTGTGGAGTCTTTTTGGCCATAACAGTAATTGGCTAGTGATTGGAAGTAGTGAGTAAATTAGATTCTTTTCAGCTGTTGGGCGAGGTGTGAGAAGAGTGTTAAGGGTTTACTTCTATTAAGTAAGTTACGCAAGTTGTCTATCTGATGTAGATCATGAATATACATATATATTTTGTTTGTTTAGTGCATAAGAATAATTTAATTCAATTCTTTATATTTTAAATCAACAGTGTGCTCTTAACAGAGGTAGCTCTTAACATATTGCTCTTAACAGAGAGCGCAACTTAACATAAACAGCTTTATGTAAATATATTGTTTAGCATGTCTTATGTTTCAGTTCCAACAAGCCCCTAGATATACTGAAATGTTATTCATTTTCGTTTACAGCTTCTCTTTCTGCACCCAAAATCATATCCTTAAACTCCTTTAGCTTTGTAAGGCTTTGCATGCGACTGTACTTTTTGTCTGCAAAATTCTACGCAGCTGCATTTCAAACTGCCTTTATCAAACTTTTCAATTACATAAACAACAATGCGAGGAGTAGGCCTCCTTCTAAGCGAAATACAAAAAAAAAAAAAATGTAGAGCAAATTCTTTGGGATCAGTTCGCTTTATTCAGCTTTGGGCAGCCAAATGACGACACCTGAAGGCAGTTGCGACTTGAAAGTATTTTTTTCTTCCATTCGTCTTTGATTCGGAGTCGAAGGCAAAATAGCTCAGGTATCTGTTGAGCTATCTGCTCTGAGGCCATGTGCGAAGCGCACAAGAAAAACAACGCGTAAATCCTTTTCACACACACAAGCACACACACACACACACGCATACACACAGTGTGTTCCTGGAAGACGCGCACACACAAAGAAGCCGAGCAGCTTTTTTTTTTTATATATATTTTTGCTTTTTATTATTGTCTTCTAACTGGAACAGGAAGGTCTTTGGGGTTGTTCTACGATCGCAACGCACTTTTCTAATAACAAAAGAGAATCACAAAAATTGAAAACAATAAGTTCAAATCAAATTACGCAATAGCTGCTCTACCCAAAGCTGCATTTGCAATCTCCAAAAATAAGCATAAGAAAAAATAAAAAGAATAGACAACATTATCGATAAATAATATTCACTATTTAATTGTTATATTTTTCTGGTTTTTAACTAATTGACCTTGTGCACTATTTCGATATTGTCGATGTCAGAAAGAGGGGCAAAAAAAATCAAAATGAATCACGATTCATTTTTCAGAGCTGCAGTTCATAAATTGAAGCGGGTTCTCGAGCGCGCGCTCTCTCTCTCTCTCTCTCTCTCTCGATCGCAGTTTATCCCTGTCTCTTTCTCTCTCTCTCTCTAGCTCTTTCCGCATTTGTTTTTGTTGCCGCATTCGTTTAATTTGATTTGAATGTCAATTAATTCAAACAAGTGACGCGTGTTATTATGAGAGCTGCCAGATTTGTTTTTTTCATTTTCTTTTCCTCATTCTTCTCAATCTATTAATATTTCTGCTTCTTGTTCAAGCTTCGCAGAGTAAAGTATAAAGCAAAATCTTGTGTTTTTACTTAGTTTTAAAATGTTAATATATTATTATTATATATATTATTATAGAGAAGAATGGGGAAAGAAAATATATATTATAACCGTTAGGTTTTCTTTATTTTAATATCCTTACGCTCAACAAATAATTATTTCTGGTCTCGTTCATCTATGAGGTATACATACGTTTTTTTAATTATGCATAACATTTTGTTTTTTGCACACTCTACCGAATTTATGTATATATACCATATGAATATCCTACCCAGAATGAAGATCCTAGCTAACCGCCACGGACCTTAGTTCACCCTTACCTCAAGATCATCTTCTTTAATATCATTAAATTTTAAATAAATCCCGTCTGTTTGTCTGTCCGTCCGTATGTATGAACGCAAGGATCTCAGAACCTATAAGAGCTAGAGACTTGAAATTTTAGCTGTAGGTTCTCCTAGTTTATTTCCGATATTCGATAACTTGCCGCGTTTCCAAGTAATCGATAAAAATCTATATCGAAATCCTGTTTTTTTTAACAATTTCGGCAAATAATATGAGCTATGAGAGCTTGACATGTAGCTTCTAGAATAGTATATATATATCAAGTATCTTTAATTTTATACCTATCGCCTGTTTGAAGAAGAGGGTATAAGGTATCCCCTAGTCGGGAGCTCCCGACTAGAACCTCTTTCTTGTATTGTACTAAGGATATATTAAATTTTACATTATTATATTAGCTATAGCTCAAAACATTTAATCTGGCTTTGCGCTCTCTAGTATCTATTTCGTTCCAGACATAACACTCAAAGTTCGCATCTTCCTCCAAGATTTGGTTACTTTCAAAAATAATCTGTCGAGAATCATGTATTTTTATAAAATTCATTTCTCACGTTTGCCAGAAAGAAATTCTAAGACAACAATGGCTTACATCTTTTAAGATAAGGAAATGTATAAATAAATACGGCAGGCTATTTAAGAACTTCCGTGGAACAAGAAAAAACATTTGACGAATGCTAAAAACACGTTATATCACAATTTATTTATTTTTGTCTTATTTTTGACAGGCATGTTCCTAGAGATACTGAGAATCAAATAGCTTCAAAGCCTTAGCACATTCAACTGGTATCTGTTCCAATCTATCTGTCAATGAAGTAAGCTAGATCTTTAATGTTTTAATATTGTTCCTAGAGATACTGAGAATTAAATTTCTACTACATTCAACTGGGATCTGTTCCAATCTATTCATTTCCGGTACTCTGATATTGTCTTTAACAAAGTATCCTTGGCTTTCAGCTATAAGAAAAGTCTGTATCAAATAATAAAAATTGTCTGTTATAATTCGCAACTGGTTCTATTTGATTGTTCCATGACAAGTACAGTAAATGTTTTGATCTTAAATATACTGATTTAGGGACAAGTATTTAAGGTTTGGGCTCAGCACACCCCCCGCCGAGCAGAATGGAGCAGGATAAGCAAGCATTTGCTTTCAACTTGTCGCCGTGGCAAGTGTATCTCTGTTTTCTCATGGTTGCGACCAAGTTGCGACTGTCAGTTGCCCCAGGTTGATGGCACTGCCGACTGCTGCAGCTGACAGCGCAGTTGAGAAAGGAACGCTGCAAGAGTTGTAACTCGATGTGGGTCTCTGGCATAAGTATCTATTACACATGTCTGCATAATCTTGCAGCAGAGCTGTTGCAAAAATGCGGCGCGTGTCTGTATCTGTGTGAGAGTGCGAGTGCCAGTGTGTTTGTTTATTTATATAAGAATAATAATAATTCGTCCAAGAATAAAAGCAAGGCACAAGCACGGTGCAATACCAGTTTGTCAAACAGTTGCGATTTGGGGGCCCGGACCACTCGGGCCACCCGTGGCGCACACATCAAAGGCAAGTGTCAACATGGCTGCAACGTGTTGCATAAACGGGGTGTGTGCCCCGCATTGGGGCGGCTTAAGACAGTACGGAGGCACGGCAATGCGGATTATGACATGCCCCCAAATGTTAGGCAGGACCTGGCCTGGTCGCGCCCCTAGTCTTGCAAAGGGCAAAAGAGTTGCATACCGAGTTGCTCAACCAGAACATAACCCGCCCATAACAATGAATAACAATTGTTGAACAATCTGCGATACTTGTGGCTGGCTTCAGATGAAACACATGCCAAATACACAGAATTTGTTGGCACTTAACAGCTGATGCAATTTCTCGAACATTTGTGTCATAACATCTTTCGCGGATTCGACTGAATTTAGCTGGCCAGACAGAGACATTTAGATATTTGTTATCAATATGCGATTACATCTGAACAAGCTCATGCCAATTGCACAACAAACGAGCCTCCTTTTCATGTAATACCTGACATAATTGGCATAACATCTCTGTTGCATATGAATAAATTTATCTCCTCCAAAGGAAGGAACACTTTGAGAGAGACTTTCAGATATCGTTAGTTGCGCATATGATGAAATATTGAAAATCCAAAGGCCTTAAGATACTAATATATCGCTTAATAACAAAATTATATGGCTATTGATAAATTTTTATGAAATTATGTGACATAACTGACATAACCTCTCTGCAAATGTGAGGTTATGTAGCTCGCCAGAGGGCGCGACTTTCTTAAGAACTTAGATACAAGATTTCTAAAGACTTCAGGAGATTAAGATATCGCTTGATATCAAAATTATATAGCTATTAGTATATTTTAATGATATTCTGTGCCATAACTGACATAACCTCTCTGTAAATTTTAGGTTATGTAGCTCGCTATAGGCCGCTATTTCAATGAGAACTTAATTACGTTGTTTAAGGACTTTAAAAGACTTCAAGAGACTAAGATATCGCCTGATACCAAACTGATATAACTATTCATAACTATAACTATTAATAATAATTAATAGATTTTGATGAAAGTGTTTTATATAACTTCCCTGTTAAACATAAATAAATTGAGTTCGCTAGGTGGCGCAACTTTAAGGGGAAGACTTATGATTTGTTGAAAGTCTATGAAAGATTTTAAAGACTTTCAGAAATAGTTGGATGCCAAATTGAAATATAACAATGTATATTTTTATGAAAGTATCTGACATATCTGATATAACTTCGCTGTAAACATGGTTTAACTTAGCTCGCCAGATGGCGCCACTTTATTAAGAACTTAAATACTTAGCTTAAAGGCCCCAAAACACTGCAGATATTATTTAATGCTAGTATGTGATTGCAGTTGATATATTTTTTGGAATTATCAAACATAATTTATACAACCTCTCTGATGAACACGAGTAAATTCAGCTCGCCAGATGGCGCCACTCTAAAAACAAGCCAAACACTTAGTTTAAAGAGTCTACAATATTTCAAAGACTTTCATATAAAGTTTGGCTCACAAATTATGCAATGCTTTAAGCTTAAAGAATGATGTGGGCAATGCAACTGCATTATAATAAATGACGCCTCATCAAGACAACGCAAATAGATGACAGTTAGGGGTTTCCGCAACGCTGCGCACACCCGAAATTGTGGAAATAGCCTCAAACATTGTGTGTTAATGTACGCGTATCTTTGAGATACGCTTACCTTGAGGCAATTACGAATTGTAATTGTAATAATAATATATAAAAGTCAGCCCCTGCTGTGGTTTTTATTGTTTTGGTATTACGCAAACAAGAATCTGAGCGTGAACCAATGACGGAAAATCAACAACAACAATAAGTATGGGAAGATGGTTCAGCAGTTGATGCACTTACGAAATCGGAATTGAAGCAGTCGGTTCTTCCACTGCGGGAAAATGGTAGAGCATTTGTTGCCCAGAATGTTGGGCAATGCATAGTTACCTGAAAGGAGCAGAGAGTGAGATATATCAGTTAAAGAATTCGTTAAAGTTGGGGCTAATGATTAGGTAGCTCAATGTGATAAATTATAAATTTAAAGTCCAAACAACCAATTTATAGTATGTAAAGCACATATTTAAGCACAACGTGCTCACTAGTTCCATGTGAGAGAATGTTTAGAAACTCTTAGTCTATTTCTGCTTAGATTAAATTGCATTTTATGTGAGAAACTTTATAGCTAGAGAGTCTTTAAAGCACCATTCTATATGAAGTAATTTGTTTGGGGCAGCACAGAAAAAGTTGAATAGTTCATATGAACGAATTACGAGCTGGGTTTTCTTAAAAGCACCACACTTTTTATTTTGCGCCCTGTTAATGTAACTTGGATTAACTTGCAACTTTGTTAAAAAGCTAAAAATTCGTTCAAATGAACTAGTCAATGATAATGTTCATTAGCTTAGAACTAATGTTCAATGAAAGTGTCCAGCTTTGGTCAGAGTTTCAAAATTTGCTCATATGATTATGATCATTAACAAGCTAAATGTGAGATTAAAAACAATTTGTATTCTATGAAACTTTTAATTCAATTTTTTTTTATAAATAAAGTTAAGTTCTTCCGCATAAAAGTATCACCCTTTGGGCTTTGAGTCAATGTGAATATATTTTGGAGTCACTTGCAACTTGGCAAAGAGGTTCCATTATCATTAACTAGTTCATCCGAGCGAATTTCGAAGTTAAGTAGAACTTTTGTTAAATGAAACTTTTTAACTGGGTATTTTCTTTGAAGATGTTTTGGCTCTTCCCTCTTAAAGTAGCTCCCTTTGTAATTTAGGCCAATGTGAATATATTTCGGAGTCACATTCAACTTGGATAAGAAGTTCCATTAGTTCATATGAGCGCATGTTGCATTTATGTAAAACTTGTGTTCTATGAAACTTTGAGACTGAGTTTGTTCTTTAAAGATGGTTTGGCTCTGCATTCTTAAAGTAGCTACTTTTTTGTCATGGATATATGTAAATATATTTTTGATACACTTGCAACTTTAATAGGAGGTTCCATTACCTGAACTGCCCCATCATGTTGAGGGGTGGGTCGGTTTGTGAAACTGTCAGTTCTTGCGGCATAAACAGCACACGTTGCCCGTGTGGCTGTGTGCGTTGCTCAAACCCAATTAAAATTGTCAAAAAAATGGAAATACCTGTAGGTAGTTAGCAGTTAGCGCACGCAGTAAATATTCATCACGCCAAGCCAAAGGAAAAGCTTCTGCCCCCCAAACTGAAAGCGAGCTCGTGGCCAAAACCGAAACTGAAGCCCCTTTCCAAATCGAACTCGAACTCGAACCCGAACTCGAATGGTCGCCACGCATTTACAGCGCGTCACACAGTTTAACTTTTCATTTCGCGGCTGAGCTGGACAGAATGGAGCCGGACGCAGGCTCGTCAAATGCCGGAGCCCGGGTCTCCGGGCGGAGCGGAGGGGAGCTCGTCTGCTGCTTATCAGCATGAGACGCACACATGTCAGGAGACAGCGCTCAGCCGCCATGGAATGCATTGTGGACGAGGAACAATTGCGTTTGTATGTTTTCTCTGCCTCGTCAGCAAAATTAAAAAATAGATACGCAAACGTGGGGCTCGACTGGGCTGGAATGGGCTGGGCTGGGCTGGACTGGGCTGGGCTGGTTGGGTCGGCAGCGAACTTCTATAAAAGAAATGCTCCCAACTCAGCCTCGTTTGCTTTCATTTTGCGAATTCAAATGTCACACAAGGATCGAAAGGTACGCATGGCCAGTTTGGCACCACCATGCCACACCCCACTTTCCCCAATTTCCACCAAGTCCCCATTTCCCCCATTCCCCACAGGCAGCTTGTGTGCGTTGGTTTATTGCAAAAATACACACAGCGCGGCCAACGAGCCAGTAGCCTGGCCAGCAGCACAGCAAACGGCAGCTGCTTCTCTTTCTTTCTTTTATTTTTTTGGAGCCAGAAATCTAATAGAAGTAACAGGCAGGCAGGCGAGTCCTGGCGCGTCCTGACGCCTGCTTCTGGCCAGGCCATGTATTGAACAAATGCCTAAAAATGTCACTGCCTGCCCGCACGATAACTACTCTGAATTGTGGGCGTGGCTGTGGGGCGTGCTTGCAAAAACACACAGCAGCAGCGGCAGCAGACATGGAAGCTGGGCAGCAGGAAGCGGGAGCAGAAGCAGGAGCTGAAGCAGGAGCAGTCGTACCTTTACCTTTCATTCTCTCTTTATTTTTGTTTCAATGCGTCGCCGAGTCTGGCAAGCCAGCCAACACGGAGCTGGGCTGCGTGTGTGTGTATTTTTATTGTATATATCATTGATGAATACGCCGATAACAAATCTCAATCAAATGTCAAAAAGGTAACAGGCAGACGTCCCAGCTAGACCGGGTCCAGGACAAATGCCGAGCTCTGCCTCAGCTTAACATGCGGTAATGTTGCAATTTTCACGCAGTACACGCGTCGTATGCGCAATTGTTTTACTGCCAAATGCCAGGTGTTGTATGCCAGGTGTTGCGACCCGGACTTCTATTTCTGAGTGCCAGGCACAGCCTCTGACAGCTAAAATTGTCTTTTCGATTTGCAGCCTGTCAAAAGGTTTTATCGAACCAGAAAGTGGGTTAAAAAATGCATTGCCCATGTTTGATGCCAGCCAAACTGTCAAAGCGACTGGATTTGATTAACAAGAGCTAATTGAAATGGTTGCGCCTGGCTTTGAAATGGTAAAGTTCAATATTTATATGCCTTTATATGAAAAATACTTTCCCGAGTTAGCTAGTCAAGGCTGAGATCGGGGTTCTATTCCCCTCTGTAAGGAAAATCGAGCAAAAATTGGGTAATGGACCGCATTCCACTCTCTATTGAGAATTGAACTTCATTCTTGTATGTTATATATTGCTTATGCTTGACTTAAAGAAAACTCAGATCTCAACTTGAACCAACCTCAAGTTCTAAGACTTTTATGCTTATATTCCTATATGCTTATGGGTTGGTAAAAGATATCCTTGACAAGAAATATAGCTAGATATACTCAGCATACTAAATCTTACTCTAGGCTACACCTCAAACAGTTGTTAATTATATTTGGCTTTCCTGAATTCAATAATAACAAGAGATTTCCGGTTTTTTAAAGCTAAAGAACATACTGTTATTAAACTTTAGTCTCTTATGCTTACGCTTGAAGCCTCCGAACTTTGAAATTTAAATGTAAATATTTTGATTTATATATAATTATGTAGTTACAGGTGAAATAGCTAGTCAATTATTCCTATCTAATTATAAAATTGATATTACTTCCTATATAAGCTATAAAAAGCTATAAGTGCTACGACTGGCAAATTTGGTATGTTAAAGCTGATCTAGAATATATATACTTTATAGAGTCTGAGATGTCTTCCTCTATGCGCCACACATAGCATGACAAAATTATAATACCGTCTACAAGGATATACAACTGCCAAAATGGCAAGAGTCAAGTTTAAATAGATAAATAAAATACATACGTGTATATATACATAAAATATATATATATATTATAGCCCCATATAAGCTATATTTAAACTAAATATTTTCTTCTGAGTATTTTGAATGGTTCTTGGTTGGATTTAAGTTAACTCACAGCTTGAAGCATCTTCAGCCCCTTCTTTTAGCAGCCCTGCACTGAGGCTTTCAAGCACTCGACCTCTGTGGCCACTCCCTGCCCTCCCCCCGCTCCATTTCAAGAGCCACAGAGAGGCTTAACGTACTAATTGACAAGCAAGCAAAAATATTTACGTACTCCAAGTCCAAACATTCTAATCAATGAATGCACTACAAAAGCAGGCGGCCGAACGAGCTCCACAAAGGCCAAAGGGCAGAAAAAGAGAAAATATACTAACAAAAAATACCAAAATCAATGTGCAGCTTGTACTTAAAATGGGAGAGAGAGGCAGAGAGCGAGGGAGGGAGAGACAAAAAGGGGGCAGCTGGAAAAACACGAGGCCTATCGCCAGACGCACAGAACATGCAGCTCGACCAGAAGCCATTCAAACAAACAACAATTGCCTGCTGCTGCTGCGACTCTTACTGCTGCTGCTACTGCTGCAGTAACCGGCGAATTCATCAAAGTGACCCTCAACTGTACCCCGCTTCTTCTGTAACCCCTTCCCCTTACCCCTCCGCAGCCACCACCCTGTCTGTCTAACTGTCAAAATGCGTCGAAGCGAACATCATTGGATTTGTGATTGAACAAAAATTTCCATACATTGACTTTTTCTTTCATTCCACCCGCCCGTTGGTGGAATATAAGTGGGAACGAGTTTTTGGCTGCCGCCCTGCCTGGAAACGTTTCATTTGCAAAATGCACGCTGGAGTGATAATATTAAGCGGAGTCTGTTTGGCCCCCCCCCCCTCCGCCCCCGCCCCCTAGTTAAAACCTTCATTAGTACGCGCCTGCCTACTGTCCCCCTTTTGGCTACACCCCTGCCTGACATTTCGGAGAATTTATATTTACGGTATTGTAAGTTATGCAGTCGACTGATTCGCACAAATCGTCAAAAATGTCCAAGGGTTAGCCACTGGACAGCCTTTTTTCCGAGTGGTTTTCGCTGTACGATTAGGCAGTTAGCCAGGACATCTATCCCCCCTTTTTCCACCCCTACCCCCTATCTGCCCCACGTAACACAATTCGATTTGGCTACAACGTTCAATAATTGTGTAAAACGTTTTCAGTTTTACATTTCAATCTTAATTTAGTTTCTGGCATAACGTTTGCCCAGCATTGTGAACCGATGCGACAGATGCGAGATACGTAACGGAAATGTTGCTTGTTGTTTTTTCCAGGGTTGCGTGGAGGGGGTAGGGAGAGGGTGGGGGAGGGGTGCTAGCTAGATCCGGGTTGAGTGCGCGCTAAAAGGCAAATTGTTATTTTTGTTGTTTGGCATTTTGGCCAGTTGATTTTGTTGGCTAATGAAGTTTGTCATTGAGCTTTATTTAATTTGCTGATGCCACAGTTGTCAGCGGAATGAGGAACTCTATGATAAGGGTTAGGATTGCAAATTTTTGGATTGACAATTTCGACGAGCGATGCCGTATTAACATGAAGTCAAGCCATGTAAAAGAAAGTAGATTATAGAAATCAATGCAACCTACAGCAAGTCAAGAGATTAACTGAAAGAGAAAGCAAATTTGGAGTATGTTTTCAATAGAAATAACATTAAAAATAAGTTTACAGCTAGCTTTATATGAAAAACACAGAAAATTTAGTTTGAAAGCCGATACAAGTAATTAAAAAAAAAAAAAAAACTCGCAATAACATACTCCTAACACATTCCGTAAGGCTTTTAGCGTGTGTGTAATGATTATATAAGTTCTTCTGATGGACAATACAGAATCAAAGCGATCACATTAGCAGGCTGTTAACAAACAACATAGTGCTGTTAACGTAGAAGAATGTAGAATGTTTGTAAACATGTAACATGAAAAAATGCCCCCTGTATGTAACATGTAAAAATGCAAGATGTATGTAACACGTAAACATGTAACTGTATGTAACATTTAAATGATATAATAAACGGGTTAAATGCGCTTCGCTTGCAGAATACGTTAAATAACAACTTAAAGAGCCGGAAGGGGGAACTGTCATTTGCATGCAGTTAACATGCATGAATATGTTATTAATACTCTTGCTTTGAAAAATACTCGAAGATGACAGTTGGCATAACTACCCCTAACATGCGCCTGAATGCATCAAATGAAAGCGACTTAACAGCAAATGTTACTTTTGACGTTTACATGAGCTCGCACATGTTAAAGAAAACTGTAACAGAATAGTTTACAGAGCATAGTTAACAAAGTTTTATTAAATACCATCTGCTTTGCTATGGAATTTTCGTTAAGTTAGTTTCTTTCTTTGGCTATTAGTTTACATATTTCTAACAACTACCTACTCACAGCCCAAGTCCCTTGATTAATAGGCTAACTAACTAATAAGCCTCTACATTTGCAGATGCCCCGCCCCACCCCGGAGAACAGCCCGGGCTACGCTCAACCACAAGCTGTTCAAAAGGCCATTACTTTAATCGAATTTCGGGAATTTGAGTAAATGAGCTAAGAGCCACAATGAATGAAGGAAGTGCGGCTGGGGAGGACATTGCAACGCCTACTGTGCGGGAATTTAATAAACTTCAAACAGAAATATTGGCCAAAAACCAGCTGTAGTGGGCGTGTGTGTGGCGGGGGGAGGAGGGGGGGGGAGGGGTTGTAGGCGCTGCAAAATGTCTAACAAACATGCAATTAAGTCGTTAATACTTCATCGATTTAATACACGCGGACAGCAGAAGGTCCTGGGCAAGGATTAAAGCATTAGCGCGTGCCAGGCCCAGGCTGGAGGACGAGCAGATAAATTGCGAAAAGCGGAAACGGAAGCGGGCAACTGGCCAAGCAACGATTGCAGACATTTGATTAGTTTGTTTGCAATACTCAAACACACACACACACACACACACACACACAGAGACACGGGCTCACACTCAGTTTGATATGCAATTACGATATAAAAGTTAAACAAGCAAGCGATACGGCTCAGGACTCTGGACATGGCCAAGGATCGCCCGCTAAACGCGTTTTTGAGCATTTGATTAAAAACGCAAACACAACTGCGAGAGAGAGGGGGGGAGGGAGGGAGGGGAGAGGGGGGGGAGTGCACGGTATTATCCGTGCGCATAAAAAATTAACAACGACGAATGTCCAAAGCAAATACAAACACAATTCATCAGCGGTCCACCTGGTCCGCCCGGTCCACCTGTAATAAAAATCATAAACGAGCGCAGGGCGGACGGGCAGACGGCGCACACACACGCACACACACGCACACACACACGCACACGCCGCGAACTAACGAGACACAGTAACGAGCAGCGAGTGTGGGCTCCTCCAAGTAACGAGTCCGCCCGCATCTGTCTCCCTCTCTCTCTTTCTCACTCTCTCGATGAGTAAAAGGTAAAAACCAATCAAGAGCATCAATAAAAGGCACGTCAATCAGCATGTGGGCGCTTAGGGGGCGCGCCATAGGCTCAGACTCTCAGCTACTGCCTCTGTCTCTGCCACTCCCTCCGCTCCCGCTCCCGCCCCCGCCACCGACTTAGTTGAAGCACCCAGTCAAAAAACTGATGCTTACCCCACGCTGTGCAGCCAGCACGTAAAAATCATATTTCCGTGTATGCGTGCCCGGGCTTTTGTCTAGGCTTTGCCCAGCACCCCCCACCCCCCCTCGAGTCACTCCACCCCTTCAATTTGGAACGCGGTTTTTAGTTCAGTCAAGCTGTCATATCGACGCTTTTGCATGCCAAGGATTGCCTCGTCCTGTCTACTACTCTGTCCGCCTGATGGGCACATATCATGATTTTTCAATAAATTCAACGGCCATGCGGCACTTTGCTCATTGAATTTTGACGAGGCGTGTATGTGTGTGTGTGTGTGTATGTGTGCGTGTGTGTGTGCGTGTGTGTGGCTTGGTTGGTTGTGTGCGTGTGGAGGCTAAAAACTGGCGGCGATTTGAGCGAGTTTGGCGGGCCTCAAAGATGAGCCGAGGCCATTTGGGTAATGCTTGGTCCCAGGCCAACTATTTGAGAGAAACTATAAAGGATATTCGAGCGGCAAAACTTTGTAGGCGAACAAAATTTACCTGAGCAATAATATATTTATTCTAGTGAAGAAGATGCGAGAGGAAAACTTTTCCGGCAAATACAGTTTTGAGAAATTCATGAAACGCTTGTCAGAAATTATCCTGCGAAAAGTATTTTTTTGCTAGTTCTTCGATGGTCTTTATGATAAATATGTAAAGAGGAAATTGAAGAGGAAAAGCTTGATAGGCGTTAAAATATGTGAGGAAATTTTCCTGAGGAGAATATATATTTTATAAATTTCCATAGTTTATATGAAGGAAATCCGGGCGGAAAACTTTTCCCGCAAATAAAATGAGAAAAATTAAAGAGCTTTGTTTTAAGTAATTCTCATGAACCCATCTCTTGTCTCTACACGATTTATTTGCAAGAAGGAATTTCGAGAGGAAGAAGAAAATTTTCCTTAGGAATAAGGCAGCTTTAAACGAAAACTTGAGAAAAAATGTTTTATGCAATAAAAACTGAATAAATTCATGATACTTTTATAAAAAATTATCCTGAGAAATAGTATTTTTTCTCTGACCTTCCAGTGTACCAGTGTGACCATATATAAATATAGTTATTTAATATGTGGAAGCAATTACAAGGTAAAAACTATTTAGGAATTCTCCAGAAAATGCTTACTTTATGAATGAATGAAAAATCTAAGATTGTTGCAGAGACTTTTTTATACAATCCTTATCATTAAAATCGTATACATTTTTAATTATAGTTTATAATTAAGAAATTGACGTTGTTTGCGCATAAAAAAATAATCAAAATTCATTTGAAATAATATGTTTGATTTCATCTCTACCAAATTACAGCAATTATGTGGCTGCAGTTCTTTGCTAATTCACAACCAACTCAGATTGTAATTTGGCTTAAATTTGTATACAAAAGCAGCCCCTGCCCCAACCCCCTGCGCCCCACGCCTCTGTGCCACTTAACAAAAACAAAAGACGGCCGTTAATCAGTCGTCGGGTCCAAAAGTAATAACTCAGCGGAACCCGAACGCATATCAAAGACCTGCAGCTAGTCACATGTCCAGGCACCACTCCAACCCCCCAACTACCGACCCCCTCGACCCCCCTTAACCCCCTTGACCGCCAACCATGTACACTCCTGGAAAGCGCACGCATTGCTGCATTAATGCGTATGGAAAACAATTTTTTTTGGTGGGGTTTATGTGAAAAAAGCGAATGTTATGAATTTGTTGAGGGTTGTAAGGCATGGTTGTGTGCGTGTGTGTGTGTGTGTGTGTGTGTGTGCGTGTGTGTGGGTCGCTATTGAAAAGAAGTTGAAGCGAAATACGCCAACTCGCGATTTCTATGCAGATCCTTTCACTTTTCGGTAAGCCACATTCTGCGTGTCTCAGTTGACGCCAACAAAAAATATCAAAAAAAATTATGAAATTTAATACAACAACAACAAAGTATTTGGCTAAAGGGTTCAGTCGCAGGCCAAACGCATGGACACACAAGGGGCTGCCGTCCCCCGTCGGGGGTGAGGGTATGCGTTAGTCCACGTCTGATGATGATTTTTTGTATTTAATCAAAAAAAAAAGGAGTATATGTACTATAGAAAAGAGCGAAAAATCAGCCAACTCCAATTTTATTAATGAAAAGTCAAGTGATTTGCCAAAAACTGGGCGTGGCACACACACGCACACGCACAACTCGTTAGGGGTTGTCACAGAGGAACAAAAAAAAAAAAACAGAAAAGGAAAAGAGGAGGGCGACGCACACAAAAGCTTTAAATATTGCGTGAAATTTATGAATATTGAATATGAAATTAAAAAGTGTGTGGGAAAACGTAGAAACTTAGAAAAAAATAAAAGAGAGAGATAGATATATACAGAGAGAGAGAGAGAGAGAGAGGCAAGCAGCGAGTAGTCGGATCGAGCTGGTATATCGTACAGGTCAAAAATAAGCTTTATGAATGAAAACTCTTCAAGATTTCTTATTTAAATATATATTAGGCACAAACTTTGTCCAAAATTATTCGTATATGCTTCAGTCTTTTGGAAACTATTTAAAAACCTTTCAAAATATCTCGAACTGTTTCTTAACCTATTTTGGAATCTATCTAAAGAACTTTTTTCTTTCGGAAATATTTAATGTTGAGCTTCTTATACTTCTTTTCATATATATATTGACTACAAACTTCGCCTAAAGTAATTATAATCTTATTCAGGCGCTTAGAAAATATTCAAAAACCCTTCAAAATATCTCGAAATGTGCCTAAGCCCAGTTAAGATTATATTTAGAAAACTTTTCGCTTGTTTATTCTTGCTTTAAGCTTTCTTACGCAAAAGCCACTTCCAAAATATTTAAAACTCTTTCAAAATATTTCGAAATGTACCTAAACGCCGTTTAGAATTTATTTCAAGAACTTTATACTCTCTAAAAACCTATATATTCGACTTTGAGCTCTGCCAGCAGCATTTGTCAATTGTGTATACGGATATGTCTATTACTTCAAATATTGCCTCAGCTTGATCTGAACATAATTAAGAACTTATGAGCTGTAAAGTATTTTTTAAGTATTATTTCCACTTTTATCTTCCAGCTCAATCTCTGACTGGACTTTGGCTCAATTTCGAGCTCATTTGCCGTTCACTTTGCTGCCTGGGCAAACAGCCCAACAATTGCCTGACACATTTCCAATAGTGTGCAGCCCCCTCTCCCTCTCTCCCTCTCTCCTTATCAAACCTTTATCAATCTACACACACACACACTCACACACACATACAGGCGGCAGTCACGTTCTATGCCCACAATTTTGGGCAATTTTTTCCTTGGAGTGTACCCAAAAACTTTGTTGGACAACAGTTGCCGCCGCCTGTGTTCAATTGCCCAGCAAGAGCAGCAGCAGCAATTACAAGTGGGGTGTGCCCAACTAGCAAATACCCTAAACAAATACAAGTACAAGTACCTATTGCAGCGAATGTGCTTCTTCTTACCTTTGCCCTACACAATATATGGAAAACGTATTCTTGATTAACTTGGGAGCTAGCAGTTCGATCCTTGTGAAATTTTTAGGTCTCAAAACTGGCATATTTTTGTATGCATATACCAAAGCGCAAGGATTTAGCTTCAACGATGATTTTTTTTCAATTATCTGGGTTGTGGGATGAACTATGCAAAAAGTGGAATATTATTCATCTGTATAAGCTATACAAGAACCTACATGCCAAATTTGGCATGCCTCGCTCGTAGAGTTCTCGAGATATGCTCAAATGACTAATTCCCAAAATCGATATTTATCGATAGCAAGCAAATTCGGAGGAATTCTGAACAATAAAAATGATAAGCTCAGCTAATGGTATGAGAGAATATATATATTTTATTAGATTTAAAGTTTGTGGGGTGTGTGGGGAAGAGGGGGGGGGAAGACTCAGCTCGTAGTCCTGATCAATAATATATATATTAGAATCTTTATATTAAGGATCTCCATATGCCTCATACTTATACTTTGTCACAATAATAATATACCCCTTTTTGGTAATTTTCACAATGGCTTCAGGGCATAACAAGGACAACATTCAGGACAATACAAATTTGCCTCCGCTCGCAACCTTTTTTTTAATAACAACAACAATTTTAACGTGCGCTGACGTCATTGCAAATGGCCAGGCCCCAGCCGCTGGCAAATATATGTACACATCTATATATTTTTTTTTGGCAAGTGCGTTTCTGTTTGTTGTGCGTGCCACACACACACACACACACACACACAGGCACACCTACACGCACTCTTAATGACATTTTTTGGTGCTGTGCTTAGCTTCATTTTAGGCGCCTGTGCAAATACAGCCGCTGCAGTTGCCCCACGCTCCCTCTCTCTCTCTCGCTGTCTCACTCGCACCGCTACTCCCCTCTCTCTCCCTCTCTTTCTCGCACTCACTCACAGTCAGGCCGTCTCTTTCTGCGCATTCAGTGCACGTTTCTCGGCCTAGCTGTAAATTATTGTGTATACGCCTCAGTGCGCCAAAAATGCGTGCGGCATGAGTAATTAGCAGCCGCAGCTGCCAGCTGCCACACACACACACACACACACACACACACACACGCACACACTCTCTCGCACACACTTTTGATTATTACAATAAATAATTGCCTAATTGCATTAGCCCCAAAAATTATGCTGCACTTTTGCACTTCAAAGCGCGGCCCAGCTCATTTTCTCTACACTTTCACTCGCAGCTACAGAGAGAGAGAGAGAGAGAGAGAGAGAGAGAGGGGGAGAGAGGGGGTAGGGGGAGGGTGAGGCTGTGTAAATATTTGCCAAAAACTGGGTGACAATTTGCTGCACAAACTGCGTAGCTGCCGTCGCGCGCTTGTGTGTATGTGTGTGTGTGTGTGTGTGGGCAACCCCCAAGAGCCAAATATAAGTTTATGCTTTTGGGCCCTGCCCGGCGCCAGGCGCTAGCCACCCTTAAGCATAAAAGAAAATTGATTTTTCCTCATTTATGTGCTTCTGCTGCTGCTGCTGCTGCAGTCTGCGTTTTATGTGCGTTTCAGAGGCATTTCTCAAAGTTTCGTGCGCCTTTTGTGCGTACATAAATTATGTGCGTGCGGCTCCTCTCTGCAAGTGTGCGAGTGTATGCGTGTGCGAGTATGTGCGTGTGTGTGTGTGTGTGCTTAGTTGAGCCTTAGTTTGGCGCCTGTGCGTCGTTTGTATTGTTTTGACACTTTTACTTTGAGTTGATTTGCAGCAGCCGCAGGGATTACTTTTGGACTCGAGTTGAGAAACTGCTTTTGGGGTTTTGGGCGAATGCGAACTGGACTGCAAATGGATGGCATCTTTAGCATTGCTTTAGCAGTAGCTTTGGGCTCCAATTTGTGCGCCAGATGTGTGCCTTTTCACATACCCAGCGCTAGTCAGCGCAGTAAGGATACCCTGTAAAATGTGTATACAACGGGCAGAGGGAATGGTTGAATTGCCAGCAACAGTCAAATATGCACCAAAGTCCTTTCTTAAACATTTGTTCTCAATTCTTATAAAGGCGAGAGTTTGTAAATTTAGTACGTAGCCTCACGTTTAGCTAATGTACTTAAAATACATTTTAAATTACAGCTATAAAATTTGTTTGTGTATAATTTAGTGCGAGATTTTAGAAAATTCCACCGCTAAACTAAGCAAATATAAAATTTAGTTTTATTTAATTCAATAAAATTCAAATTTGTGTGTTCTTTTTAAATGAAAACTCACTCACAAGCGAGAGTTCACTTAATATTTGAATTTGTGGTAAGTTAGAGACTAGCTAGAGTTAGAGTAATAGTTAGAGTAATAGCTAGAATAAGTAAATTTAATATGTTTTTGACTTTAAAACTAGAGAAGTTGGAAATTCAGCACAATCTTTTTCGATTTCTGAGCCTTTAATAAATCTACCAGGTCACCTGCTGAATTGGAACCAAAATTTTTTTATATTTTAGATAAATCCGCAAAAATCAAATAAAATGATAATAAAATAACTATAACTGTTAAGCTCATCGATCGCAGAGACTTTGAAAATCTGGAACTAGCATATTTGGTAAATACACTCTGTTATATAAAAAGCACTTAAATAATGAATTATATATCAGATATAACCGTTCAAAAGGCAGTAAACAGATAAATACAAATAACACAATTGCGAGAAACACGCATTAAATCGAAGAGAACATTATTTTCTTGGCACACTAACAAATTGCCACTAAAAATGTGCCTTTAAAAAGCAATTTCCAGTCATGGCACAAGCTCAACCCCCGTAAAAAACCAAATATAAATGCGACCCAGTTGCTTGACAAATGCCACTTTGGAAACATGTAGCTTAGATCTGGGCAACAACACCTTTTTTTTTTGGACAGAAGGCAGGCTTGTATTGAGGAAACCGGTTGAAGGATTTTGGGAAAATAGAAGGATGCGTGCGCTGTGGAAAGTGCAATTAGTTGGCAGCGGCACACGCCTGTCACATCAGCAATTTTGACAGCTTAACAGCGCTGGAGCGAGAGCAACCCTTGCGGCAATTGCAACAAAGATGCTGCCCGACAATGTTGCTTAATTAACTGGACGCAGTGCAAAAAAAAAAAAGAAGAAGTACATGGGCTTGTTGCAAGCGCAGCGCTGTTGCACTTCAGCGTTTCGGGGGTTGCTTTGATGACGTTGCAGCTGCAGCAAAACGAGGATTAGACGTACAACATGCGATACCCACCCCCCTTGGGACATGCCACTCGACCCTTGGCCCGGAGTTGAGGAGCAGGAGAGGGTTGCAGCAGCAGCAGCAGCGTGTGCAGTGCCTGGCTTCATTATCAACAGAGCATTTGCAGCACGTGCCCAACAGGGGCCGGAACAGGACCCGGGGCAGGGGGAGCTGACTGCACGTTGCGTGTCCGAGATTTTTCCTCTTTTTTTTTCCAGGGGCCGTGTTGAGCGTAATAGAGCCAAAAGGTGGTTGCCAGGATGGCGGCGCTTTACACTCGAATTTTCTTTAAAAGAAAATTGCATTTTACTTTACCGTTTTTTTTTGTGTTTGTTGTTGTTGTGGTTGCATGTCAAAGTGGCAGGAAGTGTAGTGTAAAGGAGTGTGTGCATTCAGCTGTTGAGCATCAGTGTGGGCATCGCTGGTTCGGTGGTTCGGTGGTTGCTATGGGTGGCTAACATTGTTATTGTTTGGTTTGGGGGGTTAACAAACTCACAAAGTAACATTTTTTCGTATGAGACATTGAAATTGCCTCGTTTGCTGCAGTTAGCAGTTGGGCATATGTTTATGATGGAATGGCTTGGGCAAACGATGCTGCAGAAGTTTGAGGGTTGTAATTCTAACAAAATCGATAATGAGCTAAGGAACAACTTACGTTAACTAGCAACCGTCTTGTTGTTGTTTTCCTAATTGTTAAGCAAATATTTAGTTACCTGCAATGAAAGAAAATACATCATTAATAAAGATTATTATTTGTAGAAATTTACTTTTTTTTTAAATATTTGTGATAAATTTTACTCTCAAAAACCTACAAATATTACTGCCACGATCGAAAGTCAGGCATATTCAAAGCCATCCAATAAGAATGCATCGCAGATACGAAGTTAACTGCAGCCGACCAATGGGCGTGTATTGCTAATTAACGCTAAAACCAACAACTATTTAACGAACAGTCTTCGTGCATTGAATAAATACAACAACAACTAAAACAGCGCTGCAAAAAGCCGACGAATTAAAATTCACAGCGTTGCACGAACTTGAAACGACGAAGCAAAAAGCGCATGCGAATAAATTGCAGCGAACACAACAACAACAACAACGGAAAAAGCACAGCTAGCCGAAGTGTCCGCCGAAGCAACTGAACCGAACGATCGTTGAGTGTTGTTGCTCTCTTTCTCTCCACAGCTTGCATAAAACTGCACTCACACACACGCATACAGTTATAATAGTGTGCATATCGGCAATGTGCAGTTCTGATTGGACGCATTAAAATGCGCAAAAATGGCGTTTAGCTAATTGGCATGCGTGGCAGTTAATTCATTTCTGATAAAGCTTTGCGTTAGACACAAGCCAGACAAAGGCAACAACAAAACGAGTCAATGAAAAAATTGTGATTTAAATTGTTAATGAAAACATTTTTGATGGCATACAAATGAATAGAGATAAAAAATGTCACATCCAATGATAAAACCTATAAGACTACAATTGTTTCTGATTAGCAGAGATATCGCCACCTCAGGCAGTGTACAATGTTTTTGGCACCTGTTTGTCAGTTACATTGTGGAATTGACTGAATGACTATCGGTCAATAATTTGTGTTTATTGCATAACAGAATAACAGAAAACAAACGTCAGAGCAAATCAAAAAACACAAAATAACAACAAATTAATACAATAATATAACGTATGTGTGCTATCTGCGCACGTATCTGTTTTTTATAGCATTATGTATATACATATGTACATACACACATGCATATGCGTATGTATATACCTCTAGGTTCTTTTTTGCGTGTTTTTTTTATGCGCACTCGCGTGATTTCCGCAAAATTTAACCTACATTTTGTATTTTGGCAAATGCGAAGAATAGCGAAAAACGAAATGCGAAAACAAAAAGTGCAGGCGGCAATGCGAGCGAGAGGGAGAGAGCGCACGTCAGCTTTTTTCTGCGTAGGTACCATTTTTTTTTTTCATTTAAGTTTTTTGGCGAACTTTCTATGGCAAATGCAGGCGTCGACGTCGGCGTTTGAGTCAGTTGTTGTATATTTAGGTGTATTTATGTATGTATGTATGTGAGTATGCCATGCGCAGCTGAATTAATACACTTGTGCCAGACTGGCACACACACACACACGCACACTCGCTCGAACAAAGCGAGTTTGAGTTCTCTGCGAATATGAAAAGCAAAGCAAACAAGCGTCAAAAATATATATTTTTGCATACACATATATACTCCTGCATGTACACATATCTGCACACACACATACGCGAACAATCGGCATATCTTGTTTGTTCTAAGCTACCAACACACGCGCACTGCGAAACAAGGTCAAATGCAGTTATTTGCTCAGTCGGCAACGGCGACGGCGAATTCGGCACTGCCAAAAAAGAGAAGCACGCAAAAAGAACAGAACAAATGCTTGCTCGCTGCGCAAATGCCCTGTAGACATTTGAATTAATAGAAGATGTTAATGTTTTAATAAATATATTTGCAATTAATTACTCAGATCTAACAGACTTGCACACTTAAAGTCTAGCTTTTATTTCAACTAAAATACAAATGCTGATTAGGAATATAATTGTTTATATTTGACATGAGCACTCACAGCACATAAGGCCCTATCTATTGGCTTTTTGCAGGGTATGACAAAACTGACGAAAACGGTTTACTGGCAGTTGTTGTCGTCCGGCCGCTGCATATTTGCCAGGCCATGCGTGTGTGTGTGTGTGTGTGTGTGTTTAGTTACTGTTTGATTTATCTTTTCCGTTGTTGTTGTTGTTGTTGTTGCTGCTGTTCCGCCGCTGCTGCTGCTGCTGCTGTTGTGCAGTCTCTGCGCCTGCGCCGCAAATTTTCGCTGCGTTTACTTTTGCCTTTATTATTATTATCGGCTTTTGCCTTTTTCAAGGATATTCGGCGCCGCGAAGCTTTTTTTTTTTATTTTCTGCTCTTTGCAATTTGTATGCTGCGCCTGTGAGAACGGCAAACGACAGCAACAGCAACAAGAACAACAACAACAACAAGAACGAGATTCGCGTGTTAGTTAGTCAAAGGAATTCCAGGAATTGGTCGCGCATGCGAGAGGTGAGAACAGAAACTTCAAGATCTTTCTGTGAGTGAATCTCTATTGGCGTTTGCATGTGTGCATATGTGTGTGTGTGTGTGTGTTGAAGTGTTTGTTTGTTGTGAATGCGAAATTGAATGAATTGAATAAATGCGCGTTTTGCACATTGGCATCAATTAAGCAATTAATGCATGTGAAATATGCAAAATTCTAAAGTGGAATTTCGGACTTATGGGTTGACCTTCACATAAGAGAGTTATAACTATGTATACATGCACATATAGATATGAATGAATACGTTATTAAGATGTGCTTTAGAAGCTAAGAATCGTATGAAGATAAATACATAATAAGATGATAGATAATCTACTATGAGGATATATTATAATAGGAAATGTTCAAAAATTAATACAACTTAAAAGAAAATTAAAGGAAGTGATATTGTATGTATAATCTATGAATTATAAGTAGATAGGTAAATAAAAGAATTTATATTATCTTTTCTATAAATTTAAAGAAAGATTATTATCTATTCTTTAAATTTGAAGAAAATTGATAATATAAATATTCTTTGGGAATTCTTTAAATTTAAAGAAAAATAAAAGAAGTAATATTATTTTGAGGTTTGACCTGGGGACAATCACTTGCACCTCAGCTAGTAGGAAATTTGTTGCACATGGTATGAGGCATGTCTTATGAATAATACGATATACCTTAGGATAATAGGCATAGTTGGGCTTTAATTAATACAAAATATTATCAGGAAAAATCGATTTAAAGTTGAACTAAGAAAATCACTTAAAATTTCAACATTTTTGATAGTATGATAATAATATGATAGATACAAAGCTTAAAAATGGGAGTTATATGAAATGAATCTGGGAGCATTTAGTGTGCTATACATATGTATGCATACTTGTTCTCTTTACAAAAAAATAGGGGCAGGAATAATACTCGCTATAAGCAAATATACCTGCATCTGTGTTCACAGCCCAAACATGACACAAGCTCTCACTAATATGCCATTATGCGCTTGACTAGCCAGACTTTATATACACATGTATATATGGATTCTACTTCGTTAGATTCGGGTTAAAAATTTGTTGAAATACACCGAAATTCACAGCTTGAATTAAATGCACAAATTAACTAAGCTCCAGCTAGAAATACGCATACTATATAGTAGCTACGATATAGACGATATATACTTATGAGTATATGCATAGATATGTATGGCAACCTCTATGTACGCGCACAGAACCCGGACTCGGACTGACTCGCGCTGACAAATAAAAAATTATTTACTTTTTGTTCGGCAAAAAAGAAAAGCAACAACAACCAAAAAGGCGCATTTGTTGCGCTCTCTCTGTTGCACAACCAAGCTAGCCCTCTCATTTGCACTTACTCTTTGACTATGTCCGTGTGTGTGTGCGAGCGTGTGTGTGTGTGTGTGTGTTTGCTGAGATCTGCGACTGGTACAGAGCACTACAACAACAACAACAAGAACGGGCCGCAGCAGCGCATTTTGCTGTTATTCGTCATTGCTGACCTTGGTTGCAATCTTGGCTGTGTGTGTGTGTGTGTGTATTTCAAGTTCTTTTTTTTTTTGTTAAATTTTTAAAATTTTGTTATTTGCATTTTCAATATGCGCAGCTCAGCTTGCAGAGCCCCAAACGGAAGCGCGTTGAATGCAAGCAAATAAAAATTAATCATACGCCGCGTCAGCCCAAAGAATTTAATCAAAATAATATAATTGAGTGCATTTTGCGCAGGCGAGGCTGAACAATTTCTAAATTATTTTTGGTAAAAAGAGCACATTAAAACATAAATTTTTCTGACGACATTGAAAGCCACGCGCAACAAATATAATATTTTTAATTTTTTTTTATTTCTCGATATTTTATTTTGAGCAGCGACAGCAAAAACTAGCTGAGAGCCACCCAGACGCAGCTGGGGCGGGCGGCGTTTGGACTCTGTCGCATTGCAAAACTCACATAAGCACAAAAAGTATCTCACAGATACGCGCCGTTAGCTCCGTGTGGCAGTGGGAGGGGGTGGAGCGTTACATATATACACACACACACACACACACCGAAAAGCAACAGATATGCCGAAAATATAAAGCGCAGACACACTGCACACAAGTGTCCCAGTTCCACGAATCTTTCATTCTACGCTGCTTCCACAATAACAACAACAACAACAAAAACACAGCCCCAAAAAAAATAACGTCAAACGGCAAACGAAAGATACGACAAAGCGGGCAAATAATAACGCTAATACATAATAATAACAATAACAACAATAACAACAGACAGCAGCGAAATTTTAAGCGACGGCATCCACACACACAGCTGTAGATACAAAGGCGAACTGATAGACAGCTGCAGATACATTTTGCACACAGCCGCAAAAAGATACAATTTTTTCATTTGCACTTTGCTGCGTTGGCGTCGTGCAATTTTATGTACATATATATACATGTACATACATATATATGTATACATATATATTCATAAATATATCTACTCATATATATTTATTTAATTTTTTGTATCATTTAATTTATGAACTTTTGCATTTCGCACCTTGTTGTTGTTTACCTTTCCATTCTTTTTTTTTCAATATTTTTTTTTATATTTTAATTTATTTGCACTGTTATGTCATTTTATATAATTTTTTTACTGTCTGCTTTGGCGCATTTTATTTTGCATTTGCTCTCGCAGACACATTAAATGTGTGTGCTTCCATACCCTTATTAAGAGGGTAATATAAGATTGTCATGAAATGTGTAACGCATAGAAGGAGACGTGAGGAAAATATTATTAAAATTTTTAAATATTTTTTCAAGATATTTTCATCAAACTCAGCATTTACGATTACGATATCTGCAAATGGGAAATGTTTACAAGGGTATTAAGTCTTCGGCGTGTCAAAGATATCCCAAATTTCTCGTTTTATTTTTTTGCTGCTCTAGCTCTTTCATTCTATTTTGCGGAAGCTTTTTTTTCGGATACCCTGTAGCTCATAACTTGTTCATAACTCAAACGATTTTTAAGTGGCTTTACCTTTCATTTCATTTTTTTTATCGCGGTGTGTCATCTACATGGATTTTATGGTTATATAAAATCTTTTTTTTATAAAATTTATAGATCAAATTTTATTGACTGAAATTTTAATGATCAACTTTTTATAAAAATTTTATTGATCTGATTTTTTTCTCTCAATGCTCAATTTCTGTATAAAAAATCTAAAACCAATTTCTAAGTTATACCTAAATCTTGAACATATAAAACTTTGACAAATGTTGATCGATTTAAAGAAATATTAAGAAATTATATTTGCAATCTAAATTTAAACAAACTTTTAAAGTAATTCTGATCGATTTTGTTGCTGAAATAATTTCTATGCTTAGTTTATTCTCTAAATATATTTGCCATCTGAATTTGAGTGGACTTTTAAAATAAATGTTCTTATTTTAAGCTGCAGGCTTTGTCTGCAGCTTGTGTGAATCACGCATAACAATGTTTCTTTCCCTTGTTTCTCTTGTTTTTTCTTTCTTTTTAGCGATTATCTCATTTGAAACACATTTTGTATGCATTTAATTTTTGCCACTTTTGCGCAGTACAAAAAATTGTATGCGAAAGTCCCTCAGACGGTGCTCCCCCATCCCCACCACCTCCCACTTGCAGTCTGACAGCCCCACTTGCTGGCTGACATTAACAAAAAAAAAAAACAAAATACATTTTCGGGTTTCTTTTTCCATTTGTGCTTTTGCAGTGAAAACAAAATGAATACAAGTTGGTTGTTGTTGCTGTTGTTGTTGTTGTTGCTGTTGTTGCTGCAGTTTTTGTTGTGTGTCTGGCGCAATTTCAAAGTCACAATTGGGCGACTTTGAGCTGATGACATTCAGCACACAACAGAGAGGGAGAGAGAGAGAGAGAGGCAGAATGACGCGAGTGAGTGAGAGAGAGAGAGGGAGGTGGGCGAGCGAGTGAAAGAGAGTAGTGTGCAGAGAAACTCAACTCGCACATAAAAAAATCAAATTAATTGCAAATTGCTGCTGCAAAATGCGGGTTTTTTTTTTGTTAGCCTTTGTTTCTTTGTTATTTTTTTTTTCTTATATATTTTTTTTCTTTTATTTTTGTTGCGCAATGCATTTAAATTTTTAGATATTTTTTGTTTGCACCCACAAAAAGTACTTGAATTTTGATTCACATGTATTTATATAAATAACATATTAAAAAGTTTTTAGATTTATATTTGCTGCCTCACTTTATTTATTTATTTATTTTTGTAATGTTTATAGTTTGTTTTATTATCATAAAATATTTATTAATATTATATGTTAATATTCATTTTTGTAGCTTCATTTCTAATTAGATTTTTGCTGTAATTAGCTATTAATATTGTTATTATCATTATTTTTATTTATTGTTTAATTTTATTATTTATTTTATGTTTTAATCGTATTTAAAAAATAAATATTTTTTTAATATATAACAAATATTTATTAGTAATTACTTCTTAATAAATATTTATTATATTTTTAAAGAATATGTTATATAGTTATTATTTATATTTTAAATATAGTGTTTTAAATATACAATATATTTTAAACATTTATTTACTTGCCTGCAGCAAACTTACATTAAAATTGCGCATTGCATGTGGCTTTTTAATGTGTATAAAAAATTGTAAGCTTTATTAATTATAAATAAACCTCTTAATTAACGCGCTCATCAACATCAACGGCAGCAGCCACAACAGAGAGCCGTCAAATGTATTACCAACAACAATAACAACAACAACAGCAGCAGCAGACAAAACGTCGACGTCGACGTCGACGTCGTCGCTTCCCCCAACGTTTACTTCGATGTCTTCATTTCAAGTTCAAGTTCAAGATAAATTTTATTTTATTTTATTTTAGCTGCCTTTTTTTTCCTTTTCTTTTTACGCTACTTTTTACATGCCCGCACAGATACAAGTATCTGTCCCTGCGTGTATGTGTGTGTGTGTGTGTATCTGTGTCTTGCTGCCGCTTTATATGCATAAATATTTTCATTCATACAGTCAGCTCAGGCGCCGCGTGAAGTGGAGTTTCTTGACGCTGCTTAAATGCTTTTCTTTTTCCCCCACGTCTGCTCCCCAGAAAGGTTTTCCACATAATATTGTTGCAAAAGATATTATAACTGATTTATATGAATTATGTTTGGCATATTTTATGGGCTTATGAACACAAGTATTTCGGAATGGAAGCAACTTTTATTGAAAAACTATTTTGATTCTTTTTACATGGACTGTTTTGCACGGGTTTCTACTGGAGAGGGTTTATTAAAGAAAGAATTTTCAGTTCTTTGAGCCAGGCTGTGTTTATAATGTACATATATCATTTTTCTAAATACCTCAAGCTGGAGTTTGTGGTCAGTATATAATAAAAAAATATATATATTGAGAACATTATAAAGATAAATGTATATATTATTATTTTATTATTATTATCATATATATATATATAGTTTTTGAATACTTAATAAGCTGGCTCGAGGTACGGACACCGATCCTAATAAATATGAAAAAAAGTTCCAGTTTTTTATCAAGTGTATGTTGACAGCTGACAATTTTGTATGCGGATACCATTAAATCTTATATAAATACAATTTATTAGCCAAAGAGTAAGTAGTACTTAAATACATTTGTAATCTGAAGAATTAGCCTTAAGTTAAAAGAATTGCATATATTTTAAGGCATGCGAAACACTAAGAAAATGTATATATACCCTATATATGCATTTAGGGTATAAGGTACATAAGTATAAAGAAATTTATGTGCCAGAAAAATGTATGCGTTGTTTTTTGTGGTGTGCACAAAATTTCAACAGCTGGCGGCACACAATTCAGTAATATGACAAATGCAATTTGTAGATACAAATCTAACACCTACACACACGCACACTAAACATACACACACACTCACACTAAACACACACAGACACACACACACACGTGAAGCGCGTCGCACTTTCGGTTGGCTGCCAAAATGTCATAACTTTCGCTTTCTTCGAGACGGCGCTGCCAAGTTGCGAGTCTCCAGTGTCGACCCTCCGAGGTTGCCAAGTTGTTGCACGCAATCAGCAGCAACAACAACAACAACGGCGGGGCAACAAATGCCAACAATAATAAATAAAATGTGTGTGTATTGGGACAAAGCGAACAAACCCAAGTAAAAAGTAAAAGTCATGCGACAAAACAAATTTTTGTCTTTTTTTTGAGTATTTTTTTTTTGCAGTAAATTGCATGCGACATTTTTGTGTGTTTTTTTGTTGTTGTTGTTGTTGCGCTCTTTTGTGTCAGTTGAAGTCGTGACAAACGCGTCTGGAACGAATTTCGAGAGCCGACTTTATATATAGAGTGCATATATGTATATACATATATCTGCATGTGTATAAGGAGAAGTAGCTACAAATTTCAGCTCTTGTGGAGAGTACTCAATTTTGTCATCAAATAAGTAACGCGTGGTAGGTGTACATAAATATAAGGTATATAAGTTTGTTTAAGCTGAAACTAATAAGAAAACTGTGTCAGATACAAGGGTTTATCTTTTTCATAGCGCATCTGTGCTTCTAAATCTACCTAGAGCTTGTAGGCGACAGGCAAAGGTGAGGCAGACTGCCTCGACTTAATAAAAAATCTAGTATCTATAAATTAAAACTAAGCCGTGAACAGGTACGAACAGGTTGCCAATCGTAGATTATGTTTTTGTATGAGAAACTTGTTTGCAAACCAAAAATATTAGATATTTACAAATTTTATCCTGATCCTTTTATATTACGCACATTCTTATCAACATCTCCCTACTATTTTATATAACTCTATAGAAACATAGTTCGAAAATTGATTTTAAATGACAATTTGATAGATATCTAAGCTAAACTCATCAATTTCTAAGGGTATTTAGTCTTCGGCGTCAGCGATTCTTCCCTTTTATTTTTCATCAATTTGATGAACAAGAGTATTTAATCTTCTGCGTGAGAGATTCTTCTAATCTAATTCTTCCCTCTTCCTTCTCATCAAATTCCATATGCCTACAAGGGTATTTAATATTCGGCCTGATCGATTTTACGCTTTTCTCTTTCTTTTGTGGGTGTTTAAGTGTGTGCTGCGAGTTGTTGTCTTTCGTAGGCGTCGTTGTATGCGTCACGCGTTTTTTGCTTCTGTCCTAAAGAAATGTTTGCTCTATAAGACAATTCTCCGGTTTTTTTTGTTTTTGTTATTGTTTATAATAAATTTTATATCAATTGTTTTTATAACGTTTGACATTTTGTGGCTTTTGTGGGCGACTTTTAAACAATAAAACAGTTTGTTTTTGCTTTTAAATGCAAGTCTTTTGATTAAGTGTTGAGTAATTTTATCAGTTGCAATACAATTACAGTTCGATTGCAATTAAAGTGTTATAAGTTGTCTTTAAAAGGTTTTAATTTGAATTGTCTTTATATGTGAATAATAATGATCTCATTTGCCTAGAAAAATATGAATTTATTGTGCTTGTATTTTAATGAGTCTTTTAAGTGTTGAATAATTTTAACAGATGTAGCGATTGCAATTTATGTGTTGTGAGTTGTCATTAATATAGAAAACAGGAATATATTGTATTTAAATGAGAGTCTTCTAAGTGTTGAATAATGTTATCAGATGTATCAATTGCAATAAAAGTGTTGTGAAGGGTTTTAAATATATATTTATATGAATAAGAAATGTACCAATTCTTCTTCGTGGAAAATATAAATATATAGTGCTAATACTTGAATGGAAATCTTTAAAGGTGTAGAAAAGATTAATCAGATTTTATCAATTGCAATTAAAGTGTTGTGAATTGCCTTTAATATATTTTTAAAGAATTAATTTCATAAAAAAATTAACAATATTGATCACATTTTTAAATCAATATATATACATTTATTACGTTTATTAAGTGTTGCATAACTTTTAAAAATTTATCTATTGCAATTAAAGTGTTAGTTGCCATTAACATTGTTTAATATAAATTGAACTTGCAGAAATACAAACAATTAATGAGCTTTTAGAGAAAACATATAGCTTTAATTTAAATATTTACTTAAATACCACGAAAAGTATTAAAAAGAAAACTAAATCAAATACAGAGCGAATATCCTTATTACGTATCCTTTGGAAAACTGCTGGCAAATTGAATACAGCGCATGTTAAGCGGTTTTGTGTCGCAGCCAGTTTTCTCAAATCCCTTAAACAAAAAACCTTTTAACCTAAGCCACTATTGATGGCCCCAAAAATTCAAACACACACACGAGAGAAAGACACACAGCTAGATGGAAAACTAAAACCTTTTATCAAAGATAAATAAAATGACTGCAGAACCAAAAAAAAAAAAAACAAAAAAGGAAACGAACAAACAATTCAAACGAGTCGAGACCAGACAGCGCTTCGTTAGGGAATTTATTTTTGGGCGTTGCAGGCGACAAATGCAGCTGCAAAAGGGTTAAGCGATTGGCTATGCTCGACTAGCAGATACCCAGTAGCAAGTGCTAGACTGTGAAATGAAAGACAGCCGCAGCAATAAAATGATTTAGACTCGGCAAAGCTTGAATGAGAGATACCCTGTAGCAAGAGCTGCAGTGTTGGTAGCCAGTATTGATCGACTGAGTAATACCCTGTAAGATGACGAAAGTCTTATAACTGTCACACATTGAAGAATAGTCAGCATTGCTTGACCAACACATACCCTACAGCTGCAAGCGAGTTAAATTTCACACTGCTCGACTAGCAGATACCCTATAACTAGTTCTAAAGCAACTTATAAGACCCATGGAAGCCTGTGTGTGTGCACTAAAAGCCAAATGAAGCTGTTGAACAAATCTAATGCTTTGACCGCATCAAAGATACCATGCCGCATTCTCTAAAGTGTCTTAATATTGTCTAGTTCCAATTAAGGTATGGTATATGTGATGAGAGATGTGAAGATGTAGATATTTATAAATATTGAGTCTTAACACAATTTTACAATTTTTAAGTGAAAGGTGTACCAACTTTTAGAGTTATATATGCAGATTTTGTAGAATAAATACATGCACAGAATATATATAAAATTGCACAGTCCCCAAGCCAAATATGCCAACTGCATTTTTTATGGAAACTACCAAACAAACTTGAATATATCAAAAGTTGAAGCGAAATTTATGACTGCAGCGTGGCCTAGCGCTATGACTAACTCTCTGCCACAGTCTACAGGGTATAATCTGCTAAAAAGCATATTCGCATGTGAGGCAACATATGCACATATGCAAAAAAAAAAAAGGAAAAGAAAAGTGTTGCAAAGGCAGCAGCTGAGTGGAAAAACTGCCTTGTGCTCTGGCACTGGCTCTGGCTGTGGCTGTGGCTATGGCTGTGGGTTGGCTGCAGCCGAAAGTAAAATAAATTAAAATATTTTTATCTACACTCGTGCACGTAGCATGCAACAACCCCCAGTGGCAGCAACAGCAGCAGCAGCAGCAGCAGCGGTGGCAACACCAACACCAACACAGACACAGACACAGCTGTGGCAAAAAGTTTTTCCAAGCGTTCGCATTTCCGCCAGGCCTGCCCCGCGCCAGCCCGCCGCCTCACTTGGCAAAAGTTTTCACCACCCAAACCCGAGTCCAACCCTCGGTTCAGCTGGCTGCAATTTGCAGCTCCCCTCCCCCTCTCTCGTCACAGACAGCTCAGCTATAAAGTATGCTATAGTTTCTGGCGCTGCACTTGGCCAAATGGAAATATTATGAAATAATTGCAGCTACGTGGCGCACAGGGTTGCATTTGCCAGCTAAACCGGTTACAGTCGCACTCTCCAACCTTCTCACTCACTCTCTCTCCCTCTCTCTCTCTCTTACTCTTTCTCTCTATCTCGCTCTCGCTGCGGCATATGTATTTATGTTGTCTGCTTTTTGGCGCATTGCACTAGGCGAATTGCCGCATGCGACGCCCAATTCACATGCAAAAAGTGAAAGTTTCTGCTGCTCCTTTTTTGGCCTGTATGTGTGTGCGTACTTGTGTGTGTGTGTGTGTGTGTGTGTACTGACTGTGTCTCTGCAGTTGTTTTTTTTTTATTTGGGGGTTGTGCAGTCAGCTGGCGCTGCCGCTGCAGGCCGAGGGTTGTTGTCTTTCATAATGATGACAAGCCAAAACGTTGATGCTGCCTCATCATCATCATCATCACCATCATCATCATCATCACCATCATCACCATCATCAGCAGCATCATCATCGTGTTGTAGCTGATGACGTTGTGTGCAGGTCCAACCCTCATGCGTCTTCTGCAGCCACTGCCACATTTTCATTGATTTTTTGCCTTTGCGGGCGGCACATAAAAAAAACTTTCAAGCAACACAAACTGCATTTTGTGTGTGTGTGTGTGTAGGTGTGTGTGCGCCGCCTGCAGACAATGCGACAGACGTGTAGCTAGGGCGGCTTGCAATGGGGGCGGGGCACAGCAACTAGCTAGCTGCCTGCATAGAAAATTCATTTAAAATTGTCAGCATGTCGGTTGTGTGTGTGTGTGTGTGCGTGTGTGTGTGTTGCCGTCTGGCAAGGAAATCACAGACGATAAGGAAATGAGTGAAAATTCATTTGGCCTGCGCCAGCTCCATCCATCTATACATACACACACACACACACACACATAGATAGAGAGGCGTTCCTACTGCATAGTACTACGTTCTACTACTATTTACTACTCTGGGCCAAAATGACTTTGGCTTTGGTCCTGGTTTTCGCTTTGTCTTCGTGCCTGGGCCCATAATTTGCCTGCATTTTGCTTGTCGGGCAACGTGCACTTGAGCAATTTATCGCATTTATTGCACATAGACGACACCCCAGAGGGGGCGGTGGGGGGAGCGAGGTTTCAGCCATTTCTATGTTGGGTTTTTGGTTTTTTTTTCTTTTTTGATTTTTTGCGCTTGACGTATTTTTCATTAGAATTTTGTGTGGCATCCTGCGGCAGTTTTGTCTAGTTAATTTGTGTGATTTGCTGCATTGCCTGGGCAAAGGCGAAGGGTGAGAGGGGGGTGGTGGGTGAGGCAGTGTCAATTCCTATAAACCACGTCAAGTGGGCGTTGCCCAAGTTTAGCCATGAATATTTTTGTAGCATATGTATTTTGGCATTGGTCAATCGCAATTGCATTGCTTTAAGCTGGGTTTTCTTCTTCTTTTTTTTGGGCCCATGTGGGAAAATGGCAATCAATTGATAGCGCTTAGATTTGAGTTGCCTAGAATTGAGCTGAGCACAAGAGATGCCAGGCAAAATAAGACTACAACATGAAGCCTTCCTTTTGTGATTAAATGTTGATCAATTGGAGTCCGGTATCAATCAATCTTTAAGCTGAGCCATTCGATTGTTACTTTTACTCCGTCTGTCTCTCACTCTTTTTTCTTCTCTCTCTCTCCCCTTCTCAGTTACTCTCTCTCTCTCTCTCTCTCTCTCCCTCTCTCTCTCTCTCTCTCTCTCTCTCTCTCTCTCTCTCTCTCTCTCTCTCTCTCTCCTCTTTCTCTCTCCCTCTATCTCTCTCTCTCTCTCTCTCTCTCTCTCTTTCTCTCTCTATCTCTCTCTCTCTCTCTCTCTCTTTCTCAGTCACATTTATTTTCTCCCCCTCGCTCTCTCTCACTCTGTATATCTAATTTTTCTTCTCTCTCTTTCACTCACATTCCTCTCTCTCTCTCTTTCTCTCTCTCTGCCTGTCTATCTATCGCTTTCTCAGACACAATCCTTTTCAATCTCTCTCCTCCCTTCTCTCTGTCTCACTCACTTTTCTTCTCTTTCTCTTGCTCACATTCCTCCTCACTCTTTCTCTCCCTCTTTGTTTATTACCCGACAACATAAGGTCTCCTCTCACAAGAGCGCTTTTAATTTTCACATACGTTAGTTCAAGATATATTCCCAAACCTCTCAAAAATTTAATTTTCCAAAGGCATTCAATTCTTCTAATCATGCTTATATCTTTTGCTTTCACAAGCTGCGCTGCTTGCATTAGAATTTCCGTTTACATCACATCCTTAAAGCCTTAAAGTCGTACGCAGATTGTCTTGTTGTCTAACGCATGTTTCTACTAAAGAGCGTAACTTTCTTCCGTTCTGCTTTCTGCTGCATCCTTAAACGTTACAATTGCGCATCGTATCGCAATGTTTAAGGATATCGCACGATGAAGAGCTGCAGAAAGTGCTTTAAATTCATGCATTTGTGACATTTTCCTTTTCTGTTTACTGCGCGGTAGGACAGAAATAGAAAACCTGACACATGCAATTCCATTTCCGCTTGATAACAAATTTTATTTTCGTGCTCACAAAAGTGCAATTTCTGTTGGCGCTGGGAATTAAAATGGCTGCAGCAGGGGGAGAGGGGCGGCTTTCGGGTGGAGAGCTCCCTTCAATAAATTGAAACGGCAAATAAATCCCCCAATGCATTGATGATTTATTTATGCTGCAAAAGCAGTCAGCGGCTGCAGAGAAAACAAAACTGAAACTAAAACAAAAAACCCGAATGGCAAAATTTTCTGCATTGCACTTTATCGTAAAATTTATTTATCAAAAACTTTTTTGTTCGCCGACGCAGCCAAAACAAACAGAAAAGCCCGCAAAAAAAAATATATATAGAAGGGAAAGGAACTAGCCAAAGTATTAATGGAATATTGCCGAAAATTCTGCAGAAAAGCGCATGCAAACAAAAACACAACGCACACACACACACACACACACACACGGGTGCACACTCACACACACACACTCAAATTACAAAAGCAAACAAAAAGCGGCGCTTAAAAGCCAGACACAAATTTCAGAGGAACTGCCGCAAAAATATATGTACATATATAACACAAGCGGAAAAGGGCCTGCATTGGCAGGCCGAAGCTTAAATACCCTTTAATAAATATGGCTTATGGATATGCGGATATTTAAGGAGCAGAGTGAATCTCTATCTGGAAAATACTAGAGTTTTCCGTACAAAAACCTAATTATCAACCGATTCTTCCCATTGAGACATGATATAGTAGCCCGATTTTGATAGGAATTGGGATATCGATGCGAAGCATTCCGTAAATAATAAATGCGGAGTTTAGTCAAGATATTTTGGACAACAAGAGTTTTTCACTTTGTCCAACAATTCTTCCCGTATAAATTTATTATATAGAAGTCTGATGTTAATAAAATTTGTTCTCTCCACTGAAGATATTTTGAAATTAAAATTCAATTAAAACTGGTCAAAGCCAAGCTTGAAAAAACACATAAGTTTTCGTGCATAAACTTTATTTTGCGATGCATCTTTTCTATGATAGCTTGAAGTTATATTAGTCCGATTCCGATATATCTGCCGAGAGTAACAGAAAGACGGCTTTAGAACTGAGAGACTTGTTGGGATGGCAACAGACAGACAAATGTGGCTATATCGACTCAGCTGTTGATGCTGATCAAGAATATATAACCTTAATGCAATCGGAGATGTCTTCTCCTGTGCGTTACATGGTTCATATGTAAATTGTCATACCCTCTTAACGATAATACCCTAACGAAATGTTATTTTATGCTGTTGCTGCAGTTTGCGGATTTTGCTTGGAGCTGGAGCTGGGCGAGAGAGAACTGCAGCAGTGCAGGAGGCGTGGCACTGCAGCAATCTCTGGCCACGCCCCATTTTGTGGAGGAAATGAACTTTTAGGCGACACAAGCAAAGTAAAAAAAAAAAAGAAACAAACAAAGAAAAAACACAAAATGGAGGCAAATATCGAAATTATATTAGCCAACAGCAGAGCGGAAATGAAAATGGACGCACGAGAAGCAGGCGAAAAAAACACGGCAGCAAAAAGTGAAATGTGAAAAATATGCATAAAGAATGCAGAAACACAAAAGAGCAAGAAAAAACCAACGCTTGATGCCATAAGTAAAGTGGAAAACGAGTGGAAACTGGCTAAAACACAAATGCAACACAAATGCTAACTAAAAAGTGGTTCACACCGAAATTTGTATACACTAGGAAAATCTGAAATATCAGGTATAAGGTATATATGTATATATGAGGTAAAATATCAAGTTTTAAGGTCAAACAAGTTTATTAATGTTTAAATATACTACATCTGCTTGTAAAGTCCGATAAAAAATTTTTAACTTAAAAAAAAAAATAATAAATAATCAAAACTTTAAAATTAGACGAAAAGTAAATAAATAAACAAAATTTAATCTTTATTTAGCTGGCACAAGAAAAGGTTCTAAATAGTTTTCGAACTAATCAATTTTAAAATCAAAAAAATATGCCAAGAAATATGCAAAATTCGAAGAAATATTTTTTGAGCTGAAAAACGTTATTGTCTAGGAACGAGAACATGTCTGGTTAAAAATCCAAATCCTTTCTTAAAACTTAAGAATTGGCAACAAAATAAAAATGAAATTTTAAGAAATAGTTTTGGAACTGAAAAACTTTAATTCTTTTAATCAAGAGGGTATATATATATTTATAGGGTATACGAGTTGTGTGCTTGCCTTCAGGTGGTTATGCAAAAATGCGCATATGTAAAAAGCTGCTGTTGCTGTTGGTTGCATGAACGGGAGGGGGGGCGGTTGGGCGCGTCTGGGGGCAGGCAGGCAGGCCGTGTGGCCGGGTGGCGCAGGACATGCAATAAAACGCCAGCCGAATGGGTTAGCTTTGGTTGGGCGCTTCTCCATTTTGGCTGGCAGAGTCATGCGGGCGCCGGCTGCGACTGCGACTGCGACTGAGGCTGTGGCTGTGGCTGCCACTCGACTCGTGTCTAAATTAAACTTCATCATCGGCAACACAACGAGAAACGGAGGCAAGCAAACAAAGCGCAACGCAGCGGGGCGTGGCTGCCTCAATGGGCGTTTGGGCTGGTTGCTTTTTTACGTAAAAATTGCATAAACCTTGCTGTTGTTGTTGTTGTTATTGTTGTTCGCTTTTTTGCCAGCTGCAGAAATTGGCATTTTTTTCGTAACAACAACCGGGCAAAAAGGACAGCAAAGAAATCAGAAATTATTGTAGATTGCAGGCAGGCGCGGCAAAGGGCGCCCGGACAATGTCTGACCAGCATGCAAGCGGCCAGGACTCTCCACCCGAGTCCTGGCATGCAAAAAAAAAAAAAACGGGACAAAAAAAGAGGGGGGGGGGCGGGGCAAAAAGAGAGGAGAAGCAGCAAGTGAAGTGCATAAATGGATTTTATAACGTCCAATGCTAAAGTAAATTTATGCTTTTTAATGCAATTGCAGGACGAACCAGACCGTAAGTGGGCAGCAGTGGGCGTGGCCCGCTTGCCTCGGGCTGCCACGCTTCGTTGGCCTGGCCCGAAAGCCGGCAGTCGAGAGGGGGCTTGAAGGGTTAAAGGCGCCCCAATGCAGTCTGCAGTTGCCGCTGGCGGGCAGACAAAGTGACATTTGTCGTTAATTGCAAAATTTATGTCCAGAAATCGGGCAAGCAGCAACATGGCAAATGCCTTTCGGCCACAGCCACAGTCGGGCGCCACAGCAAAATTCGAATACAAGAAAATACAAAATTTTTCCGAAATGAAAAAAACAACAGCGACTTACGTGCAGTTGGACGGCCTAATTAGCTGGCACACAAAGCGACTGCTTACCTGGAAAAATAGCCAAAGAAAAATGGGAAAAATTGCATTAATTAACTTTCGCAAAAAATAACAAAATTCATAAAGAGCACTTGGTAATAGAAGGCTGTAAAAGTAGCACAAAATTATTAATAATTGCATATAAAAGAAAAAATTAAGTAGACAAAAAAAAATTAAGTTTTTAATCAAACCTTATTGAGAAACGAATGGTTTTTATTAAAAGAAATTATAATCAAACTTTTTTTAAGATATCTTATCGAAAGGTTTTATTTAAAAAAATATATAGCCTTATTTAATTTACTTTTGACTTTAAATCAATATAATCAAACTTTATTTAAGATTTCGAATTGAATGGTTTTATTTATAAAAGTATAATATACCTTTATTTAATATTATTGGGTTGTCTTTTTTTTAATAAATACAAAGTATAATCAAACTTTATTTAAGTTCTTTTTGGAATGTTTTTTATTTAAATAAATATAATCCATTCTACAAAAAACTATAAAGTCAAACCTCTTTCAAGATTTCTTATTGATAGGTTTTTATTTAAATAAATATAATCAATCTTTTTTTAAGATTTCTTTAATGTTTGTTGTTTTTATATGACAATATCTAAAATGTAGGCTCTGTTTCTTAGTCGGCGACATATAAAATATATTATAAATCATATATATCATGCCAAATAAGTATAATAAAAGTAAATACAAGTAAGAGTGCTCTAGTCGGGGATACCCTTTAATTTACACTTTCTACTGTATTTCGATTCGTGCGCATTCATGAGACATATTCTTATACATCACGATGTACGGGTCTTGCATGATATATCTTCAAATGTTCCCTCATGAAAATCGACTTCATGAACCAACTATTAGGAGTTCGCGCTGCAGCTTATGGTAACGTGTAAGACCCTTAGATTTACAGACAGTTTGGTGTGGCCCAAACGCAACCAGCCAAAACGTGAACAGGGCTCGAGTCGTGGAGTCAAAAGTGCAGTTAACGCATCTTTGCCAAGCCCACCCCACCCACAAGCAGAGCCCTAGCCATGGCCCATTCAGTTTGGGCCACTTTGCGCTCTGTTGACTCAAAAGTCGCAGCTGAAGTTGGCTGCTTCCTACGCTTCGTTGCCTAATTTTGTTTCTAAGTCACACTTGCTCCTACCAGAGGGACAGAGTGGGGGAGAGGGGGGTTCAGTGGTACCTGTAGCAATGCATTTCTATTGTTGGGGAAGGGTCGGGGGGAGTTTGGGTCTTACAAAATCGGTTCGTCAGTTGCCGCCTAATTTATGCATTTTTCTCAGGCCCGCGGCTTGCGTTATGCGTGGGTGGTTTTCACCCCCCCCCCCTCCCCCTCTCTCTCCTGCTGCAAGGTGTTTTCATTTACACTGCGCTGATCGGCGATAAAGAAATGTGAGTCCAACTATTTAAAGTCAGAATCCAACTTTTATCCAATTTGAATTAATTTAACTGCAGTTCTGATTGGACTCGTTGCGCAGTGTGAAGACGCACATAAAACAAGTACAGCAAGAACTACACTAGACTGCACTCACGTGCATTTTATGGCCCTGATTTACACAACCAGTTCAAAAGTAGAAGAGCCGAAAGAGAGAGGGAGATAGGGAGAGAGAGAGAGAGAGAGAGAGAGAGAGAGAGGGCGGGAAAAACACGTCTGCAATCTTGGTAACCATGAAATTGAATTGCGACTTTGAAGTGCACTCAACGTCGAACCGCGTCGCCCTCGATGGAGTCAGGGCTGGGGATGGGGCGGGGGGCAGGGAGGGCAAGGGTTAACTGCACACATGGCTGCGCGGCTGATAGACAGCGGGCCCCACAAACAGGGGCAATTGCCGCTGCTGCTGCTGTTGGCCACCTAGTTACCCAGTCTAATTACCAAATGCAGCCAGGGCAACGGTGGCTTTGAGGTTGCAGCAAGTGCAGGGGCGGGGGGCAGGGCCGTTGGCAAGTGGGGGGTGGGGGGAGAGTTCATTAGAGACGCAGCGAAAATGTAAAGAAACAAAGACAGAAAAAAAAACAGTTGTCCAAAATCAAGTTTTTCTTTTATTGCGCTGCGTTTTAAGCGGAAAACAAGTGCAAAGGGTTTTTCGAATGACAAAAGAAGAAGGAGAAGAAGAAGAAGGAAAAACTCACGATATGATACGAGGTATTACGGCGATCTAACAAAGGAATACAATTAATTTTAAATATAGGGTATGTTTTATATAAAAAAGGAAGTTCAATGAGGAAGATTTAGTTAGCTATCAGAAATCGGAAGCAGATCAGATTAGTAATCAGAAGATTTCTGCAATTAGGAACTGTGTTGTATTACAAGAGGAAGATGAATTAGATGATATATAGGAAGATTTTCAGATCAGTAATCAGAAGAATAATAGATTGCAATAGTCTTGTTAGAAATGTATGGAATTTGAATTATTGGGTTTAGTTAATATATAATATGCTATAGATTCTAATTCAGAGAAACCTTCTTTTTATTTTAAAAACCTTACTTAAATATCATGCGATTTTTAAAAAAGCTTTAAAAATGCTTTCTGTAAATAGTTTTAAGTAATTTTCAGATAAAATTAGTTAGCTAGAAGTTTTAGGGTAAGGTTAAGTTTAAGAGACAGCAAAGGAGTTGAAGATTGTTTATGATAAACATATACTCCGAGATATATTATAAGAAAATTTGAGTTAAATAAGAATATAATAAGAACGAATCAAGAACAGAGCTGCGCAGATAATAAAACAGTTAAGAGTTTTATAAAAATAAGTTAAATAAACTATTTAATCAGTTTGCATAGATTTTGCCAGCAGAGATTTCCCATTTCGAGTGTTTTTACACCCAACAATTGTTGAGCTGATTAAATTACTTGTTTCCCATCAAAGAAGAGTATTAGATGTGTGTGTGTGTGTGTTTGTGTGCGGCTGAATACACGCGCAACGAAGCCAGCAATAAGCGCAGCAACCCCTCCCCCAACTCTTTCTCTTTCCTGCCCTGCTGAACGGTAAATGCTGCATATGTGCGCCGCTTGCGTGTTTTTCGGAACCCCTTTTTCGTGCTGCCACCGCCCGCCCCGCTCCCCCGCACCCGCTCCCATTCTTTGACACACTCGCTCACTCTCTTTCGGCTACTCTTTGTTTTAACGGAAGCTGTTGCTGTTGTTTTTATGCTTTTTAATTTCCTTAACAATTTCTTTGTGCTTTTTGTGTTTCCACTTCTGTTCGCATAACTGCGACGAGTGCACTCCAAACGTCTTTGCTTCACTTGCCTCCCAGGGGCGAGCGCAGAGGAAGAAGCATGTGAAAGGCGTAGCCAAAAAAAAAAAAAAAAAACAAAAACAAAAACAACAACCAGAAGCACACGAAATCAAACGGAAAATGAATATGTATATCAAGAATCTCATGTGACACACACAAAGCCTTCAAGTGCTGACGCCGGGCGCTAGAAGATTGCGGCAATTTACAAGCAACCGGCAAGAAGAAGAGCCAAAAGAACTCCATGTTCATATTGGAGTGTGTGTGTGTGTGTGTGTTTAACATGCGTATATTATACTTGACTTAATTAGCCGTTATTAAAAACAAATTGAGAGAAAGAACACGAAAAGTAAACAATGCGAAGGGGTTCGAAACAATTAAATAATCATTTTTCTTCCGTTCGAACAGATTTCTTTGACATGAAGTTGCAGCAGTGGGAGGGGGATATGATATAAGCTAATCAGATAGTACATATGTATGTGTGTATGCGTATAAATGTATAACTAAATATAAATGCATATGAGTATTTTAAATATATATTTTTTATGCTTGTTTCTAGGCATCTGCTCAATTTGGGTTTGTCAGTTTTTAATAATATTGCGTCATGACCAAATCGAAAACGCAATGTTTCATTTTTCCAAGTAGTTCACACATATATATATATTTATGTGACTGCATAATATTATATTTTTCTCAGTATTTGGTTGTAATAAAAACTTCAAGAATTTTGCCTATGCTTATCGGAAATGATTCAGTAGAGTAAAAGTATTTGGTTTTGATTTAATTTAAAATAACACAGATTTTTATTGGGCTGTGTCTAATTTCAGTTTGCTTCAATTGATTATAATATCTATATACCCTATAATATTCCTACTATATCATCTTAACTCATTTGGGTAACTGCTTTAAGATAATCAAACATGATTTAGCCAATTTCTTAGCTACACTTTTAGTCATTGATTCATAAGCCAATTACTCAATAACTTTTATCTGAGGCCAATTTGATTGCCCAATTATTAACTGTAATATGTATACATTTATATTTCCTTGGCCATTCCTAGCACATTTATCGCTTGCTCCATTTTCCCCACACTCTTGACCTATCTACATCCAAAACGAATGAGAACTCAGCTGCGAATGATGGGCTCTTGCGATCTGATCAGACGCCGCCTGCGGATCAGCATTTGGCTGCAAAAGCTTTGCAGCTCATGTGCGTGCTGAAAGCTCATAAAAAAGTGCGTGTGCGCGAGAGAGAAAGAGAGCGTGCAAGAGAGCGCGCTTTTGCACTTGCAGAGAGCGGCAAAAACTATTTGGGCCTATGGAATGCTTATGAGTGTAGTTGTTGTTTTTTTTTTTTTTTGGCACTGCCTGGCAAAGCGACGCAGCCATTTTTAGATTTCTTTAGCGCTAGTTTTTGTTGCTGCTGCTGCTGTTCTTGTTGTTGTTGTTGTTGTTGTTGTAGGACGCTCGCATTGTTGTTGTGTTTGCAGTTGAGCTTTTTTTAGTGTTGCTTCTGTTGTTGTTTTTGTTGTTGGCGTGTATATGTATTTATTGCGCGTGAATGTCATTTACAAAGCAGGAAAAGCTTTGCGCTGCAAAGCGTTGCGCGTGTGCCTGTATGTGCGCGTGAGTGTGTGTGTGTGTGTGCGTCTACGCACATTTTTAATTATGTTGTACGAGCTCAAGGTTTTTTTTCTATCGCTGCTGTAGTTTTATATATTTTTTGAATTTTTTTTTTGTTGCTGTGCAGGCGTTGGCGATAGAGCGTAGCGGCTGTTGCTTGTACCCCCCCAACCCTCCGCTGACCATTACTTACGGCCAATTTTAATTGTAGGCCGTAATAATTTAGATGCGACGCTGACACAATCTACAAATAACCGAAAATATTATTTGCGCTGCGTTTGCGACTTATTTATATAAAAAACTTTGTATTTATGTACTTTTTTATTTACTTTACATAGAGCTTTGGCGGGTATATATATACATACATACATACATACAAATACATACAAATGTATTCTAATAAAAATCTTATTTATTTGCTGCGCCCTTCTCAATGTGTGTGTGTGTGCTCACAAGTTCCAAGTATTCCATATACAATATGTATTATCAGCGCGCTTTTGTGTTGTAATTGCCACAAATTTAACAATTTTAGATTATAAATAGCATTGTTTATTGTATAGAAAATTTTGAGGTTAGTTTTTATATGAATTTCAACAGAAACTGCATTTTTAGGTTATGTTCATTTAAGGAAAGGCTTACCTTTAGCTATGTTTCTCTCTTTCTCTCTCTCGCTCTATTCACTTCATTTCTGATTCATTTCCTTTGCATGTTTCAGCATTTCTCAAACTAACACCCCGACATATCATACACTAATTTATGCGTTATTTTATGGGCATGTTTCATGGCCTATAAAAACAAAAAACACGACACTCGTTAACTTAGGATTAGTACTGCAAAACTATATCAAAGAGGAGAAAAAAATGAAACTTGCATGTGCTTGGGCCCATAAAAAATGCGAAATCTCCGCTTTTATGTGGTGCTAATTAAGCTTATCAAAACGCAAGACAAATTCATTATAAAAACCAACAAAAAGCAGAAGAAAAAAATGTGAAAATAAATATTTTTATTTAATATTATTCCAACTACAGTGAAAACCTGTCAGTGTCGCTCATTGTATGTATTTGTTTTTCTCCATTGTTGTTTGTGGCACTTAAATATGTTGCTGGCCAGCTGAGTTGGCCAAATGGCTAGGCCTAAACCCACATACGGCCCAATATGATGGTTGCTATCTGCACACTCAGTGTAGGTGTGTGTGTCTGTGCGTGTGCAAGAGAGCATACAGTTATTGCGTGTGTGTGTGTGTGTGTGTGTGTGTGTGTATATGTATGCATACATATGCATGTGATATGTACACACTGTTTCTCAGATATGGCGGAGCCTATGTGCAATGCTTTGGCAAACTATTCGTTCGCTTTTATTCCCCAGCTGCTAATTGCCAGTTGCCTTTTGCTCCAATTCGCAAAAGCACACATACACACACAAACGTACACAAACAAACGTACACAAACAAACGCACTCACTCACTCGCTCGCTCGCACGCACACAAAATGTGCACTACACCTAACACGCTCGCACGCATTGCCAAATGGGCTGGCAAAACTTTTGCATGCAGTCAATACATAGTAGAGTTAGGTAGCGTAGACTAAGTGTAGAGTAGAGTTGTGTAGCGTACGGCAGTGTAGAGTAGGCAAAACACCCGCTATGTGGGTGTGTGCCATGTGCTGCCTGCCCATGTATGGGTGAGTGTGCTCGTCGCAAATAGAAAACGCATTCCATGGGCGTCGCTAGTTAGTTGCGCTTCGGGTCTCGCACATATGACATTTAAGCGGTCGACGCCTGTGTGCTGGCTGCCATTTTGTGAGTGCGAGCAAGGTGTTGTCTACAAATATGCAGTTATATTTGCTGTTTCACATGCATGCTCATGTAGAGTGGCGATTAATTATTCAGCATTTGTTTACAGTGCTAAGCAAATTTATGAGCCACTTAGAAGAATTGCTGCGCACAGAACTTAAGCTCTAAACAACAAGAATCTCCCATTACAACGGCAATAATAACAGAGTTGAGCTTTGCGTATAATTGAAAGTGCATACGCAGGCCAATTACAGCGCTGCGAGAGAGAGAGAGAGAGAGGGTGGGATATGGAGGGAGAGTGCCTCCCATTCTTTCGCTGTGTCAACAGCTAAACAACTGTAATAACAACTGAACGGCGGCTTAAGCTATTGACGGGTTTTTTGTGGAATCGCTTTTCTTGGTAGCCGACACATTAAAATTCAAGCGACTGCAGTGTCAGGTCATAAAATGCCACAATTATTAGAGCAGCAGCAGGCAGAGCAGAAGAAGCAGCAGCAGAACACGAAGCAGCTCTAATGAGTGCAGTCGGACAGCGAGCGGGGGTGGGGGAGCAGCACACACAATTGCATAGGCGCAGCAACTGCGACGCACTTTGCGCAACTGCCGACGACGACAACAACCACAACAGCAACAGCAACAACAATGTTGCGTTGCATTGCGTCAGTCCAAAGCCGCGCAGTCTGCGATGCGCAGCGCGTGCGAGCGAGACAGACTGCGACATGGTGGTTGGGGTAAGGAGCTTTGTGTATTCTAGGAAACTGAACGATTGCGCAACGTGCGTGAAAGAGCAGGCACGTCACGAAGGTTGTAGAGGCCAGAAACTAAAACGCACTTCCGACAAGTGAAAATGCAGCAAAACAGAACAACAACAAAAATATAAAGACAACAAAAAAACAGTAAAAACGAAGCACACGTAAAACAAAGGTTGAAAAAGTAACCAAATTGTTGTTGCAGTTAATTAAATGCGGAAGACCCTCGGCAGCAACAACAATCACAGGGCAAAAAGCAACTACATTTAAGCGCACGCATCAAGCAGCAATAGAGCGAGCGAGTGAGCGAGAGAGAGAGAGCGCGAGTGCGAGCGAGAGGCAGATAGGCAGCAAAGTACACACAACGCACAAAATTTGGAACGCGCTGCGCTTAAAGTAGGTCAAAGTGGCAGCGACGCTGGCAGCAACGGCGTCAATGCCGCGAGGGGGTTGCGTGTCAGCAGCAGCAGAGGCAGCAGCAGCAGCGCGCAGCGGCAGCAACTGCGACGCAGCAGCAGCACAAGAAAAGTTTAATTTATGCAAAGAAGAAAAAATATAATGCGTTGCGTATGTGTGCTTGTACATGTGTGTGTGTGTGTGTGTGTGTGTGTGTGTGTAACTTTTGCTTTTCTTCAGTTTACGCCTAATTGTTATTAATATGCAACGTTGACGCTCATAAATCATATTCAAAAGTGCGTAGAAAAAACAACAACAACAACAAAAAATCATTTTTCAAGTTGCTTCTTTTATTTTGTTGTTGTTTTTGGCTTTGCATAAATTATAATTAAAAGTAATTATATTTAAAATTACATGCGTTGTGCGTCTGCAAAATGTTTGCAAATGTTTGCGACGCGGCGCAGGAAAAAAAACACAAACTTTCCAAAAATTGTAACTGCATGTGACAATATTTCTTTAGCCTCAGTAAGCGGGGGGGGGGGGGGGGGGTAAAGTAAACTAAGGGCTAGGGAGTGGCAATGCTGTGTAGTTGTATGGGTGAAAATGCGCTGCGTAATTAGCATAAGTATTGAATGGAATATGTTGAGGTTAGTTGGAAGTCAGTGTTGCACAAGTTTTATGACTATTTGCAGTGTTGGTTAGTTAACGGAGTGTGAGTGTTTATGCACATGATTAGCATAAATATTAAATAGAATTGGTTGAGTTTGGACTAAAGTAAGTGTTGAACAAGTTTTATGTATGTTTGCAGTGTTGGACAGTTAGTTAAGAGTTAGCTCTTATGTACATAATTAACATAAACATGGAATGTAATTGATTGAGTTTCTAGTTGAAGTCAGTGTTTCAGATGATCTGTGTTCGTTTGTAGTGTTGGACAGTTTATTGGCTTGAATGGAATTTGTCGAGGTTAGGTTGCAGTACGTGCTGCACACGTGTTATGATTATTTTCAGTGTTGGTTAGTCAGCTGAGAGTCAGTGTTTATTCAGACAACTAACCTCAATATAGACTGTAATTGTTTGAGTTTTGGCTGAGGTCAGTGTTGCACAAGTTTTCTGTTTCTTGGTAGTGTTGGTTAACATAAATATTGAATATAATTTTTTTGATTTTCGATTAAGGTCAGTGCTGCACAAGTTTTGTGTACGTTTGTAGTGTTGAACAGTTAGTTAAGGAGTTTGATTTTTAAGCACAGTCAACTTTAATTCGAAATGCATTCCTATTTAACAATGCTTAAGGCCAATTACAGAAATTTCTACTCAGTTAGAAAACTTTTGAGAAGCAATTATTCTGACTTAATTTTCTTCTAACTTATTTTTTAATTTGTACTTATTTGATTGTCAAACTCACCTTTAAATCCAATTGCAAATTTTCGCGTTAATCCAAAAATGCCTTAATTCTTAATCGTACAAAATGTTTACAAATTTTGTTTGTTTTTTCTTCTCGTTTTTTTTTCTTTTGTTGTAATAAATTTGAATTACAATTTGTTGTAATTTATACGCACTGCACTTCACTTATGTCAAAAGTTATTTAATTGAATATTCTGAATTTCGGTTTACTATCAAAAATGTTTACCAAATAGTTTGCTTAGCTAATTTAAGCAATATTTATTCAAATATATTTATGCATATATATTTTAATTTTTATTTTATAAATTGTTGTTTGTTTTCTTCTGTTTTTTTTTCTCTATAATTTGTTTTTTTTTGTGTTTTATCGAAACGAAATTTTTATGCAAACTAACACACACGTTCTGCTGCTGCTTGTTGTTGTAGTTGTTGTTGTAGATGTTGTTGTTGTTGTTGTTGTTGTAGATGTTGCTGTTGTAGTTGTTGTTGTTGCTGCTGTGTTGCTGTGTTTAGTATTGCGTTTTGTCCGAACCAATAATTTTGAAGAGTTTTCCAATTTAGTTGTTGGCTTAAATTTTTGCGGTTTTTCCTTGTTGTTTTTTTTAGCTGATTTTTGCCTTTGTTGTTGTTGCTTTACGGTTTAGCTTAAATGTTACATTTAATTTGTTTTATTCCTTGATTTCAGTTAAGTGTGTTTTCTTTTTTATTTAAATTTTTCAATTAGCCAAATAATTTTTGTTTTGTTTCGTTTTTTTAGTTTTCTTTTGCACGCAGCTTGCCAAAAAAGTTTTTACGTTTCTTTTCTTTTACGTTTTGAAATTTTAGCCCAAAATTATTTTTGCCAATTTGAATTTTTGCGTTTCTTTTGCATTTAACCAAAGTTTCTTTCAGTTCATTTTTGTTTCAATTCATTTGCTTTGTTGTAAAAAATAGTTTAATTCAATTCTTAGTTTTGTTTTTTTAGTTTGTTAAATGTTCAAAAATTGCTGTTGCAATTGCATTTTGTGGCATGCGTCGCTTTTGCTGTCGCCTTTTGTCGGTTTTGTTGTCGTGATTAGTTTTTTGAGACATTTTCACAGCGACATTTGGGGCCTGAAAATAAACAAGAAAGCGAATATATATAAATTGATGCTCTCAAATCTTATATTATTAAAGGTCAGCTATTATATTAGAATAATTTGTTATATTTTATTGGTTTTTTTATATTTTAATTTAAGCCAAAATTCAGTTCGTGCCTTCTTTTGTTTTTTAAATGTCTTTATCTCAGGACCTTTTCGATCTAGACCTGAAAAATTTGGGATGTGAAGGGGTGAATACCTCACCCTAGAGAAAAAAGTTTCAAATCGGCATTATCTACACACAAGCTCACGAAAATCGAAATAAGCGCAAGTTCCATTCTTGACAGTTTCGTCCATGTCAAGTATAGACAGATTATTATGCTATTCATATGATATTCGTCATATAATATATATATATATATGATTATTTCCCTCTGCTCCCTGCCTGACACGTTTTATTTCTTGCTTTGCTTTTTTTTTTCGTAATAATTTCATTCATGAGCAAAATAATGTCAAAATCGACGTCTTATCTGTTTCGAAAATGTTTTGTGAATTCTTTAATCTTAAACCCTGGAATCTAAAGCATTGCATTCCGATTTTTGGCTCTGGCAAGTGTTTCGTTTTTAATCTAGCTTTCAATTCGTGTCGTTCTTGTTGTTGTTGTTGTTGTGAAATACCCTACAGACAGCGAGCGAGGGGCACTTACACATGTGCTTTTCTTCAGGAAATTGTCATAGCTTATCAATGCTGGGCGAGATAGTTACAAATGGGCAAACTCTAAGCCTGCATTTGAGTCAAAATTTGTGAGACTGAACTGGTTTGGGCTTTGGTTCGAAGTGGCTTTTGAAGAGACTCGCAGCTGCTCAGTTACTGGACAGATAATTCAGATCTATTCTAAGCCAAGTTTTATCTTTACTTTAGTCTCAAATATTCTCTGAGTTTTGACTTTGAACTACTTTGGAACTGGCCGAATGATATGGTATTATTTTTGTGTATTATTTTTTATATAGAACTTCATAGTTTATATTTTAAACATTTTTTTACTGCATCATTTTATAATCTTTGAACTACTGCATTAAATGTATCATATTATGCCAGGTTTTATATATATTATTATTATTACAGTGCTCGCTCGCAATTAGACAACAAAATAATAAAAATAAAATATGTCTTTCTTAAGAACTTGAATTTTAGATTATAAAGATTATAATCATTATAATTAATGAGTTACAATCATTATTGTGATATAATTGTCGAAGCTAATTTCTTATTTGTTGTTAGAGTGGATATATAGAAAATTATATAATAATGTATAATATGTATATATATATAATAGAATCATATATATATATATATATATATATATATATATATATATATATATATATATATATATAATATATATAATAGTATATTAATAGCATAATAATAAACAATATGCTGTTCAATATAACATTCAAAATAATATCTATTATATATTATTATTTGAATTTTATATTGAGCAGCATATTATTTATTTGTATAATATTATTATATAATATTATATTATTATATATATATTTTTCAATATTTATTCCTATCATTATCTTCACTATTATTTTTGCATTTCATAAGATTTCATTTTGTTCTGTCTGTAAAAAGACTTAAAATAAGAGTAAAAATTTAAAAATATTTATTCAACTTTTTTTAAAGAAGTAATAACAATATTTTAAAATTTTATAACAATAAATATATGAAATATTATATTATAATTATATTTTTTAAATATGGCCAAAATTTCCCACTTAGCTCTTTGCAAGTCTTTTGTATCAAACAAGTGTCTGCCCTGGCTATAACCAAAGATCGCGAGTAACTACTGTATATAGGTATATATGTATATATGCCGTTATAAGCCCTTCACAATCTTTATGCATTTTCCGTGTTGCAGTCACACGCACGCACACACACACACACACACACACACACACACACAAACACACGCACACACACGTGTCGCAAAAAGGGGTTCGAATTTGGTTTTGAGTTCGGCTTTTTTTTTGGTTTGTTCGAAAATCTTTGCATAGGTTTTGTCCTGCTGAGGGGCGGAGCGGGCAGGGTGGTTTATTGTTTGTTGTTGTTGTAGTTGTTGTAGTTATTATTGTTGTTGTTGCGGGCATTGTCTTCGCTTGATTAAAAATGCACAAGTTTCCAGTTTTAGTTGCATGCAGAGCAGCCGAGCACAGAGCAACCCCATTTGCCACACACACACACACACAGATGCACACTCGCACACACACAGATGCACACTCGCACACACACACACACTCGCACACACACGCACTGAGCTACGCACAATTGGGTCCGGATTGCATTTGTAGAGTTTGTCCCGGAACTGAAGAAGTTGTGAACTTGTAGAGCTGCTGCTCTGGACCCTTTTTGGTCCTTAAGTTAGCTCGGAATGAACTGTTGGGAAAGTATCTTTAAGATACATAAATGCACTTGTATAATATACACTTGTATAGCTAACGCACAAATTGTATTTCTGAGCGCGAAAAACTCTGAACATTTTCTTTTGTCTTTACAGAATTTAGTATATAATTTTATATAATTTTTAATATCTAAATATGTATAATATTTTATACAATTTTATTTAAATTTTAACTCATTCCTTAATTGAATTTATGGAATTTTATATTTAATTTTATGAAAATAATAAATATTTTGTTTAAATAGACAGCATTTGATTTATGGATTTTTTGTTTTTATTGTTTAACTTTTTGCACTTATTGTTATTTTTAGTTATTTTTTTGTATTTTTATTTAAATTATTTAGTTATAACTATTTTTGACTTTAATTTTTAAAATATTTATTTAATTATAAACATTTCTTGCAGGGTTAATTGATGAATGATTTTGCACTTGTTTTGTTTAATAACAATAAACAATGAATTTACCTTCGATCACTTGTCAAATACACACATACACACGCGCACTGAGACACACACACGCGCGCACACACTTGTGAATACAACGTCAATTTGTTTTTGTTTTATGTGTGTGTGTGTATTTGTATTTGTATTTGTTTGCCGGCCTTGGTCGTTTTTTATGTATTTGCTTTTCTTTTTAAAAACATAAACTAAACTTAAATAATAAATTAAAAGAACAGTTTAATGGAAAACTTTTGTTTTGTTTTTGTTTCGTTTTTTTTTTTTGTTGTTATTGTAACAATTAATTTGTGCGCTTCGTTTTTGCACTTTTCACTGATCAAAAATGAATTTGTATTTATTTTTCTTCTGCATTTCCGTTGTTGGTTCGTCAATAATTGAATATATATATATTTATATATATATGTGTATATATGTATTTTTATAAATTTATTGTTATTAATTTTGAAAATGTAATTTTGTATTTTTTTTAGATTTTTGCAGTCAGCTTCTGTTGTTCAGTTGCTGCTGTTGCCGCTGCCGTTGCCGTTGTGGGGAAATGTTAGACGAGACGAGAAATGCACACAACGAACGCTGCTGCTGCGAGCTGCGCACCACCGAAACCTAGCGCCGAATAGACGAGCATGAAATTCAAAAATTGCGTTTATGGCCTATCAACCAGGCAGGCGGCGGCGGTCGACGCACACAAGCATACAGAATGCACGCATACACGGCCAGACAGAGTCGCATATACACACACACAGGCACACAGTTGGGCAGAGAGACGGGTAGCGGGCAGAGCCACCACCAACAGCAGCAGTAGCAGCAGCAGCAGCAGCAGCAGCAACAGCTCCAAGAGAGTAAGAGTAAGTAAAACGCAGCCCAACGCAGCAAAGCGCAGCGAAAAACACACACACACACATGCTGAGAGCGCCGTCAGAGCGGCTCTCGCTAGCTTTTTTTTGGCAGCGAAAACAAGTTCTCCGCTGGCGCTTTTGGGGCCCGACGTCGCAGTCGGCGTCGTTGTCGCTGCCGTTGCGAGAGTGCGTCCATTTTGCATTGCCTGCGCGTGTGTGTGTGAGTGCTTTTGTTTTTGATTTTGTTTCGCTTTGCGCTTTGCGTTGCAAATGCAGAATTTGCGAGCGGCCGAACGTATTGCTATTAGATTTTGCGCGCTCTCTCTCTCTCTCTGTGCTGGCGCTCTCACGCGCGCTCTCTCTCTATCTCCCTCTCTCTCTCTCATACACGTTGACAACCACTTGCGCAGCGGCTGTGCAATGTTTTTTGCGCGTTTAATCCAATTGGAATGCACGACGTGCAATGTTCAAATTGGCTTCCATTGCCCGAGCCGCAAAGGGGAATATATGATTATTTATATTATTTGATTCAATTAGACTCTAGACTTAGCCTAAACTGTACTTAAGCTTTTGCAGCCGCTCCAACTGAGTTGCTTCGCGTTATCCTTTACTTATGATGTCACTGCTGCAGCTTTGCATGTTTTGTGTGTATGCACTGCCGCCCCTTCCTGTGCGCCAGGACCTCTCACTGGGGGTGAGTTCCGCTCACACTGCTGCCCAGCAAGACGGCTCTCTTGCGCTCGCTCTCTCGCGCTCCCGCTCTCCCGTCTCTGTGCAGGCGAATTGCATAAGTCGCATGAGCTAATCACGCCGCTGGCGGCGAGTCCTTTCGCGAGTCCTTCAGGCGGAAAATGCTCGTGGGTAAATGAAGTACTACAAAAATAGAAACTTGCTTTTGCCGCAGCAGGGCGCCGGGCGGCCCGGGGTGGTGGGGGGGGGGGGACTAACTGAACTCTGATTGCATCAGCTGGCCAGGTGTACGGCCGTGCAGTTAAATGAGCCTGTTCCCAAGGACTCGCCTCGGTACGTGAAGAAAGCGAGAATCCGTTTTGTACTACATTCCTTTTAAGTTTCTAGATAAAAAAAAAACAAAAGAGAGGACACAATACAGCTAAAAGAATCCTGGAAGGACCTCCTCACATTTACAACTCTTTCATTCGTTGAAAAATCTAAAAATTAACGTTACTTTGTTTTAAATGAAAGACCAAATCTATGCAAAAGAATATTCCCTTTTTATCCTTTCTTGCAATTCCCACAAGTGTCCTGGCAAAAATATCAAATTCCACAGCAACTAATCAACTTGTTATTGTCGACAAATTGAACAATAAAAAAAGCCTCAAAAACTAACACACAAAAATAGCTGCGTTTCTTTTATTAATTAAATGTTGATTATTAGCAAAATACAAAAAAAGAACGAGCAAAAGATCTCTAAAAGCGCTCAAAGAGACAATGTATTGAGCGCAGTAGCTCAGAAAAAAACTCGTTTCTCCTGCGCTGCTTCCAGTAGCAAAATAAAAGCAACAACAACAAAAGGAATAACAATACGCATTCATTTTGCAGCGGCAACAACAACAGCACAAATTGAGCGCGAGCTTGAGCTTTTTCGGCATAAACTTCCCCAGCTGGGAGCGCGCATGTCGCTCAGAGCGCAAAGCGCGCGCAAAACAAAAAGAAAGATGAGAGGAAGAGAGAGCAAAAAAACGAAAACGTAAAAAAAACTTTAGCGCGGCGCTGCTATTTTATTGCTGCTGCTGGCTGCTGCCTGCACAAACCAACAATAAAAACGGCGAGAACGAGAACAAAACATGCGAGCGGCGTCGCAGTCGCAGCAAGTTTACGCAATTCAAGCACACGTGTAGCAGCGGCAGCGCAGTCAGCGCAGCCAAGCGCAGCGTCGTTGTGAGCATTTTTTGGCGCGGCCCCCGCTCGCACTCACACACACACACACACTCGCTCTTTTACTTTTGCGTGCGTGCGTGTATGCGTGCTATGTGGCTGCTGCTGCCCATGCTGCCTACGAGAAATCCAATAAGAAAAAGCTTTGTGCGTTTGCTGCGCACACACCAATGCAGGCCATTATATGCGTGTATGCACGTCTGTGCGGCGTGTGTGTCTGTTTGTGTGCGTGTGTATATTGTATATTGCGTATTTTGGCATGGCCGCCAACATAGACGTTGACTGCGACGCCGGCGTCGTTTGCGTTTGCGTTTGCAGTGCTGCACGCACATTTTTGCTTAGCTACAGCATTTTTTGTTGCCGCTGCTGCTGTTATTGTTCTTGTTGTTGCTGTTGTTGGCGTTGGCTATGTACAGTTTTTGGGGCGGTTTATATACATATATGTATGCTCCACATTTTGGCGCCAGCCGAAACACACACACACATACTCGCACCCACTCACTCGCACTGCCCATTAACCGAACGCACTTTTGCAGCTTGCGTTTGTGTCTGTGTGTTTTTTGGGTGTGCGTTTTTGTGAAATTTTAGCATTTATTTGTTATGTACTCGCGCTTTGAATGCTGCTGCTGCTGCGCTGCTGCTGCGTAGGCCCGTTATATACACTATTTGGCAATTATGTAGCGCTATGTATGCGTGAGTATATACATATATACATACCTATATATATGTGTGTGTGTAACCCTGCGTTGCCCAAATAACATTTTTTGTTATGTGTGTATACTGCATTTTTTCGCTTGTCTCTTTTGCTGCTGTTCGCGCCAGACCCTCCCCCCCTATCCTCGACTCACCCACTAAGCTTTTCAATTGCACAAAAACAAATGTTTCGCTTTCTGTTTTTATTTGTGTAATGTATACACACACACACACACACTCGCACACACACAGACAAACTCGCACACACACAGACGCACACGCATTTATTTATTTTTCATGAACAGCTCTCACAGCTGAATGCTTCGACGAATTTCTGTTGCGCTTTCAGATAAGATGATATCATTTGTTTTTGTAGCAGCATTTGGCGCACATTAAATTTGTACGTTGTGCTACACACATGCACATACATACGTACATATGTATACATACATATACAAATGTAGCAAGGGGCGGTCGCCGCCCAATTTGGCGCTTGCAATGAGTGCGTTTTATGCTCTTTGGCATTTTTTTTTGCTGTCAACTGGTTTGAACCAGTTATGCCACACAAACACACACACACACACACACACTTGACAGTGAAATTGTTTCATATGTTGTGCTAGGAATTAAATACACACAAATGTACATACATATGCACATAGCTATGCAAATGTTTTGTATGTAAAATTGTGTCTAGGGCATTAATTGTGCTAATTAGATGAAGTAATAGCAGCGAGGCATGTAGAACAATTCAGGGAGAAAGAGAAAAACAGAGAGAGGGAGGGGGGGGGGGGGGTGAGAGATTGGGAAAAAGGAAGAAAAGAAGAAAGACATATGTATGTACATATACAAATAATTGTCTTAAAGACGCGTTGGAGTAGCTTGCAATTAAGCTTGAAGCATAGCCGACTTATATCAGAAATCATTATTTAAATTGAGGTTATGTATTGGCATAAAGAGAATCATTAAAAAAATATTTATATCTAAAACGTTTGTAGGATATTGGACGGTTGCATATCAAAGGATTTAGATTAATAAAATTAACATACTACCATACTTACATACATACACTCATATATACATATATACACTCTTACATACACACATAATACATGCATACATACATCTATAAACATACATACATGAATACCTTCAGAGAAACATACACATACATGCATATATACTTACATACAAATAGTATATACACATATAAACATACATACATACATACAGTCTAACATACATACATACATACATACATATATACATATATGCATACATACATTCATACATGCATATAACTGGAGGGTAGTTCAGATTAGAAGACTTCCTTTGCAGCATGGTTCCAGCTTAGCTGGAGCCTTACAAGGAAGTTGTTCTCCGTACCAGCTTGTAAAGTACATTGTTGTAGCTTGTGAAGAACTTAATTGTTTATTATTGTCAAAGCTATAGGAAAAAAGATTCTTCAGTCGGAGGCTTTTTATTTAAAGCTGTTGGAAAAGGGTTCATGCTCTCAGAGGCTTTTAGATGTTATGTTCTATGGGTATATCAGAACAGTTTCTATTCTTAGCTTGCCTAACATATCATACCCTCGATTTCGATAGCTATCGATATTTTAGTAATTAAAAAGCAAATGAATTTTCCCAAGCTGATTTAGATGCCGCTTCTCCATTATTTTTGCAGGTATTTTATATAAGTTATATATTTATATATCTATATTTAAAAATATATATATATATATTCATTTATATTACGTACCGATATATCTATCAATTTTTTATATACAAAAAAAAAGAGTTTATCAGCTTTAAAGAAATTTATCGACATGTCTATTACTTTTTTATACAGCCTTAGCTCCCATTCCCATATTACCAAAAATTTACATATAAATATATTAATATAATATATAAATATAGTAATTAAAACTGTTTTTAAGCTTTAGAAATAACTGCATAGCTTTGATAGATATTTATCGATATGCCGATAGCATTTTTGTATAGAATTAGCTCTCGTTTCCATTGATATTTATCGATAGCTTGTAAATTGATTAACCTTCCATTCCCTTCGATATTTATCGATATGTCGTTAGTTTATTTTAAACAGATTAAGCTTCCATTCCCTTCGATATTTATCGATAGCTTTCCTATACAGACTGAGCTCCTATCCCCGTTGAGTCAATCAGAAATCTTTCTCTAGACATTTGCTCACGAATTCGCTGGAGGAAACTCAAGTCAAAGCAACAAGTTGCCTTTTTAATGCCGCCAACTCGCTTTAACAACCATTTAGCATATCGCCTGCTGCAGATTCCTAGAAAAACGCAACCGCAAGAAACAAAAATAAAAATAGAAAAAAACACAAAAATTGTTTTGACTGACATCAAAGCAACAAATTTGACGAGCTGCAAAAAAAGGAAAAAACAAATACAAAAACGACGAGGACAAAAAGCAAAAATAAAAAACCAAGCTGAAATAAGGACAACAATTTAAAGAAAACCGCCGAACCCGCTGAGACCCAACGGGTGGGTAGTCGAGCCGGGAGCTGTGGGTCGAGCGGGCGACCAAGGGGGGGGGGGGGGGGCGAGGCGGGGCGCAGTGGTCGGGGCGCTCTTACAAGCTGTGACGTTGACATAAGCTAAAAACAAAACAAACAAAAAAATTGTGCCATAATTTCAAAACAATAGACGCAGTCGAAATAATACTTAAAAAAAAAAAACAAAAATGTTGTCCCGAGCAGATGAAGATGTAAGGAAAAAAGGACACAGCGAAGCGGACGCAAAGTAGATGCTGAAGAAGCAACAACAACAAAAAGAAAAAAAAAGGGGTTCAAGGACATTTTACACATAATTTTTACTACCTTACACGCTCGCCGGGCAGACAAAGCCAGCTTCCCCCTACTCCACTCTCCCTCCCTACCAAAAAACTCTGCTCTCATGCTAATGTTATAATTTTGTGAAGATGTGCGCCAGGATTTCACAACGTCCTTGCGCTGATTTCCTCAAGCAGCGTATCAGGAAGTTGGGCGACGATGAAAAAAAAAGGCTGTTCCTTGAGGAGTTTAACGCTCTATTACGCACAATCAGCGCAACGGCGGGTCGCGGGTCGCGGGACGTGGTCAAATAAGGAAACGAGAGAAATAAGCAACTTCTAGGCCGACGACATTGATTGCCTTTTCACCTTGTCTAGAGCCCATAAACTCCAGCCTACACCCCATCCCCCACTCCCTCGCCCAGTCAAACAAATACCCGGCGTAGAGCTCTCTCCGGCAGAATGTGACGAGGCTTTGTTTACCTTTTGGCCCAGGCAAATCGATTATTATCGTTTTGGGTGAATGAACCTGCGAAAAGTTAAACGCGAAATGTCAAAGATACAATTATTTATCAGATATATATAATATATATATTAAGTGTGACCAGCTGCATTTGCAGCAAAAATACAAGAAGCCAGCTCTGTTTTATATTTATTTATTTTTATTTTATTTAACTTTTTTTTTTCGGCTGCGCCGCAATTCAAAGGGCAATTTGTGAACTGGAGCAAAGCGCTGCTCTATTAGCGCAGCATGGTAAAAGGGGGGAGGGGGGGGGGGTGCGCCACCTAGGGCAAGGGGAAGCTAGGGAAATTGGGTCACGCACGCATGTGTTGACTGCCGGCTGTTGTTGCATTCGCTGCGCAGTAGTCACACACACACACACAGCTACAAGATACAAGATACAAGATACGAGATATCAACGCAACAAAAACAACAACAACAACAACAACAACAACAACAGAAACAGAAACAACAACAAACAGCTACAATTTGTGGCAGACAATGCGACGCATCGTGTTGTAAGGGGACAGCCAATGTGCGGTAGACGCAGCCAGCGATAATCATTGCGCATGCAAATTACAAGCAGCAACAAAAATAAAACTACAGTGAATACTGGCCAAGGTGGAAACAAGCAGCGAACCAAGCTAGCTTGGCAAGAGGTGTAAATGGCAAGGCAAGGTCCGGTGGTTCGAGGTGCCAGGGCTTAGATCCCAAAATCAGAAGAACTTTTTAATATATCGTAATAATAATGTTAATGATAATGATAGTAATAATAACAATAACAACAGCATTAAAAATAATCATAATAATAATAATAATAATAATAATAATAATAATAATAATAATAATAATAATAATAATAATAATAATAATAATAATAAATGAATATGATAATACTAATAATAACAATAATTTATTTATTATATTAATTATAAAAAATATAATTATAATAAAAATAATTAGAAATTAAAACTAAAATATAATAATTATAATAATAATATTCATATTCAAAGGACATTAAAATAAAATTTAATTTGAACAGCTTTAATAAATTCAAATAATAATACTTAATATAAATGAAAATAATTTTAATTAGTTTTTTAAATTAATTCAAACAATTTAAATAAATTAAAAGAGCTAGTAATAAAAAATATTTTAAAAAACTTAATATATTTTTAAGTATTTCAATAAGTTTTAATCGTACGGTAAGTTATCTTATGTATATCGTATATCTACGCACGTTTCGTACTATCTGCCATAAAAAGCGACAGCTATTCCAATTTTGTTGGCATTAACAACGACTTTTACTCTGTGACATCTAATCTTTATTTTTCAACATAAAATACTTGTATCTATGTATGTGACCTAATTTTGTAGTTTTAATTTAAGATTTATGTGAAATAAAATAAGAAGAGGGGTTAAATTTATTAACACCAAAAAATAAAACAGTTTTCCTATTTATTTATTTTTCACTATATGCATTTTGTTTTTTAATATGCTCATATATTTATTTAAAATTTTTCTCACAGCACATTCACTATTTGTTTTCACGTGTCTCTTTTATTGAGCGTTCACTGTAATTTCCCGGTTGACATTTACATGTGGCAACAGCTACTCCAAAAATTGTTGACGCGTTGGTTGCGGTGGGTGGCGCTGCGCTTTACATCTAATTGAGGCACGTTGATCTCTTGCCACACACTCTCTCGCCCGCTTTCTCTCTCGCTCACACCCTCTAGCCCCTCTCCAACCCCCCTCTATACTCTTTCTCTCTCTCACATTCTGCCGTGCTATGCAATTCTAGTCCAAAAATTTGTTGTACATTTTGTGTGTTATTTTTTTTTTGGTTACACAAAATAGGTCATTGCATATAATTTAGACTGCGTTCCGCGCGTATGTGTGTGTGTATGTGTGTGTGTGCTTATGTGTGTGTGTGTGTGTGCTTATGTGTGTGTTAGTAATCTATGTTGCAATGTTGCTGATGCCGCAGTTGCTGCTGCCACTGCTGCTGTTGCTGCCACTGCTGACGCCGTAATTTCTGTAAATTGTTCTTTTTTTTCTTGTGCCTTTGATCTTCGCTCTTTCATGCCTCAGTTGTAGAATTGCTGCCGCCCGACCGCCCCCCGTCAGCTGCTGTGGCAACACTCAGAATGCAATCCATCAATCGCAGCGGCAGCAAATGAATGTCGACGCCAACGTCGCTGCCTCTGCCTCTGCCGCAGTCTGTGCGCAACCACCGCGCAATTATGTAATCTAAGGAACCCGCTGAGTGAATTGCCCAAAATAAGAAAGCACACAAAAGCTGCGATGCTCTGAGAATCTACGGCGAATGGGGGTTGTGGGTGCTGGAGAGGGAAGGTGAGCAGGAGTAGGGGTAGTCTCGTAACAGCTGCAAGGGTTGAAGGCTTTAAGAGTTACAGTTAAAGTATTTATATATATATATAGGAGTTGACAATTGTACAGCCGAAGAAATTAAAAAATAAGTTAAAATAAGTAAGTAAGTAAATTAATAAAATTGAATAAGCTCGAGTTTAATCTAGTCATTTTTAAATTTTGTGGCAATAATTGTATTTTTTTTAAATTATTTTTTATTTGAATTTTTTATATATTTTTTTTCTTTTCTTCAAATTTATTGTTTTATTATTAATATTTTTTATTGTTTTTATTATTACATTTTTATTTTTAATTATTTCATTTATTTATCTAATGCTATTATTATTTAATAATATTTATTATTATTATTATTATTAATTTTAATATTTTCTTATATTTTATGAAAAATCTGGATATATTTATAAAGCGCAGTGTCTTTTTTGGTTTTTATTTATTTTTTAAATTTAGTTTTTATTTTCTTTTATTTATTTTTAATTTTTTTTAAGGTACAGTCTCACAATCGATTACACGACGTCGCTATCGATAACTCTGAAGCTCTTGTTACTTCCACTGTTAAGCTGCTGTTAACAAATATTTCTACATTTATTGATTACGTGACATTTGTCAGTTTCCCGCACTTTTGAACCATGCACAACATTTAATCCCCAAAAGCCAAATACATATGAGACAGCATTTTTATACGCACCCACCCGCGCCCTTCACCCTCCCCCGCAACTACTTGCTCATAAGGAGCATAATCACATCATAACATTAAGTACTTTATTCTATTACAAGACCTTCAAAAAGGTTAAGCATAAATTAAATTAAGCAGAAACCAGCAGAAAACTAACCACCAAACCGAACAATATTCCCGGCCACAAATGTCCACGCACTTTTGGCGGCGTCTTCATCGTCAGTTTTGTCATGTTTTATTTATATTTATTTTATGCAAAAAAAAAAGAAGAGGAGAAAAGAAAATAAACAGAAAATGCTGAAAAACTTGCACAATTTAATGGCTAGAGCAGCAGGCCTCAAAGAAGAGTCAGACAGAGAGATGATTATTCGGAAATTTTCAATGCTTTTCCAATGCTCTATAATTATGAGACGCATGAAAATGGGTGTGATATGGCAGCGGGTGTGTATGTAACATGAAGGGGTACTCAGTCTTACAATATTTAATATATTCATTCAATAAATAAATAAATATAAATCTTTGCTATCTTAAGGAATATGAATCTCAGTATCTATCAGAGCTAGGACTAGATAATTTATAGGTTCCATATATGACATATTAGAAGCTAGTTATATTCTAACTTTAGATAGTCCCCCGAAAATCGAACAAAACATATAAAACCAAATAAAAAACAATTATTTTTATGCATTTTATTCAACTAAATTTGTTAAAGGGCATCCTCAAGCTGAGCTAACTTACAAATGCTACATATTTTTATTTCTTTATTAAGCATGAGCTATAAATGTGGCATCTTGCAGTCAGAGCAACCGGAAGAATTCAATTGAGCGTAAGCGGCGCGCGGGGGGAGCGACTGCGGCAACAATAACACAAACAGAACCCAGAGGCAATTGTGAATATTAAAAGAAAGCGATGCAGAAGGGCAGGTTGAGTTGGGTGGGCCTTCGTGTAATTATAAGCGTTTGTTGCTGCCTGCGAACCTTTTTGTTTTTTTTTTGTTTCCTTTTTTTTTTTGCTCAATGAGCTCTGCTCAAAAGTTTCACAAAAGCAAATCGCAGCCAATTCCAAATTCAATTCCAACTTCAATTCCCACGCGTGCCGCTGCCTCAAAACTAATTGCAAATTAATGACTTTGGTTAAGTTGCCGCAATGAGCAACAACAGCAACAACGACAACAACAGAAACAACAACAACAATTAGAACTAGGCAACGATTTTGCGCATCTTTCCGACTTTGACCAGGTCGCAGCTATAGTTTGGCCTGCAGGGCCCTTGGCTCGAGTTAATCAATCATTTTCGCCATTACATGATGTGCAAAAAGCAACAACAACAACAGCAACAAAAGAAAACAATACAAAAAGAAATAAATAACAATTTCCCATCATGTCCGCCAATTTGTAGCTAATTAGTTCTCTTTGAGCAAATGCCGCAACAGCAATGCATTGATCGCACAAGTGCGAGCGAGATGTCGAACGTGCGCATTGCAATTCTCGCAAAGCTTGCGCCAAACTGCAGCAGAGCGCGCACATGTGTGCAAGCGAGACAGCGCCATAGAATGTGTGCCAACTGGTTTCCCATTGGATGCGCGAAAATGGCGATTGCCATGGGGATCGCCAAATGTTGCAATGTGTGTGCACTGGGCGCGATAACTGTAAAATGGCACAGGCCTAAACAGTTCCGGTGTTAGCCAATCAGCAAAGGGGATTAGCTTTGTGAGCTTGGAAATGCAAGCAAATCACGAATTCGATTTATATGTTGAATTAAGAGATATAAAATAATGAGTAGCGTTATGAAAAATTAATGAATTAATCAAATCATTAAAAGAAAGCACTTTGAAGGAAAAATAATATGTAAATGCAAGGCAAATGGTAATATTTTATTTGTTAATGTGTTTTATCTTTAGTTCAGCATATATAACTAAGCACGGTCAAGAACTATTTATTTTCATATAAAGACACAATCCATAATATCAGATACCTATTTTTGTAACGTTTATTTTAAGTTCTTTGTCATTAAACTAGTTTTATTTATAGTTCGTTCAATTAAATTGTTATGGAAACTGATCATCTAACAATGAAAATGACAAAAATTCAAAATTCTACGCAATCTGAAAAATATATGTGCTTATTGAGGCGCGTCCATGTCGCACTATCAGCAAAGCTACAACAACAGCAACAATGTTTTTTACAGAGAATTTTGTGAATGCAAAAACGAGCCCATTGCGCATTGTTCAGATTTATAGCCCTTATACATACATACATGTACATATGTGTGTAAAAGTGTAATTATATACATACATACGTATAAAAGCACTCAAACGAGTTTCAACACATGTAGTTACATATTGTTATTGTTTAGTGCTCTTACAAAGGGCATAATGATTAAGACAAGCAGTTTGTAATGAATATGTGAAAGGACTCGACTTGGTTGAATAACAGCTATTATTATGATAAAGTCTTATAGAGTATATATATGCTTATAGATCAGATTAATTAGAATTAAGAGCTGTCAGATAATGAAGTCTTGTAATACGGTTCTCTCTCTTTAGAGAAGAGATGGAATAAAAGGGGCTGTTCTTGGCGATGAGTTGCTCTAAGCTCAAGGAAAATACATTTTAATTGCAAAAAGAGCAGCGCAGCCAGTAAAACGTTTAAGAATTAAGAAGCAATGCAAAATTGTGGGACACAGAAAGAGATGAGAACGAAATGAATATATGGCTATGGAAGTGAGGGGCTAGAAAGGAGGGGAGCTTAACTATGTGTAGTCTAGATCTAGCTCGTCTAACTAGCTGCTATAGAAATACCTATTTGGGGTTGATTAATTGCGAGTACAAGTAGCTGGAAGTGTACATAAATTTCGGTGCTCGGCAGCGAAGTGCTTGCCATAGCTTGTTTTGCGTTAATCTTCCAACAATGTGGAGCTGCGCTGCGTGGACATGAAATTTATGGGATGTCAAAGGGCCATAATCTGTGCGACGACTGGCTGCTAAGACGGCGACTAAGTAGACCGACAGCGTGGACCGACAAGACAGACAGACAGAGAGACGGACAGACATACAGCGCCACAGTAGAACCTAGACATAGCAGAAGAGGGCAGCCGGCAGCAGGCAGCGCGTGCAATGTGAGCGACAAAGCTTTGCGCGCTCACGCACTCTGCACAGACACACACATATATGCACACACACACACATAGACACACGGATAGGCCTAGGCACACGCATGTGGCGATTACCTCATCGCAGCGAATGTCAGCGCCAAAAGGCAGCCGAACAAATAAAAAAGCGCACAGCAAAAGCGAAGCGTGGAATGCGTGCGCGCAGGCCGACAGAGGAGAGTGGAGCGGGAGGCGGGGCGGGGGGGCGACGGGCAGCAGACGCACTTTGTATGCTAGAGGCCAACGCACACCAAAACTAGCAAATGCGCACGTATGTGTGTGTGTGTGTATGTATGTTCTAGTGCTGATTAAAAAAGTGTGCGATCTTCTATTAATGCTGCTTGGCCGCTGCTGCTGCCGCTGTTGCTGCGGCAGCTTTTGCGCTTGTTGTAACTTTTGCCTGGCGCTGGCTGCGCTGCCGCCGCCGGCCTGCGCTCAAGAACTGGTCCAGCAACATTTTAATTAATGATCTGGCAATGCTTTTGCTTCTTCTACAATTTATACCCTGTACAACTATAAGAAATAAAACAGATATGCCCGGCTGAAGCGTGGAAAAGAAAATGTTTTTAAACAATTTCTTAGTTAACTAAAAAATTATAAACAAATTGTCAAAACTTTCAAACGAAACTATTTTGAATTTTAAGAAAATGTTTTTTAAGAAAATTTAAAATTTAAGAAAATTTATTTTGAATACGAAAACATTTTGAATTTTTAAGAAAATGCTCTGACTAGACTTTCCATGCATGAAACATTTTGAAAAATATTTCGACGTTTTTGAACACAAGAGTATTCTATAATTATTTGGCTTGCTTTTTATGCACATTTCTCCAAATTCTCGCACACCCCGATCTAGTTATAGATGCAAATAATTACAGGGTATGCAATCAGTCAAGTAGAAGCTGAGCAATTTTTAATTCTTCTTATTCATTTGCTTTATTCACTTCTTGCTCAACTGCGCCAACTGCTGCTTCTATCGAATTTAGCTGAATGTAAAATCTTGTATGGTAGGTCATTTGCTTTCCCTCCCTCTCCCTCTCCCTCCCTCACCCTCTCCCTCTGCTCCACGCCAGCTGCCTCCTCATATATCTCGGGCCTGTTCTGCTCTTGTAACAGCCGGAAATGTGTCTTGTTCTTAGTTTTTTTTTTAATTTTAATTTTATTTTTTTATTTAACAAACTTTAGATTGAGCCACAAAGATATTATAAGCATAGAAATGCGGCCTTAAAATCGCTCGACTCCTTGTGTAATTAATCAAAATATGAATCAGGGCAAATCAAGGCGAGGTTGTATGCGTGTGTGTGGGTGCTGCACTCAGGACCTTTCAACATGCCAAGCAACAACTCACGCAACCCAATCGAAGCAAAGGAAAAGAGGAGGAAAACCACACATAATTATTGTAATTTGCATTTTCAGCAGGTTGCTCGTAAAGTAAAAGTGTGTAAAAAAAAGAAGAAAAATTGAAACGTTAATAAATCAAGTCACGAGCTGAAGGAAGTAGCCCCCTTCCTAGACGACTTGCCAATGCTCTATGCGGAAGAAGAATTAAGGTTCTAGAAATTGCAAAAAGTTTCATAAAAAAGGAGGTTTGGACTCTTATTAAACTGTGTTGAAATGTCAAAAATGTAAACACCAACGATCTAAAATTATTGATTATTAATGATTTTTAATGCAATTCTTCAGCTCTATACCTCCAGCTATATAATTATTCGGCTTTGCGCAGTTCAAGTATGTTACTTCAACTTCTTTCAATAGCAAATTTAATGCCTGCTGATCTGTTTTATGAAAATAAATGAAACTCTTTTTAATTCCATTTGAGTCTTAAGTCGAACAGAGTCAAATTAAATTTAATAAATATCAGCTTATAATCCTCTTCCAAACAAGGTTACATTTTGTGAATCCATTCAAATAATTTTAAGGCTTTTTTATATTTGCTTTGAATCGGCCAGCAATTTTGGCTATAAAACGTAAGGTAGGGTATTTATAAAGGCCACGCTTCATCAAATGGACAAAGCTTAAGTAATTAAGAATTTGATCGCATTTAATAAAATATTCTATATTTCGCTAACCACAAATGCTTGCTAAGTGGAATTAATAGCGAGAAAGAAATATAGAAGAATTTTACAATATACCCCGATCACAAACTGGCTATGAATCCAGGTGCACTGTAGAAAGGTCGCCAAAATAATTAACACTGATTAAAAATTACAAATGCTTGTTAGGTAAGTGGAAAACTATTGCATAAAGCTGATCGCATAAAATTCTTCTTACTTTATTATTTGTTTTTTATATTTTATATTATAAGATATATATTTTTTTATATAGGACTTTATATAGGACTCAATCTATTTACTTATCAAATATGTATTAAAATCATTTTAAAATTGTCTACAAATATATCCTAAGAAACGCACCCAGCTCAAATCCCTTCAGACTTGTTCTTAGCTACCTTCCGTGTTAGCTGGCCAACTGCCTCAGCTAGCCGACTTGCCCCAAAATGCCTAACACGGTTAAGTCATAAAAAAATCATAAGAATTACAAAAACATATATTAAAATAATTCAGGCAAAGGTTTACTTTTTTTAGCTGGCATGCACAAAGCTGCGCCTAAGCGGCGTATGCGTAATAATATTATGTATACGCAGTGGGTTACGCTGCGGTCAAGCGGTGTGTGTATACGAGTGTGTGGGTGCTTGTGTGTGTGTGTGTGTGCTAATGACCATAAAGTCTATAGAATGCGTATATTCAGAAATCATGGAGCACCCATACGCACTGTGAGCCCAGCCCACAGAATGTTGTTTTTATATATATTTTTCTTTATTTTCTTTTTTTTCTTTGCCTGTTAACTTTATTATTTTCACATAAATTTTCTTTTTGGCATAGTTGTTATTTGTGTGTCCTTTGCCGTGGCCTTTATTGCATTTTAATGGAAATTTTCCATGCATGTCGGGCAAAGCTTTTCACTTAGCGCGCTTCAGTTATGGTTCGACCACCTTCTGTGCTGTTAATATGACAATAAGCACAAGAAGACAAATGAAAAAACAATTAAGTAATTTCGTAATTTCGAAATTTGTGTAATTATCATTTTGTTGTAATATTCCTTGAGGGGGCTTGGCATTTGAATTTGTAAAGCTGAACGTAACTCGGACTCATTATTTGCCGGCCAATGGATTTTTATTGCAAAGTTGCGTTTTCATTTCTAATTCATGTTTGGCTTTTCTCTGCTGCCTACTCTTCTTTTTCATTTATTCTGGGCAGCAGGACCTTTCGAAAATGACCTCAATTGCCTTTTGTTGCGTGCCCGGAGGGGTGGGGGTAAGTTGTTTAGGGATCTGGTTTTGGGCCTTGAAATGATTCATGCTCTTGCCCGCTGCAGGCCTGGCCCAAAAATATGCAAATTTTGCAATATGATATATGTTTATGAGTATTTGTAATAATAGCGTGTAATGTTAATGAGAATGAGAGTGTGCGAGGGGGTGGGGGAGGGGGAGGGGGGCAGAGTGTGGGCAAAAGGCGGACTGTTGTTTGAAATTCTCTTCCACATTGAAAGTTGTCAAAGTTTTGGAATGAAATTCCTGGTTTTATGTTCTCATGTGTGGACACAAATACTAAGAGTTTTGTGTTAAGCAATGAGATAAAATGTCTAAAAAAAAAAATAAATCAAAGCTAACTGTCATCAATATACATTTCAGGGACTACGGCTGGATGGTGAGACCATCGAGCACACCTGCTCACTCTTCTCATTGAGAAGGCTCCAAAAGCTCGACTGGGAAATATCAGAAGGCACTGCTCGATATCAGTACCTCGATATCTGTACCTAAGTGAAAGAATATATGGTATTTACATAATACATCGAACCTTTAATAAAAAGGAATCGAACTTCCACTAGAGTTGCTCAGCTTCATAAAAAACATAAAGTAACTGAGGTCTTCTTCAAGCTTAAAGCCGGGCTAGCAAATAAAAAGCCCAAGTAAATTTAGATCAGGTATGTAAGGTAATCTAAAAGGAACTTTATATAGTTCTTGATATGATCTTATAGAGGTAGCCTTTTTTTAATTTATTATTCTCACTTTAATTTAATTATATTAGAAAAAGTATATATAATAGGTTTTTTACAATAAAGATCCGACCTCAAGCCAGCTATAAATTCAGTTACAAAGCGGAAAGCTCGCTAAAACGATTAACAAAAATTACAAATATTAAATAGGGTTGGCTGGAATTTGGCTTAAAAATTTAACCAAAATTAGGTAGCTTTTCTGGCTTTTCAGCATATTCAAATTGTGATATTTTAAATTTGTTTTTTTAAATATTTTTTAGATATTTTTGTGCTGCCAGATGCCAAATCTATTTTACAACATTAAAAATATTTTCTCCACGTAGATTTTTAAGTAAAGAGTAAAGAGAGATTTATAAAAATTTTTATAAATTTATAATGTACTAGCGAGGATAACCCGGCCTTGCCCGAGGTGCGTATAAAATAAATAAACAAAGAGCCAAATCTCGTAAAAATCAGATGAGATTTGACCGAGTTATAGGGGTGGGAAATTTTGACCTATGTCTATAAAGGATAACCTAGCAGAAATCGATTGAGATTTAACCGCGATGTGGGAAATTTAATATAAAAAAAATATTATTAAAATAATAAATTGTATTATTTTCATCATTCGCTTTGTTTATCAGTTTATGTCTACAAAGTTGTTGGCACATTAAACATATGTAAAAATATTCCTTACGCAGCTTTTCATCAATTTCACAATTTACAAATTGTGAATTTTTTATGCATAATATTTGCGCTGATAGCGATTTATGATTATTGCGATTTCTGAGAAAACAACAAGAACAACAACAACAACTGAAACTGAAATCTAGCGAAAAAAATATGATAATAAAAACTAGAAATTTATATGACAAGCCGAGGGCAAGAGGCAAAAGGGACTAAAATGAAATGGAAAGGAATTCATTCAAGCGAGCCACTAAAATCATTCAAATTAGTTCACGAAAAATGCGAAAAACAAAGGCAGCGCGTCGAACGGCAGAAAGCAGCGAAGAAGCAATCCAATCACCACAACAACAATAGCAGCAACAACAACAACAATGAGCTGATAATGTTGCAAGTGAAAGTGAAAGCATGTAGCAAGAAAAACTGCTGCCACAGCAGCGCCTATGAAAAGGAAGCAGGATTCCTGGCGCCTCAAGACGGCATCATAAAAATTCAGCCTGGAAAATGGGCAGCAAAATTTAATCAATATACGACGAATATGAAATGCTCTTTTGTTGAGCAAAAGGAGTACAGTTCTTTAATATATGTATAATATCTATAAATGTGAAATAAATTAATATTTAATATATACATATATATATTAAAATTGGGAGACTTCTTAGAGATCAAGCAAAAAGTCTATAAACAACAAGGTTTGTTTAAAATAATATATATACATATATAAAAGCGAAAACATATAAAAATATATATATATACAAAAATATATATATATATTTTTTTACAAAAAAAATAATATCCCACAACAATTAATTTTTTTTTTTTATCAGCTTTTCCATGGTTAATATATGATTTATTTTATTTTATGCATTTTGTGGGCATAATATTTGATCCTCAGTCCCTTTTTATCTTACAGCAAGAAGTGCTCTCTCTAGTAAAAAATTCATAATACCCGAAGTTAGGGCATGCTAAACTGACTACCAGAACTCAAACAAAAACAAAAACAATATTAAATTCATGCCTATCCCTACATGCTTATGTATGGCATGGCATATACCACATTCATATAGTTTTGTTTTTAATCTTTTGGCATTGTTTTGGGCCCGGCCAGACACAGTTATTGCATTCTGGCGACGTGGCTCAATGGAAATGGAGCTGGAGCTGGAACTGGAGCCAGTTCATCTCCTATTTAATGTTTCACTTATGTACAACAGCCAACTATACATATATATACATATATATATCTATTATTGTATATATACTTTTTATATAGTGCAGTGTGTCTTTCGCATCTGACATTGCCAGCTTTGCCCTTTGCTGCTGTTTGTGACATTTGTTAAATATTTCACAACATTTTCTTTTCTGTTTCTGGTTTGTGGCTTCTACTTTTTTTTCCGCTGCCTGACGCCACTTGGCCATTAAATTGATAAGGAAAATGTTTTGGGACTGTCTGGAGAACTGCATGAATGGCCTCAAAGATGATGCCAGGCGCATGATAGAGATATTGACGAAGGGCGGTGGGCGGAGGCGTGGGCGAATGCGAGTGCGGGGGCAAGCGGAAGAGGGGTGTTTCGCTTCTTTCAGGACTGAGAAATTTAGTTGAACGGCGACTAACTTTGGAAAAATTAAAGGCAATTCTTTGATCAGTTTTAGAATAGGCTTTTAGGTATTAAGCATCTGCTTGGGCATTATTGAAGGATAGCTTATTGAAAACCTCTTAAAAGTCTTTCATTTAACTTAAATCTCTTTCAACGAAAACCTCTTTAAGTTCAAAACTTACTTCAAATTAAAAACCTTTTTTACCTAAAATCCTTTTTAAACTTCTTTCAATTGAAACCCGTCTTTCAACTGAAAACTACCTTTCGATTGAATACCTCTTTCAACTAAAAGCCTGTTTCAATTGGAAATACTTTTCCAATATATTTCACATATTTCAATTGCAAAACTCCTTTCAACTGAAAAACCTCCCTCAGAAGAAAATACCCTCGTTCAATATGAACGCATCTTTCAATTGAATATCTATTTCATCTAAAAATCTGTTTCAACTGAAAAGCCTCTACCTCTACCTCTTTCAACTAAAACCCTTTTTAATTAAAAAGCTTCTTTTAATGTCAATTCAATTTCAATATCTCTCTAAATTGAAAAACCTCAATAGGAAAATACCTTTCAATTGTACATATATCTCTTTCATCTAAAAACCCTTTTAAATCAAAACCCTTTTTCAATTGAAAAACATATTTAAATTGAAAAACCCTTTTTCAATTGAATACTTCATTCAGCCAATCAATTCTTTCAATTAAAAAACTCATTCTTTTTAGAAATGCCTTCTTCAATTGAAAAAGCTTTTTCATTGAAACTCTCATTCTTATTGAAATGCCTCTTTCAATTGAAAAAAAAACCTTTTACCTCTTTCAATTATCGATATCCTCTTCCAATTGAAAATCTCGTTCAACTAAAACCTCTTTTCCATTGAATTCCTCTTTCAACCAATAACCTCATTCAACTCAAAAACACAACTTTTTTTGGAAAGGCCTCGTTGAATTGAAAAAAATTGCTATCAATCAAAAACCTCTTTCAATTATTGATATCCTAAAAACCTCTTTCAACTAAAAACCTTTATCAATTGTAAAGGCTATTTATGGGAAACTTAACGCTTTTCTTCGCCTGGTCAAGTAAGGAAGTAAGTGCTGTTAAGTAAATAATCTTAGCTGCCCTTTTCAAGTACATAAGAAACAAAGTTTTGTGCCCAGGCATAAAAATCAAAAATATTTACACATATTTTTATTGACTATGGGGCCGAGTTGTTGTCTCCCGTTGTCAGTTGTTGGTAAGTCGGTTGTCGGTTGTTATTGGCTTTATTAACGCAGCAATTTGTTTGCGCGGCCATTGGCCAACAATAACAACCAAATAAAAGAGAACTTGCTGGCGGAGGCGGGATTTTCGGAGCACGAAAGCCGGGGCAAGTACTTAACGTATTGCCATCTAGTGACCCAGTTCAGCCCGGCTGGGCTCTGTGTGTGGCACATAGGACCTTCAGGTCTGATGGCTCCCGATTTATGTTGTTTGTGCTGTGCTTGTGGCTCCTCAGCTTTTGTTTTTGCGCTCGCCCGGAGCTGTGTGTGTGTGCCACATGTTAATGTCTTTGCATTTTGGCAGTTGTGTCCTGCTCCTTTGACCTTTTTTTTTTTTGAACTGTCATTAGAACTTTTTGCCGTATTTGACAGCGCCATTTTATTGGCTGTCCAATGGCTTCAGCTTCGTGTCCTTTTCTGTTGTGTGTTTTGACATTTATTGCCAAGTTGTTTTTTGAAGTGTCGACCCCATCTTCAGGTCGCCGAGTTGTTTGTTTCGTGAGATTATTTTAATTTTTAGCGAGGCAAAAGTTGCTTTGAATGGGGGTCACATTCAATTCACTTGCAGCCCCGATACTTATCGAGCAATTAGAGCCTATTTTGTAGGGATATTTGTATTCGTGGAACCTTTTGACATTTGAACTATTTTTAGACCTGTCTTAAGCCCAGTTTGAAACTGTTTTGTACACAATTTAATACTATTTTAAACTCGCGTTAAGCATGTTTTGCCTTTAAAACTGTTTTGAACCCGCTTGAAAACATGTTTTACATGTTTTGTATGTGCTTGTATTCAACCCGCTTTAAACTCTCTTTAAGCCAGCTTTAAACCTTTTTTGAAACCGCTTCAAGCCCGCTTTTAAAACGCTTTTAGCGTTTTTTTTTTTTGAACCAGCCTTAAATCTTTTTTAAACCTTCTTTAAGCTTGAATGCGCTTAAAACCTGTTTAAAAGACGCTCTTTACTAGCTTTAAGCCAGTTACAAGCCTGGTTTAAACCTGTATTGAATCCACTTTAAACCTGTTTTGAATTCGCTTTAAACCCTTTTTGAACCCATTCTAAACTCGCTTTAAACTTGTTTTAAACACGCTTTAACCATGTTTTAAACCCACTTTTACTCTTTGCGAATCTACTTTAAAATCCACCTTAAGCTGAGCGCACTTATTTAATAACAGTGTTGGTAAATACCTGTCTACAATCCACTACCCCTATTGATATAATTTTTGGAATATATTAAAATAAACTATTTGCAGAACATTTCAAAACCACTTTTAAATAATTTTCAAACCACTTTTTAACCGATTCACAAAGCTCCTACATACTCTAGACCCTCTTTATGATTATTAGTTTTTACGTTTTTTAAGCCCGCGTTTTAGAACAAATATGTTTGTTTTCATAAAATAATGCAATTAATAAATTTGTGTATGATTCGAGCTTCTTGTTTTCCGTTTTTGTCAAGGCAAAGTCTGCAAACGTGATAATTATTATCAAAAAAAAAAAAAAAAGGCGGCGCACACTTCTACGCAATTAACGCAATATGTGCCTATCAGCAGGCAGCGGCAAAGCAACAAGTCTGATAAACGACTAGACAAGGTGTAAAACGACAGAAAAAAAAATTACAATTCGCACGTGAGCTGCGCGCCCAAATAAACGAAAATATGTTCAAAGTGTGCTGGGCGACAAAAGTGTGCTAACAATACAGATAACATAAGTTAGAAAAATAATAGAAAAAAATAGAAAAAATTCAAATTAAGCGCCAGCTTAAACGTTTTATGCATAATTAATTAAACAAATTAATAAAAAAGCAATACGAAAGAGTTGTCGAAAATTCAAAAGCCCAACTGATGCAAAGAGAGCCAAAGCACTGGGAAGAGCAAAGCAAAGCAAACGAGAAGAGTGCAGTTAAGTTGCAGACTCTTATCTTTCGTCAAGTTGAACGAAAGCAAAAGTGACGCGCGCAGCAAAATCTATTCTCTAAAGAGTGCAATTGTCTTTTGGACTGGGTTAAGGGGAAATTAAGGCAATTCGTATTGTTCGTTAAATTGCACGTAAACAACGTAGCTGAGGTTTATTAGACAGACTCGTCAAGTAGTTAACAGTGCAATGGTCTGTTAAGCTAGGAAGGGGGGAAATTTCAGCACTTGAATTGTTGGGCGATTACTCAATATAAAATGGGAAAAACAATGCAACAACAGGCTGGCTCAGTGTTAATTTGGCCGCATAATCAAATATGCTTGTCAGTAACAAAAAGAAGCACAGTAGATAACAATGCAGTTGTCTATTGGGCCAAGAGAAGGGACATTTGGGCAATTTGAATGCTTCGTTAAGTCAAACGAAAATTACCCAAATTGCAAAGAGTGCAATTTTCATTGTGACTGACGACGGGGCAATTAAACAAAGACTCTTACCATTGATCGCACCAAATTGAACGAAAACAAAAGTGAGGCGCGCACTTTTAAAATTTCGTCAAATTTGAACAAATTTTAAAATTGCAAAATGGTTGGACACAAAAGATATATAAATGTGTTTAATTGGCAGCCGCCAATTGAAATGCGGAAGCTGGCTAAGATTTATGATAACTTATTTAGTCGAAAAAGCAAAGTTTTTCTCAGGCCCCAGCCAAGTTTGCAGCGTCATTCGCTTGGGGCCTGAGCCTGAGCCTATGTTTGGCCGCATAATTACCGGTTATTGTACGCTTCGTAAATGCGCCGCTGAGGCTGCGACCTTACGCACCATATGCGTGTGAGATACACGCACAAAGGCGCATAGATACGCACACACACAGAGACAAATAGACAAATATGGACGGCAAACACAGTTGGCAACACGCTGCGCATGCTGATCTCACGACAAAATTTCTGGTTTTCTGTTTCATACGAAAATGCCTAGAAAAATTGGTTACCTCTCTAGGCCCTGTTTTTTTTAAGCTCAGCTCGGTCAAACAAACAAAATACAACAACAAATACGCAGTACGCAGAATTTTATGCGTTTGCAAAGTTTTCGTTTTCGTTGTCTTCGCTGTGGCCGCCTCTTCGTCATTCGCTGTTGCCTTTTGTGCTTCAGCTTCGTGGTCTGCGGCTGCTCTTGAGCATAAGTTAAAGAGTTTTCGGTTCGCTCAAGTGCCCTACAAATGTAAGAAACTATCACAGATTGGTTAACTAATTGAGAGAAGGAGAAAAAATGATCTATAAATGGTCTAAAGTTTCATCAATCCAATTTACTTCATGGGTTTACTTTTCTATTTACAACTTAAAAAGATTTTTAAACATGGTTAATTGTTGCTAAAGTTTCTTGAATAAGCAGAAATGATTTGAGGCCTTTCCAAGCGATTCTCATAACGTTCTTCAAGTACTTAATCTTTGCCCATGCCTAATTGAGTTACCAAACAGCAAATCCCACTGCCGCAGAGCATGATTGATGCGCAGCGTTTTGCTATTGTTATGCAAATGACAAAAGACGCACTTGTTACGCCTCTCTAAGCAATTCTCAACGCACCAAGTGAGGCCGCGTGCAGCGCATGCGAACAACCCACGCTGCCTAGACAAAAGCTCAACGCATAACTCAAATGTCATGCGCTTGCGACTAGGCACACACCATATATCTCCTATTCTCTCTCTCTCCCCCCTTCTCTCTCTCTCGCTCTCACGCACTCGGCTGGTCTATGACACTGTGTGGCTATGTGTGTGCGTGTGCCTCTGCTCATATGCGTAACGCATTTGTTTGGTTGGACTCTTCGCACGCTGCGCCTCGCTCTAACGCATTTATTCAACAACTTATGAAAAAAAAAAACTAAAAATTAACGAATCTTTAAATACAAAAAAAATGCCGAACTCAACTGAACGCGGCTCTATTCAAGGTTATGTTCAGGGCTATACGCATCGCATCGACAACGAATTTCTGTTTCATTTAAGTTTTTTCTTTCCGAATTTTTCGTTAGTGCGTTTGTCACTTTGTTGTTGTAGTTTGTTTGTATTTGTAGTTGTTTTTTTTTTCGCAGCTGCTAATCAAAATGCTTAATGCTCTCTGGGCCTGTCGCCCGCTGTAATTTATAAATGCCTAACAAGCAGTTTTTTTTAGGCTTTTTTTGAAAAATTAAAAATTTGTTGTACTTTAGCGGCTGGCGATACGCATTATTTACGCAACTGATTTGTATTTGCAGTGCAAACTGTATGCGTATCCATCTACATATACACATGTGTATGTATCTCACAGATACATTTATTGTCTGCGTATTTGTGTGACTTTCGCAGTTAGCAGCTAGTCGAAATTTAGTTTTGTGTACATGTATGTAATTAAAATGTTTATATAAAATTGCAGCAATTGTTACTACAAAGTACTCAAGGTTAAATCAAAGTTAAACTTTCAATTACAATGCGAATCGAAGTGGGGCGAAAATTTCAAAAATTGTTTTCCTCCGATTTTCAAACAAAACCCCTTGGGATTAGGCTGCGTGTTATTTATTGTTATCATATAATTTGATTAATCTAAGTCTATTTAAAGTCTTTTTTTCCTCTTAATTTTCTAATTTTAAGTAACAAACTGAAAACCTGTTTATGGCTAGGCCTGAAGAGGCGCAGCCGTTGGGTCATTCCCCATTTGGTGGAACGATAAGGCTAGTTAGTTACGTTATGCGAATAGTTTAGTTTAGTATATTATCGTTATGTTGATTAGTCGCTACTAAATATGCCTAATCCTCATGCAATATTGGACTTTGCTTGTCAAAATAGCATTCAAAATTTAAATAATTAAGTTTATTTTTTGCCCTTCAAGCAAAAATGGAAAATGGTTTCTTGAACTCATTGCAATTTATATTTGTTTTTAAAAATGTATTTTTCATTGTACATTTATTGAATAAAGAAATATTACGTATTTTCGTTTTATTTATGATTATTTTATTTTTAATTTTTGTAGGAAAAGAAATAGGTTTGGCATTTATTTATTTTTAAACGATAGAAAAGAAAATCAATTAAATAAATAAATTATATTCGAAAATAAAAATGCCTGGAGCAAATCAAAATATATATATATATATATACTAGCGGGTATAACCCGGCCTTCCCCGTCGCACGTATGTTATAAAATCAAAAAAGCTTTGAAAATGATTTTAAAACTGATCGGACGGGAATCAAACAACTTTTATGCAAATCGGAAAACTCTTCAAATTCACCAAAAAAATCTTAAAAATGCATTTTCCACCGAAGGAGTTTAGATTTTGCGAGAAATGTGAAACACGTCTCTAATGATTTCTCTTATAGATTTTTGGAAATAAATTTGAACAACCACCAAATCTTCGACCCCCTTTTGCACCAAGGAGGGATGGATTTTTCAAAAAGTGTAAAACACCCCTCAAATGAATTTGAATATACATCTTTGGAAATTAGTTTGGGGCCGATCGGATGGTAAACAAAAAACTTTCATACAACCGTTTTCCGCCAATTTACCACTGTTGCGAGTGGAATTTTCCAAATCGCTGGAATACGTACTTATTAAGTTCTTATTGAGAGCTTTAAAAATAAGTTTGAAGCAAATCGGACACAACTTAAAACGCCGCCCAAAAAATCTTTAAATCGCATTCCCCCGAAGAAGTTTGAATTCTGCGAAAAGTGAGAAACACGTCTCAAATGATTTTTCATATAGATCACTGGAAATGAATTTGAGCGCGAAACGTCACCCACAAAATCTTTGACCTCCATTTCCACCAAGGAGGAATGGGTTTTCCGAAAAGTGTGAAACGACCCTCAAATGAATTTGAACAAAGATCTTTGAAAACAAGTTTGGGGCCGATCGGATGGTAAACAAAAAAGTTACATACAAACGTTTTTCGCGATTTTTCCACACTTGCGAGTGGAATTTCCCGACACCCCGTCTTAACGTGCACCTACATCACATAAGGTAACTACAGTCAAAATTTCAGCTTCCTAGCTCTTACGGTTTCGGCTGTGCGTTGATCACCAATCAGTCAGTCAGTCAGTCAGTCAGTCAGTCAGTCAGGACAAACAGTTTTATATATAGAGATTTGAGGGAGCCATTTTCACATGAATTTCGACCATAAATAAAGTTGCCAGATTTTAATGCCAAATTGATTTAGAGGCTAAACCATGATCCAAAAACCAAACCTCATGAAGATCGGATAAGATTTGACCGAGTTATGGGGGTGGGAAGTTTTGACCTATGTCTATATAGGATATTTGAGGGAACCATTTTCACATGACTTTCGACCAAAAATAAAGTTGCCAGATTTTAATGCCAAATTGATTTAGAGGCCAAACCATGATCGAAAATCCAAACCTCATGAAGATCGGATAAGATTTGACCGAGTTATGGGGGTGGGAAGTTTTCACCTATGTCTATATAGGATATTTGAGGAAACCATTTTCACATGAATTTCGACCATAAATAAAGTTGTCAGATTTAAATGCCAAATTGATTAAGAGGCCAAACCATGATCAAAAAGCCAAAGGTCATGAAAATCAGATAAGATTTGACCGAGTTATGGGGGTGGGAAGTTTTGACCTATGTATGTCTATATAGGATATTTGAGGGAACCATTTTCACATGAATTTCGACCAAAAATAAAGTTGTCAGATTTAAATGCCAAATTGATTAAGAGGCCAAACCATGATCAAAAAGCCAAAGGTCATGAAAATCAGATAAGATTTGACCGAGTTATGGGGGTGGGAAGTTTTGACCTAGTATGTCTATATAGGATATTTGAGGGAACCATTTTCACATGAATTTCGACCAAAAATAAAGTTGTCAGATTTAAATGCCAAATTGATTTAGAGGCCAAACCATGATGAAAAAGTCAAACCTCATGAAGATCGGATAAGATTTGACCCAGTTATGGGGGTGGGAAGTTTTCACCTATGTCTATATAGGATATTTGAGGAAACCATTTTCACATGAATTTCGACCATAAATAAAGTTGCCAGATTTAAATGCCAAATCGATTTAGAGGCCAAACCATGATAAAAAGCAAACCTATGAAGATCGGATAAGATTTGACCGAGTTATGGGGGTGGGAAGTTTTCACCTATGTCTATATAGGATATTTGAGGGAACCATTTTCACATGAATTTCGACCAAAAATAAAGTTGTCAGATTTAAATGCCAAATTGATTTAGAGGCCAAACCATTATCAAAAAGCCAAACCTCATGAAAATCGGATAAGATTTGACCGAGTTATGGGGGTGGGCAGTTTTGACCTATGTCTATAAGGGATATTTGAGGGAACCATTTTCACATGAATTTCGACCAAAAATAAAGTTGTCAGATTTAAATGCCAAATTGATTTAGAGGCCAAACCATGATCGAAAAGCCAACCCTATGAAAATCGGATAAGATTGACCCAGTTATGGGGGTGGGAAGTTTTCACCTATGTCTAAAGGGATATTTGAGGGAACCATTCAATGAATTTCGACCAAAAATAAAGTTGCCAGATTTAACTGCCAAATTGATTTAGAGGCCAAACCATGATAAAAAAGCCAAACCTATGAAGATCGGATAAGATTTGACCGAGTTATGGGGGTGGGAAGTTTTGACCTATGTCTATATAGGATATTTGAGGAAACCATTTCACATGAATTTCGACCAAAAATAAAGTGCCAGTTTAAATGCCAAATTGATTTAGAGGCCAAACCATTAAAAAAAAGCCAAACCTCATGAAAATCGGATAAGATTTGACCGAGTTATGGGGGTGGGAAGTTTTGACCTATGTCTATAAGGGATATTTGAGGGAACCATTTTCACATGAATTTCGACCAAAAATAAAGTTGTCAGATTTAAATGCCAAATTGATTTAGAGGCCAAATCATGATCAAAAAGCCAAACCTCATGAAAATCGGATAAGATTTGACCCAGTTATGGGGGTGGGAAGTTTTCACCTATGTCTATGTCTATAAGGGATATTTGAGGGAAATTTTCAATGAATTTGACCAAAAATAAAGTTGCCAGATTTAAATGCCAAATTGATTTAGAGGCCAAACCATGATAAAAAGCCAAACCTATGAAGATCGGATAAGATTTGACCGAGTTATGGGGGTGGGAAGTTTTCACCTATGTCTATATAGGATATTTGAGGGAACCATTTCAATGAATTTGACCAAAAATAAAGTTGCCAGATTTAAATGCCAAGATTTAGAGGCCAAAATGATAAAAAAGCCAAACCTATGAAGATCGGATAAGATTTGACCGAGTTATGGGGGTGGGAAGTTTTGACCTATGTCTATATAGGATATTTGAGGGAACATTCAATGAATTTCGACCAAAAATAAAGTTGCCAGATTTTAATGCCAAATTGATTTAGAGGCCAAACCATGATAAAAAGCCAAACCTCATGAAGATCGGATAAGATTTGACCGAGTTATGGGGGTGGGAAGTTTTCACCTATGTCAATAGGATATTTGAGGGAACCATTTCAATGAATTTCGACCAAAAATAAAGTTGCCAGATTTAAATGCCAAATGATTTAGAGGCCAAACCATGATAAAAAAGCCAAACCTCATGAAGTCGGATAAGATTTGACCGAGTTATGGGGGTGGGAAGTTTTGACCTATGTCTAATAGGATATTTGAGGGAACATTTCAATGAATTTCGACCAAAAATAAAGGCCAGATTTTAATGCCAAATTGATTTAGAGGCCAAACCATGATAAAAACCAAACCTCATGAAGATCGGATAAGATTTGACCGAGTTATGGGGGTGGGAAGTTTTGACTATGTCTATATAGGATATTTGAGGGAACCATTTTCAATGAATTTCGACCAAAAATAAAGTTGCCAGATTTAAATGCCAAATTGATTTGAGGCCAAACCATGATAAAAAAGCCAATCCTCATGAAAATCGATAAGATTTGACCGAGTTATGGGGGTGGGAAGTTTTCACCTATGTCTATATAGGATATTTGAGAATAAATAAAGTTGCCAGATTTTAATGCCAAATTGATTTAGAGGCCAAACCATGATAAAAAACCAAACCTCATGAAGATCGGATAAGATTTGACCGAGTTATGGGGGTGGGAAGTTTTCACCTATGTCTATATAGGATATTTGAGGGAACATTTCAATGAATTTCGACCAAAAATAAAGTGCCAGTTTAAATGCCAAATTGATTTAGAGGCCAAACCATGATAAAAAAGCCAAACCTCTGAAAATCGGATAAGATTTGACCGAGTTATGGGGGTGGGAAGTTTTCACTATGTCTATATAGGTTTTGAGGGAACATTTCAATGAATTTCGACATAAATAAAGTGTCAGATTTAAATGCCAATTGATTAGAGGCCAAACCATGATCAAAAAGCCAAAGTCATGAAATCAGTAGTTTGACCGAGTTATGGGGGTGGGAAGTTTTGACCTATTGTCTATATAGGATATTTGAGGGAAATTTCAATGAATTTCGACCAAAAATAAAGTTGTCAGATTTAATGCCAAATTGATTAGAGGCCAAACCATGATCAAAAAGCCAAAGGTCTGAAATCGGATAAGATTTGACCGAGTTATGGGGGTGGGAAGTTTTGACCTTTATGTCTATATAGGATATTTGAGGGAACATTTTCATGAATTTCGACCAAAAATAAAGTTGTCAGATTTAAATGCCAAATTGATTTAGAGGCCAAACCATGATAAAAAGCAAACTCTAAGATCGGATAAGATTTGACGAGTTATGGGGGTGGGAAGTTTTCACCTATTCTATATAGGATATTTGAGGAAATTTTCAATGAATTTCGACATAAATAAAGTTGCAGATTTAAATGCCAAATCGATTTAGAGGAAACATGATGAAAAAGCCAAACCTCATGAAGTCGGATAAGTTTGACCGAGTTATGGGGGTGGGAAGTTTTCATATGTCTATATAGGATATTTGAGGGAACCATTTCAATGAATTTCGACCAAAAATAAAGTGTCAGTTTAAATGCCAAATTGATTTAGAGGCCAAACCATATCAAAAAGCCAAACCTTGAAAATCGGATAAGATTTGACCGAGTTATGGGGGTGGGAGTTTTGATATGTCTATAAGGGATATTTGAGGGAAATTTTCAATGTTGACAAAATAAAGTTGTCAGATTTAAATGAATTGATTTAGAGGCAAATCATGATGAAAGAACCTTGAAAATCGGATAAGATTGACCGAGTTATGGGGGTGGGAAGTTTTCACTATGTCTATAAGGGATTTTGAGGGAATTTTCATGAATTTGACCAAAAATAAAGTGAGATTTATGCAATTGATTTAGAGGCAAACCATGATAAAAAGCAACATGAAGTCGGTAAGATTTGACCGAGTTATGGGGGTGGGAAGTTTTGATATGTCTATATAGGTTTTGAGGAAACCATTCATGTGAAAAAATAAAGGCAGTTTAAATCCAATTGATTTAGAGGCCAAACCATTAAAAAAAAGAACCTATGAAAATCGGTAAGTTGACCGAGTTATGGGGGTGGGAAGTTTTGACTATGTCTATAAGGGATATTTGAGGGAATTCATGAATTTCGACCAAAAATAAAGGTCAGATTTATCCAATTATTTAGAGGCAAATCTATCAAAAAGCAACTCATAAATCGGATAAGTTGACCAGTTATGGGGGTGGGAAGTTTTCACCTATTCATTCTATAAGGGTATTTGAGGGAATTCATTTTCGACAAAAATAAAGGCCAGATTTTAATTGATTTAGAGGAAACATGATCAAAAGCCAACCTTGAAGATCGGTAAGTGACCGAGTTATGGGGGTGGGAAGTTTTCACTATTCTATATAGGTTTGAGGGAATTTCAATGTTGACAAAATAAAGTGCAGTTTAATGATTGTTTAAGGAAAATGATAAAAAAACTGAGTCGGTAAGTTTGCGAGTATGGGGGTGGGAAGTTTTGACCATGTCTATATAGGATATTTGAGGGAAATTCAATGAATGAAATAAAGTTGCCAGTTTTAATAATTATTTAGAGGCCAAACCATGATAAAAAGCCAAACCTATGAAGTCGGTAAGTTGACCGAGTTATGGGGGTGGGAAGTTTTCACTTGTCTATATAGGATATTTGAGGGAAATTTTCATGTTCGACAAAATAAAGTCAGTTTAATCTTTAGAGGCCAACCATGATAAAAGCTTGAAGTCGGTGTGACCGAGTTTGGGGGTGGGAAGTTTGATATTATATAGGATTGGGAACTTATTTTCGACCAAAATAAGCATTTTTATGTTTAGAGGAAAAATAACAATCATAAGTCGGTGGACGAGTTATGGGGGTGGGAAGTTTTACCTAGTCTATAGGTATTGAGGGAAATTATTTTCGACAAAAATAAACAGATTTATAATTATTTCGAGGCAAACATATAAAAAGAATCCTTAAATCGTAAGGACCGAGTTATGGGGGTGGGAAGTTTTACCATGTCATATAGGTATTTGAGGGAACATTTCATGAATTTCGACATAAATAAAGGAGATTTTAATAATTGATTAGAGGCAAACATAGCCAACTAAAGATAAGATTGACCGAGTTAGGGGGTGGGAAGTTTTATTTCTATATAGGATTTTGAGGGAACATTTTCATGTTTCGACCAAAAATAAAGAGTTAATCCAATTATTTAGAGGCCAAACCATATCTCTATGGTAAGATTTGACGAGTTAGGGGGTGGGAAGTTTTCCTTGTTATAAGGTTTGAGGAAAATTTCATGATTCGACATAAATAAAGTTGTAGTTTTATTTAGAGGAAATGTAAAGTTATTGGACGAGTTATGGGGGTGGGAAGTTACTATGTCTATAGGATATTTGAGGGAAATTCAATGATTCGACAAAATAAATTGTCAGTTTAATAATTATTAGAGGAAATGATAAAAGAAGTATAGTGGACGAGTTATGGGGGTGGGAAGTTTTACCTATATGTCTTATAGGATATTGAGGGAAATTCATGAATTTCGACCAAAAATAAAGTCAGTTTAAATCCAATTGATTTAGAGGCAACTGATGAAAAGCCAACCTCATGAGTCGGTAAGTTGCGAGTTATGGGGGTGGGAAGTTTTCACTATGTCTATATAGGTTTTGAGGAAAATTTCATGAATTTGACATAATAAAGTCAGTTTATAATTATTTAGAGGCAAATGATGAACTAAGATCGGTAGATTGACCGAGTTATGGGGGTGGGAAGTTTTCACTGTCTTATAGGTTTGAGGGAACATTATGAATTTCGAAAAATAAAGTTTCAGTTTAATCCAATTATTTAGAGGCCAAACATTAAAAGCACCTTAAGTCGGTAAGGCGAGTTATGGGGGTGGGAAGTTTTCACTATGTCATATAGGATTTGGGCATTTTCATGAATTTGAATAATAAAGGAGATTTATCAATGATTAGAGGCAAGTAAAACTTGAAATCGGTAGTGACGAGTTATGGGGGTGGGAAGTTTTCAATATGTTATAGGGATATTGAGGGAACATTCGTTCGACAAAAATAAAGGCCAGATTTATCCAATTATTTAGAGGCCAAACCATGTAAAAAGCAACCTCTAAGTCGGTAAGTTGCCGAGTTATGGGGGTGGGAAGTTTTCACCTGTCTATAGGTTTGAGGGAAATTAATGATTTGCTAGTGCAGATTTTAATTGATGAGGCCAAACATAAACCTCTAAGTGGTAAGTTTGACCGAGTATGGGGGTGGGAAGTTTTGACATGTTATATAGGTATTGAGGGAACATTTTCATGTTTCGACAAATAAAGTCAGTTTTAATGCAATTGATTAAGGCAAACATGTACTTAAGATCGGTAAGGCCGAGTATGGGGGTGGGAAGTTTTCACGTAAAGGATTTGAGGGAAATTAGTTCGAAATAAGATTTTAATGATTTAGAGGCAAAATATAAGACTTAAGTCGGTAAGTTTGACCGAGTTATGGGGGTGGGAAGTTTACCGTCATATAGGATTTGAGGGAAATCATGAAAAATAAAGCATTTTATAATGATTAGAGGAAAGTAAAAATAAGATGGTAAGAGACGAGTATGGGGGTGGGAAGTTTTGATAGTCATATAGGTATGAGGAACCATTTCAATGATTTGACCAAAATAAAGAGTTTAATCAAATTGTTTGAGGCCAAAATATAAAAAAGAATTAAATCGTAGTGGAGTTATGGGGGTGGGAAGTTTGACCAGTCATATAGGTTTGAGGGAATTATGAATTTGAATAAATAAAGGCCAGATTTTAATCCAATGATTTAGAGGCAAAATATAAAACAATATAAGTCGGTAAGATTTGACCGAGTTATGGGGGTGGGAAGTTTTCAATTAAGGATTTGAGGGAAATATATTGAAAATAAAAGATTTATTGATTTGAGGAAAGTCTGAATGGTAGTTTAGAGTTATGGGGGTGGGAAGTTTTACCTAGTCTATAAGGGTTTGAGGGAAATTTAATGAATTTCGACCAAAAATAAAGTTGCCAGTTTAAATGCCAAATTGATTTAGAGGCCAAATCATGATCAAAAAGCCAAACCTCATGAAAATCGGATAAGTTTGACCCAGTTATGGGGGTGGGAAGTTTTCACCTATGTCTATAAGGGATATTTGAGGGAACATTTTCACTTGAATTTCGACCAAAAATAAAGTTGCCAGATTTAAATGCCAAATTGATTTAGAGGCCAAACCATGATAAAAAAGCCAAACCTCATGAAGATCGGATAAGATTTGACCGAGTTATGGGGGTGGGAAGTTTTGACTATGTCTATATAGGATATTTGAGGGAACCATTTCATGAATTTCGACCAAAAATAAAGTGCCAGTTTAAATGCCAAATTATTTAGAGGCCAAACCATGATAAAAAAGCAATCTCATGAAAATCGGATAAGATTTGAGAGTTATGGGGGTGGGAAGTTTTGACTATGTCTATATAGGATATTTGAGGGAACCATTCAATGAATTTCGACCAAAAATAAAGTTGTCAGATTTAAATGCCAAATTGATTTAGAGGCCAAACCATTTCAAAAAGCAAACCTTGAAAATCGGATAAGTTTGACCGAGTTATGGGGGTGGGCAGTTTTGACCTATGTCTATAAGGGATATTTGAGGGAACCATTTCATGAATTTCGACCAAAAATAAAGGTCAGATTTAAATGCAAATTGATTAGAGGCCAAACCAGTCGAAAACCAACCTCATGAAAATCGGATAAGATTTGACCCAGTTATGGGGGTGGGAAGTTTTCACCTATTCTATAGGGATTTTGAGGGAACCATTTCAATGAATTTCGACCAAAAATAAAGTTGCCAGTTTAAATGCCAATTTTTAGAGGCCAAACCATGTCAAAAAGCCAAACCTATGAAAATCGGATAAGTTTGACCGAGTTATGGGGGTGGGAAGTTTTCACCTATGTCTATAAGGGATATTTGAGGGAACATTTTCACTGAATTTCGACCAAAAATAAAGTGCCAGTTTAAATGCCAAATTGATTTAAGGCCAAACCATAAAAAAAGCAACCTCTAAAATCGGTAGTTGACCGAGTTATGGGGGTGGGAAGTTTTGACTATGTCTATATAGGTATTTGAGGGAACATTTCATTTCGACAAAAATAAAGTGCAGTTTAAATGCAATTGATTTAGAGGCCAAACCATTAAAAAAAGCCAACTTGAAAATCGGTAGTTGACCGAGTTATGGGGGTGGGAAGTTTTACCTATGTCTATAAGGGTTTTGAGGAACATCATTCGACAAAATAAAGTTGTCAGTTTTCAATTATTTAGAGGCCAAACCATGTAAAAAAGCCAATCCTCTGAAATCGATAAGTTTGACCGAGTTATGGGGGTGGGAAGTTTTGACTATTCTATAAGGGGTTTTGAAGGAACCATTTCACATGACTTTCGACAAAAATAAAGTTGTCGATTTCAATGCCAATTGATTAGAGGCCAAACCATGTAAAAAGCCAAACCTCGTGAAGATCGGTAGTTTGACGAGTTATGGGGGTGGAGTTTTGACCTTGTCTATAAGGGGTTTGAAGGAACCATTTTCATGACTTTCGACCAAAATAAAGTTGTCAGATTTCAATGCCAAATTGATTAAGAGGCCAAACCATGATCAAAAACCAAACCTCGTGAAGATCGGTGTTTGACCGAGTTATGGGCGTGGGAAGTTTTCACCTATGTCTATTAGGTTTTGAGGGAACCATTTTCACATGATTTCGACCTATAAGTTGCCAGATTTAAATGCCAAATTGATTTGTTTTTTGAGCGCTTTGAAAATAAGTTTGAAGCAAATCGGACACAACTTAAAACTTCGCACAAAAAATCTTTAAATCGCATTCCCCACGAAGAAGTTTGAATTCTGCGAAAAGTGTGAGACACGTCTCAAATGATTTTTCTTATAGATTCTGGAAATGAATTTGAGTGCGAAACGTCACCCACCAAATCTTTGACCTCCATTTCCACCAAGGAGGAATGGATTTTTCAAAAAGTGTGAAACACCCCTTAAATGAATTTAAACTAGATCTTTATTTTTTGGGGCCGATCGGATGGTAAACAAAAAGCTTTCATACAACCTTTTTCCGCCAATTTACCACTTTGCGGGTGGAATTTTCCAAATCGCTGAAATACGTACTTGTTAAGTTCTTATAAGAGCTTTAAAAATAAGTTTGACGCAAATCGGACACAACTTAAAACGCCGCCCAAAAAATCTTTAAATCGCATTCCCCCCGAAGAAGTTTGAATTCTGCGAAAAGTGAGAAACACGTCTCAAATGATTTTTCTTATAGATCCTTGGAAACGATTTGAACACAAAACGTCATCACCAAATCTTTGACCTCCATTTCCACCAAGGAGGAACAGATTTTTCGAAAAGTGTGGAACACCCCTCAATGATTGAACAAAGATCTTTGAAAATAAGTTTGGGGCCGATCGGATCGTAAACAAAAAACTTTCATACAACCGTTTTCCGCTAAGTTACCACTTTACGGGTGGAATTTCTGAAATCGCTAAAATACTTTATTAAGTTCTATGTAGAGCTTTGAAATAAGTTTGAAGCAAATCGAACACAACTTAAAACTTCGCCCAAAAAATCTTTAAATCGCATTCCCTTCGAAGAAGTTTGAATTCTGCGAAAAGTGTGAAACACGTCTCAAATGATTTTTCTTATAGATTCTGAAAATGAATTTGAGCGCGAAACGTCACCCACCAATTTTGACCTCCATTTCCACCAAGGAGGAACGGATTTTTCGAAAAGTGTGAAACACCCCTCAAATGAATTTGAACAAAGATCTTTGAAAATAAGTTTGAGGCCGATCGGATGGTAAACAAAAAAGTTACATACAAACGTTTTTCGCGATTTTTCCACACTGGCGAGTGGAATTTCCCGAAACCCCGTCTTAACGTGAACCTACATCACATAAGGTTTACAGTTAAAATTTCAGCTTCGTAGCTCTTACGGTTTGGGCTGTGCGTTGATACCAATCAGTCAGTCAGCAGCAGCAGCAGCAGTCAGTCAGTCAGTCAGGACAAACAGTTTTATATATAGAGATATGTTGCTTCTTAAACATTTTCAAATATATACATATGCTTAAATATCATATATTTATAAATATTTATATATAATTTATTTTTTTGTTATTTATTTATGGTTAATTTTTTTAATTGATAGTTCTTGTTCTTTCTTTAATAAACAAACAAATACAAAACCTTCTTTCTTTTCCTTAAAAGAAAAGTTAATTCCAAATTCAAAAGTGTTTTAAATATTTGAATTTTGTCTTTTTGTTTGGGCATTTTCAAATATACATATTTAATTATCATGAATTTATCTAAATACTTTCATTTGCTCAACTTTATTTTTTTTCGGCTGTGATTTATTTATTTAAATTTATTTTTTTAATCAGAAAAAACTTAAAAAAATTAAATACAATCATTTGATATTCAGTTTGCGACGCAGAATAAACGACCCTTTACGATCAGATCAGCCCTTAGTGCACATGAGTTCACAATAAATGCATAAATTTGATTAAAATTTTAACCATGAAGTCTTTACAGAACTCGTTTCGAGACGATCTCCGGTTCTAAAGACAATTCTTGAGGCACATTAAAAGTTATGAACTCTACTGACGTTACATTTGCTAATGGCAAACATTTTAAATTGTTGTTGTTGTTGTTTTTTGTCGATAGTCGCCTTTGTTGTTGGGCGCTGCTGACCTTGGGCACTATAAAGCACAAGTATCGCCAGAGTAGTTCGTTAAGGGCCCCCAACAAGCGCACTCACACAGATACACACACGCGCACACACACACAGAGACTGAGGCAGTAGCCAAGGCGAGCGCTGCGTTGCCCTTCTAGAAAACTGAAACCTTAACCAAAAGCTACACATTTTTTGGGACTGCGCTATCAATGCGTATATCAATTAACTCGCGTTGTTGTTGTCGAGGCCCTTCAATCATAAAGTTTACATTTATAGAGCTTTTGTTGGTCTTGCTGTGCGTTCATTTCCGCACTACCGAAAATATGATTAGAAGCAGCGCACGTCATTTAAATTTGATTATACAAACTGAATATATATATGTATATACATATACATTCAAGACTTAAGAGCTGCAGGCCCAGCGGAAGCATTGAACTGAGCCAAGGTCTTCAATAGCAACAAAATATATACACAAGCAATTAGATTGGTTCCTTCAGTTATTTACATGGGACTTACAGCAACTGACAAAAAGCGTCTCACAGTTGCGTGCAGCAAACGAAAGTGAAACCTAACCAAGTAATATGAACTTTTGAGAATATTTAATACCCTACAAGCGATAATGAAGGGTGGAGGAAGTGTGCTATGGTATATAGATCTCAAAATTTGATAAATTTATGTTTAACAGCTCATGAGTTCAAGATTTCTATCTATTTTTTCGCTTGAGAAATCTGGAAACGTTTCATTTTATACAATAGCTCAATTTTCGATGGATTGTCCCTATGGTAAATATATTATATAATATTTTATTTTATATTATTTAACGTTGGCAATTTCTGATCGTTGCTTCATTTAAGAACTATGTTAAATAGTGCCTCGTCTATGAGTTTTTCTGATATTTATAAGATGCGACAGCCAATTACTTCTGTTCCATGTTTCACTGGGAAATATTCAACAAGAGCCTAGTTCACATTGATTTTTTTTGGTAATAGTAATATATACTTAACTTATCTACATATTTTATGTATGATATAGTACCGTAATCTGTGCAGTCTTTTGATATTTATCTGATACTACATTCAACAGCTTCTGTACCAAGTTTCACGGTAAAATCTTTAGTAAGAACCTAGTTCGCATAGACTAGTTGACTGCAAAAAGCTATATTAAGAATATAAATATTACTTAACTTATCTGCATGTTTCATATATGATATAGTAATATAGATATAAATAAGATACTCAACAGCTTTTGTACTAATTTTAACAGAGAAATCTTTATTGAGAGCCTAGTTCGCATAGACTAGTTGAGGGACAAACAATGCATTATTAAGAATATGTACCTATAACTATACTTACTAAACATAAAAATCTCTGCTTTAGCTACATACATCATATATTACTCTCTATATATCTATCATATTAATTTTTCTTTACATATTTGCAATACCCTACATTAGGGCATCGGAAATTGAATACACAAATTTGTCACACCCCTCGCCGCGTTGTTCAAATATTCAAATTGAGCTGTAAATTGTAACTTGTAGAGTCGGCGGCTGTTGCCAAGGTCAATAATCGATTTTTGTGGTCAACTTGACCTCTGGCCGTTAACTGGCCAACTGGTTGTTGGCTGCATCGGAGCAGCCCATGAAAATCGCTTTAAATACGATCTATAAATATGCACGTGAATTTCAAATGAAGGCGTCGTCAACTTGAATTTCGATTTTCATTTCGAAACAGGAAGTCAAGTTTCTAAGCTGATTTTAAATTCATGTTTTTTATTTGACTGGAAATCAAGATTAAACATTTAGCATTTTCCAGCTAAGATTTTAACTAGTTCAATATAAAAAGTTAGAATTTCCATACAATCTATGTCATATAAAGAAATAATAATATTACTTCATAATAAAACTATTTCTAATTATTCTGATTTTATCATGGCTTCAGAATTTGAAAAATCACAAAATATTTGAAATAAATCTTGAAAGAAATTAAGCTAATTACTAAAGAATATATTTTATTTTTTTTTTTAAATGAGTGTAAAATAAAATAGTTTATGTTCTTATACCCTGAACCCATTAAAAATTGGTGAAAAGGGTGCAATTATGTTTATTTGTTTACATAATGTATGCTACAATCGGCAGATACGGTAAGCATTCTCTTATCGAACCTCTAGGTTTTTAAAGCTATAGTACTATTCTTGATCAATGCATCAATAGCCGAGTCGAGGTATAGTCAGTAAGGTCCGTCTGAGCTGGAGTCCGTCCGGTATAGGAAACAATTTGTCCGTCTGTCCGTTATGTATGAACGCAGGAGCGCGATCTCAAAATTGTTAGTGAAGAGCTTCAGAGAATCTCCTAGCCGGTCTTTTTAACTTTAAGTGAGGTGCCCACGCTTTGAGATACGAGTTTGTTTAACCTCATTTAAATTATATTTACGTTTTTTTTTTCGTTTTTTTTGTAAGCATCGCACTAAATTCTAAATTTTATCTATCAAAATATAATAATTAAATCCTCTTTTGATTATTATTTAAATAATATATAATTTCAATTCAAAAAAGTATTTTATAATTAATATAATATAAATTATAAATAAAATAATAACAATAAAAAAATATTCACATGCGTTCATAAAGAATATATCTTATTGAGGGATAATTTTCTGCTATCATTTCATACATGTATAATGTACTTAATAATTAACTCTTAGCTCTTTTAAGTATGTTGTAGGTTATTTGGTGGGCTGAACTCTATGTGGTCTCTATGTAATCAGGTATATTTCAGCCTAGTCAGCAACTTATCAGTCAAAGCACACACACACATACACATACGCAGCCCTATTATATATTCAACATACATAAATCAAAACGTTACAAGCTTTTAAAGCGAGTGATTAGAATATCGCGTATACGCCACGTGTCACTGGGCGGGGCGGGGGGCAGCAACACCTCAGCTGGCAAGTTGCCCCAAGGAGGTGCGCCTATAAAATATGTGTTGTCTCCCATGTAAAATGTATGTGCACATATTCAAGAGATTATTTCATAAAATTTAATTACATATTCACACTTGCCGCTTTGTGTGACATTTCAAAGGTGCGACACACACGCGACTCGTTCGACTCTTTTCTATTCCATTTCATTTTATTTCATCTCTTTGAGCTGTTTCGGCTACTTCAGTTGTATTCATTTGCTTTTTTTTTTGGGGCTTTGCGTGGGTTGTCATTTCTTTTAGGCTTTGCTTTCAGCTCTTTTCGAGTCGAGCATACAATTTAATTACTGTTCTCTAATTACCCCGCGAGTGCCTCGCTGAGTTATTTAGTTTTGATATTAAGTTGACAGTTATGACGAAACGCCGTGTGCAACCAGTGTGCCGCCACCTGGCGTTGCGAATACCTAACTAAGAGATTTAACTAACAAAATCTAATGTTAGCTACATTAATCAGAGCTTGTGTATAATCTCCAATGGGTCATTGGATATTCAATTGTATATAAAGTCCTGGTGGGATACTCGGCTTGCCTTTCTAAGATATATTTCTATATATATATATATATATGTATATATATCCCTCCCTTTCGAATAGGTAACTCAAGCATCCCACCAGGTTATTGCAACTGTGAGAAAGTTACGCCTGGCCCGAAAGTAAGGATTTAATACCCTTGTAGACATTTCAGTTTCGCAGGTATGTGAGCATAGTGAATGCTGAGTTTGATGAAAATATCTTGGGAGGCGGAATATTCCGCCATATAAGAATCTACTCGACCGCACATTCCTATGGCAGATATATGATACAGTTATCCGATTCCGGCGGTTCCGACATATGTACTGCCTGCAACAAAAAGACGGATCTATACAAAGTTTATACGCGATGGCTTTAAAACCAAGAAACTAGTTCGCATAGTAACAGACAGGCAGACAAACGGAGAGTCGGACTTGGCTATATAAACTCAGCTATTGATGCTGATCTATAAAATATACAAGGGTGTATAAAATCTAAGCTAATCTCAGAGAAGTCTCTAACTTTTACAAAATACATTCATGTGGTATTGTTTGACACTTGTAGCATCCCTTGCTTAGCGTCTTCTATAAAAGGTTTTTACAATTAAAATTATTTCCAAAAATGTAGTATAATAAAACACATTTAAAATAAATCACATAAATTTCGATATATACTAAGACCAGACAGATATATATAATAGACCACCCAAAAGAAAGTGTCAGCTAATATTTTGTCATAGGTGTCTGGCAAAGTGTGTGTGTGTGCTTGGGTGTGTGTTTGTAAATGCTTTAAATGCAAACTTAGCCAGTGGCAGGGCATTAATCAAAGCTGAACTCACCGCAGCGTTTGACAGCTGTCATTCGAGACACGCACCGCCATTTTCTGTTGATTGTTGTCATTTTTGTTGCTGTTGTTGTCTCATGCAGCTTACGCACTTTACGCTGAAATAGAAAACATAAACATTTCAAGTAAAAAATCTCAGAAAAATCACAAAATAGCAACAGCAGCCGCAAACGCAGCGCAACGCAGAGGTGTTTTATCATTAGCAGACGGAAATACTTATAGCTAGAACAGATATATATATATGAATATATATAAAAAAGGCATAAAAAACAAAATAAAATAATAGTCTTAACGAGGCATAGGCATAAAAAACATAAAGCCGAATTAAAAATAAATATTCATCATACGCACTTGCAACAGCACAAAAGAACAAAAGAAAATCGAATCGAATTCGAAGTGTTTAATACCCTTACGAATATTTATCGAGAGGAGTTGAGCGTGTATTTTAGCTTAATAGATATTTTTAATAATTCAAGTACGATTTTAAATGAAGGTGCCAGCAATTTGAATGTTGAGCAGAAAAGTGACCATGGAGAACAGATAATTTCTGTGTTAGGGAAAAACCAAAGATATTGATATAAATGCGAAGAGCTGTATTAAAAAACAAAAAATTGAGTAAGAAGTAAGAACAAATATTTTTTTAAATAAAGTGAACATGGAGGACAATTTAGTTTTTATAATGAGAATTTGAAGATGCGGACTGCGAGGTTTTAGGACAAGAAAAGGACTAAAAGTGTGTAACTAATAAATGTAAAATTAAAGTGACAATAGAGGACACATTAATATATGATCGAAATGTTTTCTATAAATATGTCCCGATACAACTGAGAATAAAAAGATATAAGCATCATCATCATCATCAGCCCAAAAGTTTTACATTAAATAACATGTAGCAAATGCCTTAAAAAACCGTATACAACACTGTTTTCCAGTGTGTTAGCTCATAATAGAGATTAATTATACGCACTTGCAACTTTAGAATCTGTCGAATACAGACACAAAAATGTTTCATATAGACACCCCGCTGTGTGCCATAATGAACAAAAAACAAAAACAAAAACAAAAAAGACTACAAGAACACACGCACTGGAGCAGGCAGCGCGCGGTTTGGGGCGGCAAGAGGGGGGTGGCAGTTTGCGGGGGCAACAGTTCGGGTCGGCATGGCATAGAATCATAGGAGCAACATTCAAGGTTAGAGGGTTACTGACTTTGAAAAATGCGATAGAGCCAATTCTTGTTCCCCTCTGCGCGTGCGAGGGAGACAGCGAAAGCTCAAGCAGCAACAGCAACAACAACAATAAATTAATTGAGCATTTTTTTCGCATTTTGATTTCCAAGTCGCAGTGCGTGAGTAGCAAAAAAGAGCAGCAGCAGCAGCAGTAAAAAAATGTCATAGAAGCAAAGCCGCAATAAAAAAGAGCAAAAGAAAAAAGTAAAGTAGAAAGAAAAAACCGAATGCGAACTACAAAAAAAAAGGCACAAATAATAATGACAGGTAGTTTTCTATGCTGTTGTGCTATTATCTATGTGAGTGTGAGTGTGTGAGAGTGTGTGTGTGTGGGACGTTGCAGGTAGCACGCAGAGAACCTACAACAATGGCAAAAGCTGTTCCTGTTCTTGTTTCTGTTGTTGTTGTTGTTGTTGTTGCTATTTGCCAAATGACTGAATAATTCTCTGTGCTTGCTTTACACGCACTTTCGTAAACAACTTAGTCAGTTATTCTTTTTGTTGTTGCTGTTGCTGTTGCTCTTTTGTGTAGTGCAAATGCTGAGAACTGTTCTAAAATGTTCCAATGTATTGAGTTCCAACAGCAGCAGCAGCAGCATTCACTCGACAATGTGCGTGTGTGTGCGTAAGTGTATGTGCGTGTTTCTGTGTATGTGTGTGTGCATGGCATTAGTTGGAATTTTGGCAAAGCAACACATCATGTGATGAATGCGTGCTCTATGAGCTAAACCGCAGCTTGAAAAGAGTTCTAAAAGTTGAGCTCCACAAGTACTAAACATCTGGCACTTATGTCTGATGTTGGAGAATGTCTAATGCATTAGTCTTCTGAATTTGATAAAAATGTGTATTAATTACAATTACAATAGATGCAAGACAATTACATTAGGTCTAAGTAAACAAATCACTTTAGTAATAAATCCTACAAAAATATTTAGACATCTAGCTACATATATGCATAATGCTTATATAACATTGATCATTTGATCATTGCAGCTAACAAATAAACTTTGCAATGACTCTGAGCTCCTAATGAACCGTTTTAGAACATAAATGTAGTCCAGCTCAAAGACTGCTTAAAACAAAAAACATATATTTTAAATAGAGTGTATAAAAATGCCTCATACGATACGTAAGAACTAATAGAATATGTAACTAATAGAACTAATAAATTTCTTATAAATTAAATAGTTAACTTGCAGGTTATAATTACAGACACGGAACCACGCTCTAATACCCTGTCTATATATATTGTACACGCAGCTAAGCAAAAGGACTTTCAACTAAATATATTTGTACAATTTTGGTTTATTTGTGCAAGTGCGTCAAATGTCTAAAACGAAACAATGGAAAAATTACGCATACGCCGCATTAGCTGCACGCGCAAACAACAAATTGTTGTGAATTTTTTCCTTGTTGTTTTTAGAACTAAAACAGTTTTTTTTTTTGGCGAGGTTATTGCACTTTCACATAGCGACAACAACAGCGATAGAACAAAATGGCAGTAAACGGCGCAGCGACGCAGCAGCAGCAACATTTAAGCGAGCCGCGCAAAACTGAGGCGTGCGTCTGTGTATGTGTGAGTGTATTGGTGCAAAAATGTATGAAAAATATACCGATGATCAGCATTAATGCGCAAGACGCACACACACACACACAGCGACATACATGAACACGCGCACCAACACATTGCGAAACCAGCAAAGGGCAACAACAAGCAACAAACATCAGCAGCAGCAGTAGCAGCAGCAGCGTCAGCAGCAGCAACGCTGCGTTTCGGTCGCAGCGAACAGCCGAACGAATGAACGAACGCGCAAATTTAGACGAAGCAGCCATCGGGGCTATGCTTCGTTAAATCGTTCGGCCCGTTGTTGTTCTTGTGTTTGTTGTTGCTGTGCGTTAAATTTGTTTTTCTAAATTTGATGATGCAATACACGCATTTTGCCTAGCAAAGGCATAGGCAGAGGCAACGCCAACGTCAACGTCGCAGCAGCAGCAAGAACAACAACAGTTGCTGCCAACGTCTTCGCACGCCTCAACTCTTTTTTCTTCGGGGCGTCGCTTATTTGTTATTTTTGCTATTCTCGCCTGTTCTTTGCTTCTCCATACGCACTTCTGCACTTTGCTTTTTGTTTCTATTTTCGAATTCGCAGCAGCAGCCACACATGTGGGCTGCGGGTTGTGGGGGCTTGACAGGCATAGCATGAATAATAGGCAAACAGCAGAGCGACAACAACAGCAACAACAATAACAGCAATAAGAGCGAGAACCACGCACTGAAAATGGCGATTCATCAAAGTCCACTTAACAAGTTTTTTGCATTTGAAAGACAACAACAAATTGGCCAGACCGAGCGATGGCAGAAGATTAAGAAATAGCAATAGAAGGCGAAAACCTAAAAGAGTGTGGAGCCGGGCTAAAGTATTTGTTAGAAGTTAGAATCTCTTATTGATGTATATTAATTATATTTATGATGTATATTAATCATATTTATGTGCAGCTTGAATTTGTCACATAGACACGAATATATATATTCAGTGATCAATTATATAGTTAGAGATAATAATCTAGTTAATCAGATTGCATACTTCTAGGCTGACTTGATTGCTTTTGAGTTTAACATGTTGTTGTTTTTTAATCCAAGTGTTATAAAAATAAAGCAAAAATGTGCATAAATTAATGTATGGAGTATAAAGAAATATACATACTAAATGTTTTTGTTGCTTTATAGATATCTGGGATCAACGCCTTTTGAAATGGGTTTGTTTTTATTGAATATGTGTATCGGGGTATTATAAAGAGCAGATGCATAAGTATTATTAATATTATTATTTAAAAATATTAATTATTATTATTTTAGTTGATTATCTTAATTTTTATATTGTTGAATTTATTATAATTATTCTTTTATTATTTATTCCTAATGCTTAGGATATTTTTTAAGCATTATTGTTATTGTTTTATTCTTGTTTTCTTATTATATTATTCATATTTTTATGTATTATTATTATAGCTTTATTTTATATTCTTAATATTTTAGTTGATTATTTTTCCTTTTTATATTTTGTGTGTAATAATATTATTATTTTATTATTTTCTATGTATTATTGAATATCTTTTATATGTATTAATATAATATCTTTTCTTGTTATTATTATTATTTATTCTTATTATTTTAGTTGATTATCTTATTTTTTATAATTTGTATGTATGTACCTTATATATCTACAAAAATCACTCATATTCTTTACGAAGCTTCTTTCATATATAAGTAGTGAATTTTTGAAACACTTGAATCTATAAATTAAAGACCTGATTTATTTGTTGTTGTTGCGGATGCTGTCATATGGGAGCATATATAGGAGAAACACTCTATAAATTAAAAAACCAATTTATTAGCTGTTGTTGCTGATGCTGTCATATGGAGCCAATTGCTTAATCACCTAATTGTTATCTCAATGTAAATTTATGTGTATTTTTTTTTATATCAGTAGGTAAAAGTTTTCCATGACCTTGACGAAGGCTTTTGGGCGTTTATTTTTGGCTTTTCATGTTTATGTAGCTAAAGTAAAGATATTCTATTCTTTTTGCTTTTGCGGCCTTTTGTTATGATTAGCCATTCGCGCCGTACGCACAAAAATTCTAATTTTACTTTTCGCACGCACAAACACACACACACACAGAGACATTTTGCTGTGTCTAGCGAATATTTTTGAGTGCCGAACGCGTGTTTCTAATTTTTGTTCTTGTGATTTTCGCTACTTTTTTTGTAAATCTTTTTTATGATTTCTTTATTTTTTACTTTTGTAGCACGTTCCTGCTAAAGAAAATAAAAGCAAAAACCTTATAAAAAAAAAGAAGACAACGAAAGTTGCTTTTAGCTTTTTGCCCAGCGAAAGAAAGAGCTGAGATACATAACGACAACAACAACAACAACAACAAAAGCAGAGCACTATCACTTTTATCAATTTCGGGGGGGCTTGCCATATGACACAGTTTGCTAATATTTGATTTAGATTTTATTTAATTTTTTTCAAAAAAAAAAAAATATTGCGCATACGCAACGTAGTTTTTGTCGTACTTTGTTTTGTCAACTTCTTGGCTCCCACACAAGACAGCGACAAAAGATTATTTATGGCTGTTGCTTTTGTTGTTTTTTGCTGTTGCTATTTGCCATTTCATGTGTTGTTATTGTTGTTGTTGTAGCAGTCATTGCACTCGCCAGCGTTCAAATCAGCAGCAACAACAACAACATGCTGAGCTTGAGTTATAGTAGGTTTTTTTTCTATTTTTTTTTGATAATACTCGAAACGAAAATTCGCAAGCGAAAAAAATTACCGCATCGCGCGCATAAAAAAGTTCATTGACTTCATTAGAAATGTATTTTTTTTTCTTCTTTTCATTTTATTTTTTTATTTATTTGCCAGAACTTGACGTTGCCGCGGCTGCTGCTGCTGTTGCTGCTGCTGTTGTTGCTGCTGTCGTGCCATGTTGCTGGCGTGCACCAATCAGCAACGACGCCGTCGCTGGCGTTGGCGTCAGTGCTGAGCATTTCCTCTGCCTAATGCCTGAGTTTCTCACATTCTCACATTCACACATTCGCACATACTCTCGCAGTTCGCGCTGTGTGCCCATTTTTATGGCACGATCTGCAGAGGCGTCGCCTCTTGCAGGCGCTCTCGAGTGTTCTTCAATTAATGCGGCTCATTATGCAGATGGATACATTTGCCTATTAGCCAAACATAAATTTCAATTTATGTGCCGCCTACTAAAACAATAACAACAATTACAATAATAGCAGCAACAACAACAACACCAACAACAATCGGCAGCAATAACAAACAAATAGCTGCAAAAAGTTTGAAGCTGCTGACTTCACGCACATTTTATGCAAATCAGTTGCGCATTAAATTGAATACCAAATTGTTGAAAGAAGTGAAAAGAATGTGCAAAGAGCTCAGTTAACAAATAAGGCGACTACTTGAATACCCTGTCAATGAATTTGCTTAAAGTTTATTTTCAAGAGCAACAACTACAACTTTCTCCCACCCCCAAGCACATGTTCAATAGCCTCATTTATAATATGACATATATGTCAAGTAACTGCAACTCAGCTGCTTGCTATGAAACTAAGAGAGGATTATGTCAGCGTGTTAGTCAAAAAAATACTTCTTTCCCCTCATCAACAAACAAATATTTAAGAAACTCATTTGGAATATATGACACACAGGTCAAGTTGCTGATTGCTATACAACTCAGCTGACCCACAGCTGCTTGCTATGAAACCAAATACATATTTATTAGGCTCAGTTCAAATATATATTGAGTGCTACGCAACTCAGGTTACACGCAGCTGCCTGCTATGAAACTAATAGGGAATTATATCAGTGGTTAGTTAAAATATGCTACTCTCTCCCATCTCCAAAAAACATATTAAAAAAGCTGTTTGCTATGCAACTCTGTTGACACACAGCTGCTTGCTATGAAACTAAGAGATGATCATGTCAGATTGTTAGTTAAACAATTATTTAAGCTGCTTGTTACCTCAACCTTCTAGTTAGATCATGTAACTTTAATATTGATATGTAATTTGATATGTAACTTTAACAGAAAGCTGGTTGCTATAAATCTGCTTCCACTTATATGTTTTTCTCTTTCAATAAACAAAGTTAATCCATTCTATGATTATATATACCTTATTATACATTTAATTCTTAGACTTGGAAGTAGTTCCTACTTTTGCATCAAAAGTGTATTCTTTCTATCTTTCCAATAACTGATAGACCATTCCCATTGGAATTTCGAAATTTTTTGTATAAAAAATCAGTATAATTTTCCAATGCATAATTGAATAGCTAAAAATTGAGAGTTGGCCAACAGGCAGGGCATAAATTGATGCCTATGTCAGCGCGCACGACAAAGCCCAAGACAGTGTTAACCTTGAAAAGTTGTAGATGCGATCATTCCACTCTCTGCATACAAAACACATGGGCAGCTCACAGATATCTAGATAGCTGAACATAGGCTCGATTTATGCGTCTGTGTGCGTGTAGTTTGAATAAATTGATGGTGCGTTCTATGCGCTCCGAGCAATTAATTACCAGCAGTTGTTTTTGTTCTGACGCTGTAAATTGATTGGCAAGCCTTTGGATACTTTCGGACTTGCTGGCCGAGACGTCACTTACGATGCGGGAGCTGAAAGCGTGGGCCTCATAACACTCGAGTTGTGCCATCTTGTACTTTTAAGTGGTAGCTGCTCCAGTACAGTAGGAAAATAATATAATATTTTGGCAAATGATAGAAGTGCACGAGAAATAGGCGAGGGATAGGCTAAGATATCATAAACACTTGCAAACAAATTAAATTAGAATTTAAAGAACGTGAAAAAGTGAAAGGTGGAACAACAGTGGAATTTGGGTGTTAAGAATGGGGTACAAATGAAATTGGAACATAGAAAAGTAGAAATGAAAAAGGTGGAACGTAGGAAAAAAAACATTAAAAAGTAAGAGCGTCACAAATGGGAGATTTAAAAAAAAAAATATAACAGTAATTTAAAGGGTTGATCTTTAGAGTGTAACATGAGAATATGGAACACTGGAAAGTGAAACAATTGTAAATCTTATTATGGAAAAATAGTATTTGAAAAGTTAGGCTACACTAGATAAACAAGCTATGGATCACAGATATAGTAAGGAATAGTGGAATGGAACACTCGAAAGTAAGAAACCTATGAAAGTGGTAGGTGGATCATAAAATAGTGGAATAGGAAAGTAGACGGAATATGGAATTTGATGCAAAGGAAGCGGGAATAATAGAAAACTGGATCATGGAACAATAGAAAATGGAATCATTGCGAATGAAACGAAAGAATGGAACATAAAAAGCTAACATGTATTAGAATAGTGGAATATCGAATAATGGGAATAGAAAACCAGTGGAACTGAAAAAGAAAAACATAAAGAAGCATACGTTAGTATTTCACTGGTCTACCTGCTGTCTCAAGTGAATGATTTGTAAATTACAGACAAACAAACGCAGCAAAAAATAAAAAAAAAGAACGAACTTGGCTTTAAGTGACCAAACTGTGGGCCAGTCCAAACCATTAACAACCAGCCAATGTCTGTGGGCAGGGTTGAGTCAAGAGAAGAAACAAAAAGCACTTCGAGGCACAACAGAGACCACAAAACTGACTTTCCAAGCAAGAATAACAACAGAAACAGCAGCAGCCACAGCAAGAACCAAGCCAAACTTTTCTATGGACTCTGTCCAAGTTGTTGTCTAGCAATTTCGGGCTACGTTCAGTTCGATGTTTTGCTGTTGTTTTTTTTTTTTAATTTGTATACGCTTTTTTTTACTTCTTCTTCTGCGTGGTAGCCAACGTTGGCGACTTGCAAGCGCTGACTTTGACTCTTTCTATGAACAACAACAAAAAAACCCGTCCCGACCGGCCAACAAATGCGTGTGCGAAATGCTATTGTTGTTGTTGTTGTTGTTGTTGAAGCAGCGCCAATCACACGCTTCCCGGCACACACAAGAGCCGTTCCTGTTCTCTTGCAAGTTCTCATATTATTTGTATACCCTGTGCCAATGGGATTGGCTTCAATGGGTATGATAAGGCTATACACATGCCTGCAAGCGGCCAGAGACGGCGACGTTTATCAACTTTTAGATAAACGATAAACTAGTTAAGTGTTGCCACAGTAACGAAAAAATTTCCTTTGCATTAAACGATAAACTATTTAAGTGTTACCACACTTTAAAATTAACGGCAGAGCTTATTTATTCATATCTAAATTTGTATCTAAGAAATGCTGAATATTAAAAAACTCGTGAAAAATAAGTAACTAATATAGAATATATATGTTGTGTAATTCTATGTTAGTTAACAGCATTAACCAGCTTTTCGATAAAAGATAAAATGCTTAAATGCTGCCACACCTAAAAAAAATTAATTGCTAACAAAAATATCCTTCATATGTCTGCGCACTATAGAGCTTATGTATACATATCTACATTTGTAGCAATATCTATTTAAATATGAAATATTAAAAACAAATCACGCAATTAATATTGAATCAAAATAAATAAAGTACTTAGAATAAAACATTATGGCATATTCTGTGCATATACCTTGAAATTACATGAAATAAGCACAGAACGCAATAAAAAAGAATGGATAAAGCACGACAATACTCTCTCTCTTTTAAATATTTATGTCTTTTTTTAAATTTAAAATAGTATATTTTAGAAAACATTTCAGAATCTTAACATTTAACTTCTAGTATTTTTATTGGTCTGATTTATAAGTGTGCTTAGGGTATATGTTGGCTGAGCTCGTTCGCATTGACATTCTTGCTTGCTTGTCGCTGCCGGCTGCGCTGCTGACGTCGCCGTCGCCGTCGTCGCCGGCGTCTTCGCTACACTTTGCCTATTCTAGCTAGTTTCACCTTGAAAAGTTCATTCACGCCGTAGCCGAAAAAAAACCGAAACGCAGCGCCAAAGTCCGGAGCAGCGACAGCAGCAACAAAAAGTAGTAAAAAACTTGCACAAAAATAACATAATTTATTTATTTTATTTTTTTACTGCCTGCACGCAAGAACAGACAGAGAAGTGATACAGAAAGAGAGAGAGGGAAATAGGGAGAGCGTTAGAGCTAGAGCTAGATGATTTTTTTGCCCGTCGCCCGTCACTGCGATTCGTTTATAATGCAAATATATACGCACTTTTTGAAGTCCCGACTATTTATGGTCGGGTTTTTTATTTCTTTCAACTGGCCACGTTTGCAGTTGCCCAAATGGAGATTCTCTAGTTCTAGGCATTTCCGCTGGGTTCTGCATTAGGTTACATAAAGTTGGCTCGGCTGCAGGTTAATCGAAACCAAAGCAATTTGCTGATCATAATAGGTTTATGTGCCGCCACCTTGAACGTTGCCAAGCTGAGGGCCAAACGATCCGAGCCAACATGTAATCTTATCAGAATATGATTATGTGCATTGCAGATATGATATGCAATACTATGCCACACTATATACACTATCATATCGCACGACTTACAACGATAACATATTGCGCTTCAAGTGTTTGTTAACGGCGAAAACTAAACCTGAACAAATGTTAAGCATAAAAAAATATACTTGACAGGTTTGATTTTTGTTAAAGGTTCCTATTTTTATAATAATGTTTATATTTATTAGATAGTCATCCGATTTTGTAATAGATAACAATATATTTTATATATATGTACATACATATATGTATATTTAAAAAAATATTTGTTGTATATATTTCTATATTTTTATATGCATAAAATACTCGAAATATTATTTAATTCTTTTTCTTTTTAAACAGCGATCAATGTACATACATGCATTTTATATAATTTTAGTCAGTTTATGAAATTATATGTATGTATATATAAATATTCATCATATATACTATTTAAGTCGAAATTATGAATTTACTAAAAGAAATTTCAAATATTCCAAATCTTTGCCTAACATCTTCTTAGATAACGTATCAAATTTGTCTTTCCGGCTAGCTCAGATCTCTTTTATCATTAAACTACATATCCAAATTTGGGGTACTTCCTACAATTAAATAGTTCCCCAATCGGAAGCCAACATGACTCATTCCATGGTGAAAAACAAGAGCAGCTGTTTGGGTTCCTCAAAAGGCAACCCCAAATAAAATAGTTCTGATTACGCAGTTTGAAGCCAATCAAAATAAAATTCGCACACCCCCCACGCACACGCAAAAAAAAAGAAAAGAAAACAAACAAAAAACTATCAAAATTGGCAAAATGCGAAATCTAAAAAAAAAAGTAACAAGTTTCGTCTTCTTTTTTTTTGCACATATCAAAACAAATGGCGAAAATTCGGTGAAGTTCAAGGTATGTGCCATTAAATCAAACACAAAAAGCAAACAGAACGAAAGGGGGCAAAGAAGAGAAGGAAGAAAGAAATAGAGCAAAACTAAAACGCAGACATGGAGAAAACTAACACTAACTACTGCTGACTGTGGGCAAAGACAGGCAGAGAGAGGGAGGGAGAGGGAGGGATGGCGAGAGAGCAGCGCAGGAGAGGAGCGGCCGGCAACCCAATGAGCCAAACACAGACATGCGATCGGAATAGCTACAAGAGAGAACGAAAAAGTGTAGAAAGCAAAATACAAAAAATAAAAAAAGAATTACTAGACGTATACTTTATCTAATTTACCCATACATAAACATATGTGCGTATAGAGCGTATATTTATGGGTATGCGTAAAAAGCTCTCAAATATTGTATTTTTTCCTCTCATCTTTCTTTTTTACTTTTTTAATTTTTGTGCGTTTGCCAAAAAAGCTTTACCACTCGGTTCTTATCTTATCTGCCGAATCGTGCCTTCTCTGAACTAACTAGCAACAACAACAACTAAAAACAACAACAACATCGACGCACTTTTTAATGACTCGCGCTTTAGTTAATTGGGTTTTGGGTTTGATCTGGTGACGAACCATCGGAAGGTTTGTCTCTGTCTGACGCTGGGGTTCACGTATAATCTATGACTATTATGCTCTCCGGTCTGGCTCGTCGCATGTGGGAATATGCCTCTGGACATGTGTGTGTGTGCCCAGCGGCTGTCATCTGCGATTTATTTTTATCTCACATTTGTTTTGCCTTTGGACATTTATTAACAGATAATTGGTGTAGGCCGTGAGGGAAGCAGGGTGGAGATAATAATAAATTGGTTGTTAGTAACCGACAAGCAAATACAAATAAATACGATAAAAACACCTTAACATGTATGTTTAAGCACAGATAATTTTTAATATATATATTGGGGTTATTCTTGTTGCGAAAAAATAAATATAAAATTTAAAAACAATTGCTCGAAACAAAATTGAAGCTAACAAAAATTGTGTTAAGACAAAAACTTTTATTAATTATAACTTAATAATAGGGAATACTTCAATTTTATTATAACCAAAATTCAATTTTCGCATTTCTACACTTTTAAAACAATCTCTTGCCAAAGTGTGATCATAATATTAATATTTTACTAGATCAAGAAAAATCAGTTAGATGTAAAAAAAAGTCACATGGAACAACATATTTTGAAATGGTTAACTATTAATTATTCCAACTTTTAATATTGTTATTTTAATGTTAGCTAAAATAAGCATTCCATAATAAAAAAAACAATTTACCCTTTTTGGGCTCTGGGTGTAAAATGCACCTAAGCTGTCTCTCATGACCTCTACCATAAACTCTCAAGAAAACTATGAAATAATTATGCCATTATTTATTAGTTCATGCTAATATTCACAGCTGGCAGCCATGTTCCAACTGTTCAACTGGTCAACTGTTCCATTCCATAATCAATTCAATGCCATTTAAAAAGACGCCCAAAAGCATACAACATTTTGTGGGCCAAGTCGAGAGAATGTGAAACAAATCTGTTTTTAAAGCGCCCTTGGCCCACTGATCCACTTAGTATGTAACGCAATACAAATTTTAATCTAAAGAGATTGCTTGCAAAAAAAAAGTAGAACGGAAAGTTACCAGAGATGCTGCAAGTAATTATCCACATCCCTTTTTTGGTAGATGCGAAATATGTAAATAAAATGAAGCTAGGCAAAAATTTCGTTTATTCTTTTTTATGCAAAACAGACCTTTTGCATTATTTTCACATACTTTGATTGCCTAGAACTCGCTCCGGGTAAGCGGTAAATCAGAGCAAGCAAAAGTATGTTTGCTGAAACTGATTCACTTGGACATGCCCTGTAACTATGAGTGTTTACTTACGCATGTTTTGCATTCTTATATAGTACGTTAAATTAACGTTATTAATATATAAAATAATATGTCTAGAGTATAGTCTACATACCAAATTTGCTTTCTCGAAGTCCTATAGATCCTGAGTTCTGTTGGATAGTACATGCAGAGGCTGGAAATATATTGATTAAAAAAATATGTAAATTTTCTATAGGAAAAAGATTCGTTTCTGCTTATTATCATACCCCCCATATAAACATTTTACAGGGCATTAAAAAGGTGCTTCAAAAATTGGTTTGACACCGAATTTTGCTTACACTTATAAAAGTTTACCACACCCTACATATACATTCTTACAGGATATTAAAAATGTACTCTTTTATGTGGGCTTGACCCCGATTTTTCCTTACACTCATGGAAGTTTATCATGCCCTATATATACATTTTAACAGGGTAACAGAAAGATGACTCCAAATTGTGCCCATTAAACTTATAGAAGCTTATCATACCCTACATATTCACATTTACAGGGTATTAAAGAGATGCTCCAACATTTTTTATCATACACTTATATAAGTTTAACATACCCTACATATACATTTATGTTGGGTATCAAAAAGGTGTTCTAAAATTTGGTTTTGACCCCGAATTGTGCTTATCGCATACGCATCTCGAATGACTTAAATATCTCATTTAACGCCAGGACGATTACGTTGAGCTGAGTTTATTTTGGACCAGAGTCCTGTAGTTACCCTGCTGCACTTGCCGGCCGCAAACACACACACACACATGTACAGCTGTTTATGTACAACTAAATACGCGCACAATAAATTTCCACATGTTTATCCCTTTTTTCCACACACACACATACACACACAGGCAACAATTTCCTGTATGCTGTGCTCCGGCCAAGTGTTTCTCCTGTGTCCTGCGTTCTTTGTACTGTCCCAAATATACTTTCGCTTGTGCGAGTGTGTGTGCGTGTGTGTGTGTGTGTTTGCGTGTGCCCGCAGTGCGCAAAGTGTGTCAAAAAGTTTTTGGCTATTACTTTCACTACTTAGAGTTAGAGCCCGTTTGCGGAGCGTGCTGAGGGGGAAGAGTGTGTGGCAGAATTATAGCCGTAAATGGGACTGTGTGCCTGGCCTTGTGGGGGTTGTTGTGCGTGCGTGAGTGTGTGTGTAATGCGACAAATTAACAATGTACTTAATTAATATGTCAAATTGGATTACAATTTGCTAAAAATTTGTCATAAATGTTGCTCACTGTGCTTCCACAACGCTGAGCTCTGCCTAAGCTGGCGACCAATTTAATAGTTGTTATGGGTCTGGACCATGAAACACTTTGGCTTGACCCATTGCTGGAGCGAGGTATTTTGGAAAAGTAAATAAAGAAAGCAGCGAGATTCGTGCATTTAAGGCAAAAGTGTTGACACATGGTGAGTTATAAAGATGGCCTTTAAGCTAATGTAACGCATGTTCGCTTATAATTCCCAAAAGGTTTAGGCGCAGATTTTGTGTAAGCTTGAATTGGGCAATCATTGGATACGTTTGCAATCTAAGCAGGTCTTAACTGCTTACATTTGTCGCCCTTATAATATAAATATATATATACATACCCCTATCCTATCGATTTATAACTATCCCTCATGGAAGGATGACCCTTATGGAAAGAAGATATCGAGCTCTCTATCATTAGAACACATTGAATTATAAACTTTTACTCTTGTTTAAGCAACTATCTTCATATTTACAAGCGGACAAAACTTATAAAAGTATTAATTATAAAAATTATTATTGTACTGAAAAAATATACAATAGAAAAATTAAAATAAAAAAAATACCTTGTAAGCTAAAGGCTAAAAAGCTTGCCTAAAGAGGTTTTAATCTCTTTTTTAAATGAATAAGGAAACTCGCTCTAAGCAAAACTATTACAAAAAATGACCTGCTTATGATTAAATTTTAACTAAAAATTTTAAAATAATTCACCAGTGTTTCCATATGATATAAAAACTTTATATATTTATACATAATATTATTATAGTATTTCCATATTATATACAAATTATATATATTTATATAAAGTGAAATTTGCTAAAAGTTGTTCAACAAATCTTTAAAGACCCAACGGATTGTGGAGCACGTTTTATTGTCTTCAGTTTTTTGTTTAGAAGACCATAAATAACATTAAAAATAGTTTGTAAAAGATAGTTTCATATTATTTTCGATTAATGCTAGTTCCTATTTTTGCCATATATTTGTCTTGGATATTTAATATTTGTCTTAGCCCAGATGAGACTTCATCTATTTGCAAGTCAACAGACAGCTGCTACAGCTACTCATCAACAAGTTAAGCCACTAAAAACTTATCAACTGCGCATATATAAATTTTAATTAGACTACACACACACACACACACTAATATACAGACTTCACAGACAAGGCGGCATAGATTCAAACATTTTGTAGCGAGAATTCATCTTGGCCTTAATTAATTTTTGGCCAAGTGACATTCCCCATAGTACACACACAAACACACATACGCAAGCATACATATACATATATAAATTTATATACGTATAGCTGAAAATATTGTGGAGCAGTGAAAATCAAGCACAAGCCGCGTCTCTTGTGATAAATTGATTTTCACTGAGCGAAAGTTTTTGGGACCAAGCAAACGACAAGTGCAAAAGCGCAGCGCGAAAGTATCTCACGGATACACAAACTGTTGAGAAACGGCGCGCCAGCCAGTAGCTGAGGGGTATTGAGGGGTGTGGGGGGCGACTGCCTGCTGTGTTGTCAAAGTAACGAGTGCGCTGTCAAGACTGTCAGCCACACCCACTCGCCGACTCAACGCCCCCGACAAGGCGGCAAAGTAAGTAAACTAAAAAGACAAAAGCAACGCCTAAAACTGTGCTACACATAAGGCACAAAAGTATATAACGGCCCGGTCGGAGCTGCTGCTGCGTCTTCATCTTTGCAGGTTGCCCCGGCGACGCATGGGGCATGGCAACATGGCCGTGAGCTTCAGCTTCAGCCTCAGCGCCAGCCAAGTGCAACAACAACAGCAGCATCAGCAGCAGCAGCAGCCGCAGCCGCAGCAACATTGACAAAAGGTTTTTTGGTTTGGGGTTGCGCTACGCCTCTCTACGCCTCTCTACGTCTCTCTACCAGCTGCCCTTCCCTTGCTGCTTGAGCCCCCCGCGCCCTCCTCTCACTCAATACTCCGCCCATGCCTACGCCTCGCCGGCTCTGGCCATGTACACAAAAGTTGGGCCGCATTTTGTTGGAAAACTCGAATGTCAGTTGTAATAGCTTCGGCATATAAATCAATAAAATGATTGTACGCACCTTTGCGCTTTCCTCTCCCCACTGGCAACGCCACGCCCCTCGCCCCACGCTCCACGCCAGCTGCTGTTGCTACCTTTTTTTGTGTGTCGTTTTCTTGCAGCTTCTGGTTCTGGCCACGGGCACTTGTAGCGACGGCTGGCGGCCTTTACCTCAGTTTGCTGCAACGTTGTTGCCGAAATACACAAAAAGGGGTGGCAGAACGAGGGTCGATTTGAAATATTGGCTAAAACACATTTAGCAAGATATTTTGCTTAAATACAAATAATATTAACGGATTTCGTGCATATGTCCAAAAGTTACTTCAAAAATAATAAAGTAGATAGAGAAATTCAGATACATAAAGTTCACATAAATTCTTATAGATATAGGCGCACATACATATATATAAATATATATATATACATATATATAGGAATATTCTGTTCCTAAGTGCGACAAATTAGTTGGATGAACTATGATTACAAAAATTGTATGCATTTGATAGAGATATGATAACATATTAACAAGTTGAGTATCCCTTAAAGCTTGGATATTGATATATTTTTTAAAATTATTTTATAGATTTGAAACATCGTGTAAAGTTTATGTTGAGTAGCTCTTAAAGCATGGATATCTTATTTAAATAATTTTTCAATAATTGTATTGGCTGGAAAGAGAAATGAACTATTTCGACTTTAAATAATTTAGTTTTTTCTTTTAATTTGAATAAAAAAGAATTAGTAATATAACAAAAATATGAATTTTTCACATGAAGTCCAAGTCTAAAACAGTCTACGTACATCGCTTGCATATCTGTTCCTCATGCATATTAGACCCCAATCGAATCTACTTAATTGTCTAATTACCAGCACTCGCTAAGCTTACCCGAAGGACCCGTAAGATTTGGCATTTAAAATAATAATAATAGTAATAAAAATAAAATTAAAAATAGCTATAATAAAAAGAATTTGTGCAGTTTATAAACGCTATAACTGCTCGATTCACCCCATTAACAGGCCCATTGCCAAAGCCTCCATATGGCCGTTCACTAACCGCCCGAGGCCCATACTACCATAAAAATGTATTTTCTACCAGCTTCAGGTGCGGCTGCTTGTTGCTCTTCTTCTGGCTGTTGTTGTTATTGTTGTTGTTGTTGCTGCCGTTTGGCATTCAACATTCAAGTTGGGGCCATTTTGCTGACTGTTGATGATGATAATGGGCCTGGGGTTTGCCTGAGGGAGCTGCTACGGCAGAAAGGAAGTAAATGCCTGCCTGCCTGCCTGGCATACACACGCTGACTATAACACCCCCTCTCCATCCTCCTGCGCGTTGCTATTGCGTACGACGTATAAATTTTTACGCATTTTTGATTTATGTGCAAAAAGCAGGCAGCGCAAATAAATTGGCGACGCTTCGCTCGTGTATATTGAAAATGCATTTCGAGTAGCAAGAAAAATAAATTCAAGAGGCAGATTTAGCAGCTGCACAACACTGGCAATAACGTTAATGATTATGGCAACTCTGGCAAGCGATAAACGCGCTGCAAAGGGGGACTTGGAGGGGGGGTAGGCGCGCACCTGCGGGACACATATGTGTGTGCAGGGAACGCGAGAGCCTTCAGCCAGCTACAAGCCATTAAAAGTTTTACAATGCAGACACACGCACTTTTGCCAGCAGCTGCCACGCCTCCAACTTGGTTTACTTTTTTTTTGGGGGGGGGGGGGGGGATTGCTGCCTGCTGCGCCGCACAATTTTTAGGCTCGCTTTAGTGAGGCAGCTATTTTTTCTTGTTCCGTTTTTGCTTTTGTTTTTTTTTCTATGCCCGGCCAACAGTGCGCATACTTGATGCTCGCATTTTGCCACCCAGACAACAGTTCTGGGCCATGATGGAAGACCACAACACATGCGAACCAAAGTTATACGAAGCGTCGAACTTGTTTCTTTTTCTTCATCTACATCTTCATTCCCTGCTCCTCTTCTACCCATTCTCTTTTTTCCGGCGCACAATTTACAACAAGTAGGGCAAGTCAAGAAGCACTTGAAATATATTTCCCTTTCCTGTTTTTCTCTTTAGCTTGTTTTTTTCTTTCCTTTTTTTTCTATTTTTTTTTTTTTTTTTTTGTGGCACAGCAATTTATGTTGCTTAGACATTGAGTTTTAAAGTGCCATAGATGCTAAGCATAAGCTGCTTTGTCATACGACAAGCTCTTATATGCGACAAGCTGTGAGCACCTAAATACCTTGATAATTGTCTATTTTTTCGGTACATTTGCCGTTTGAAGTGTTGACCATTTTGGCACGAGGTGGGAGTAGCTGAAGTATGCTTTCTCATAGCCATAGCAATTGTTGTGTATCAATCATTCACTTTAAACGACGTTTATTACAGGAAAAAAGGCACATACATCAAACAAATTCATATCAATCAGTTATCAATCTTATTTTTGGCATGTACTTCCCCAAATACTAACACATCAGAAATAATTATTTCTGGCATTCACCCTCCAAATTGCTTATAAATTTTTTTCAAGATACCAATGCATCAGTTGGTTCCTTATCAATCAGTAGCCTATTGTTGAGATACTTATATATATATAGGTACCAGAGTCTTAGATATATTTAATATATCGTGGAGATTTTTCAATCAATTGTCAATCAAGCAAGAAGATTATTACACAGCAGAATATGTTGCATCAATCAGTGGTCAATCTTGACTTAAAGTCATAAATGATTTGAGTCTATAAGAAACTTTTTCATTATACTTATATGCCATAAGGTTTTGTTTCAATCAATCAGGCAAGTAGACTTATATACAGAAAATTATGTTGCATCAATCAGTGGTCAATCTCGACTCAAAAATGCTTTTAAATTTCACAATAAAGAAAATTTAACAATAGATATTATATTATTTAATATTTTAATCAATCAGTGCTCAATCATAAGTATAAATAAGAAATGCATGCGTCAGTCAGCTCTCTTTCAAAAGTTTTAACAGTCAGTTTTAAATGTCATTTTTTATTGGGGCAATAGACAACAATAATATATAAATCGTTTTGTCAATTAAAATTGAAATAAGAAAAAATAGGGAATATCACATTTGTTATTCCCCCTCCCAAATATTTGATTGGATTTATTACTTAAAGCTTGAACTGCACAATAAATTCTTAACAAACAACATTTAATATCATTTAGTATTTTCGCAGAACTATTTTCTAATAATCTTCTGTTTTTAGAAACCTCACAGTTAAGAAGCTTTAGCTTATTTTTAGACATGCGAGTTAGAAGTCAAGCACTCAAGGTTATTAGGGTGCGTTCTGCCCACTTGTTCAGTTATCGTGGCTCGCATTCAACTGTTGTGGGGCAGCACCTCATTAAAGTTACATACGCTGGCCTTTCCGTTGTGCTAACAAGCCACCCACAACCTGCATAAAGTTGCACGCATCCCACTCCAACACACACTCAGACACACCAGACGCCCACATGAGATTGCCCAGGCAGCCAAACACACGGACGTTGCTGTGACAGCAAAGATAACGCGACAGCAGCAGCGGTGGCAGCAGCAAAACTCCAATTTCGGTGGCAACATGGTGCGAGAAATGTCAATGCATGTGGCAAGCAAATGACCAGCAGGACTCCCACACACACACACTCACACACACACACACACACACACCCATACGGCGTGGTGTGATCTATGCCTATCTGATGTATTTTAATGGTGCTCACATATATTTTTCATTATTGCTGCTGCTGGAGCGAAAAAAAAGGAAAATAAAGAAATAACTGGTCAAACAAGTGAACATGTTGTAGGCATATCGTCCAACAGGACGAGCCATAAATACCCTATAAAAAATTGCACAGTTTAAAATGAGAAATTTCGTTATGTTTGAACTATGTAAACTTTATCAGTCTAATATTTACGGTTCTTATAGAGATAAGACATGGTAACAAAGAGTATCTAGAGTTTAATGTTCACAGCTTAGGAATATTAAATAGACATATTCCTTTTTAAGGTGTTCTGTAAATTTGAAGTCTAAAAACTGATACGATGATTGTTGAAATTCATATCTGACAACTTTTCTTTAATACCTGTGTTTCCATACATAATTTTTATATGATATGAGATTGCAACTTGTGGGTTGCATATGGATTGGTCATATATAAAATGATATATGGTGTCAAAGGTTTCTGCGCTATCATATCTTATGAAAGTATAAGAGAAATAGGAGATATTTGAGCTGGTAATAAAGGAGAACTGATGTGAAGACAAGTAAGTTTTTAATTAGGTCAGATATTAGTTCAAAATAGAAGCTCAGAAAGTCTTAAGCTATGTAAATTATTTCCTTAAAGCTGCTTACATTTTAAGTATGGCAAAACGACTTGATAAATTTTAAGAATATTACTAAAATAGTTAAAAATATAAATAAAAACAAAGTATGTACAAGATCTAAACAGAACTTGGGTGTATATGTACATGATTTCCTAATAAATATACTATATTATTCTAACAGAGAAGGTTTGTCCATCGTTTTCCTAGTTGCTCGGTTAAGAAATAGCTAAGACAATGTAAAAGATATTCTGCTGATATTTAATATTAAGTATATATTTAAAAATAAAAAAATTAATAGACTCCTCTCTACTACGTCAAATCTTATCCACATCAATCCCTTCCCTCTCGTCCACATCTAAAGCTCCTCAGCAAGTTAATAAGCCCTATTCTGTGTGGAATTCACTAGAGGAGTTGCCTCATCCACTCGGCAGCCAATGTCGCGTTACGTATACGCAACGCAGGCCAGACTCGCGCACAGTCTGTGCCGGTCAAATTTATTTTGTATACACCAGAGAACGCGAATTTCGTGACTGCATCCTGCCTCCAGGCACGGTCCAACCCACGAGTTCTGCGTAGCCGCCACGCATGATATGAGACCCCCCCCCCCACAGAGCTGGGGTCGCGCTGCGGCATTTTGGGGCTTCGTGCGATGCGGCGCGCAATATTTTTTATGGCCCAACGTTGAGATTGCAATTTAAAAATCGATAAATTGCAATTAATTTAATGGTCACAACGACACACAACAACAAATTTGGTAAATAAATCATGGACCGCTGCAGTCAAACGATGCGGTTGATGGCGTTCGATATGCCGAGAGCGAAAAGATCCCACAAATTTCGGACGAATATACACGTTTGCCAAAAATGAATCAAATTTATAAAGGGAAAAAACTTATGTGGAAATAAAATCGGTGCATTTTTAACAAAGTCAAGCGATTGAAGTTTAGACTAAAGTAATCTTAGGAGATAAGCGAAATGTCAGAAATGTCTTCCTTTATGCGTAACACATTTCATTACTAAATGCTAATACCCTCTACAAGAGTATAAAAAAGGCTTTAAATATTCCATACAATAACGAATTTATAATTAAATAAATATAGTTAAATAAAGAAGCCAAATAGGGAAAATATCATATACAGTAGTGTATTCAACAAATATACATATATGCTTTTATGCCAAAGAAATGTGAATTTTAAGTTTGGGATATGCATCTATTATAATCGATAATTATCGATAAATTTATTTTAGTGCCAAATATGTTTATAATGTTCACAGTAAGCAACCTTGCGTTTTTTTTAATCAAACCACAACAAACAATTTTACTTTTGGATTCCAAAAATTATAAGAATTTAATTGTATTCCTTTCAAAAATAAGCACCTTATATTAAATATATTAATATTAAATATTAATATTAACCGTATGAATAATCTAAAGCAACTAAAAACTTGGAATGTCTTTTCAAGCTCTACGAATATTTTGCTTAATTTACTCAAATATTTCGGCTATTTCCCAACCAGCTGAGTAAGCACTTCTTATTTAAGACAGCTTTTGGCAATCTTTTCTTTTTTGCTTTAAAATGTTAATAAATTGTTATTTATTAAGGCCTAACGGGCACTTAATTAGCCGCAGCAGCACAAACGGCGCATCAGCCTAATGGATGACAGCAAATGGGAAAGATTAAGGTTGCCAGGGAGATGCTCAAAAGTCAAAAAACACAAATTGAATGCCGCGAATGGCAAAGGACCAAGCAGAAGACAATGATACAAATATGACTGACAAAACTAAAGAGAGGCATACAACGATTACGAGAGGTCCTCATATAAAGATTTATGTAAATGGAAAATTTATTCAATTTACTTTCTATAAATAAAACAAATTAAGGCAGATAAATAACGAGACGCTCTGGCAATAAGATAAACTCAAAATAATTGAGTCAATATGTTCTAAAATATGTATCTAAGTAAATAATAAAAAATGTTCAACAAACAAATGCTAAAAGTGATATAGAAACAAGATAGGGATTATCCTTAAGGCGTAATTGTTCGGACGAATTGATATAAATGGCAAACTTTTAAATGAAAAAACCGGTTGAAAATTAGCAGCAAAAAAAAAACAGCTAGGACTGCAATCTGTAGTACATACTTGACATATAAATATAAAAAAGAATTGTTAAGTCAAATTAAGCTCTAGCTCTAGCTGATAACATTTCATACTGCATTATCATAGCGCATCTATTTAATGTAAATAGCTTTGAGATATGGCCAATAATGCAGTTGCCGATAAATCACATCCCAACTGGGGTTAAGGGAAAAAATGTGAAAGCACATCGAAAGTGAAATTTTAATTAAACTGCCAGAGCCATTTGTAGCCATGGCGAATGCGAACTGGAGCATATTTTAAATGCAGCTATGGAAAACAATTTGCCAGCCGGCCCTGCTCCTGGGTGCCCGTCTATGTGTCCTTGGTCCCTGGCAACTGGCATTTGCATAATTTCCACCCCGGGGATGGGTTGAAAGCAGCGGCTCAGATTCGAGCATCGCTGGGATTGCTGATTAGGTGCCTGCCAGCCTGCCTGCCTGCCAGACTCTCTGCGCGTGCTGCGTCCCGCGGCCTGTGTACTTTGTCCTTGTTGCCGCTGCTGTGGTCCAGCAACGCAGCATTTAATTACCAGCCAACCACGGCGGCAACATCAGCACACAACAACAACAAAAAGAAACAAAGCGTAGAAGAGGAAGAAATAACAGGTTAGGCCATCGCAAGACGCGGCCAGGACGTGCCAGGACATTGCGCTGTACTCTGCTGAGCTGTGCTTGCCGGCTAGCCAGCAGCTAAAACAAAACCTAATTTTCTCAAATTTCCAAACGGCCAACGACAACGAGGACAACAAGAACAACGCCGCCAACGTTTAAGCCAACAAAAACAACAAGGTTCGGAAAATATGGCGCAGTTTAAGTGCGCTTCATCTGGGGGCGGGCGGAGAAGCCAGCTGCTGGGCAGGAGGTTATGCACTGCCCGAAAAAATACTGGTAATTGTTATTGCCAAGCGGCGGACATTAAGTTCAAATATTGTAAGTGGTGAACGAGGAGAAAGATAAGCAAAGCGTTTTTGAAAACGTTTGCGCTTATAATTCCCAAGTGGTTTAAGCGCAGTTCAGGATTATAGGCAAACGGATTCATTTTATTTTCATATATAAAAAGGAGATCTACTTTAGTGGGGATTTGTGAGGAAAAAACATTAATCTGTGCGTGAAGAATATATAAAAATAAATCGTTAATTATATTATTGATACAAAAGTTCCCTTTATTTGGAAAATATTGTAAATCCTAAAAGTTATATTGAAAATATAATATATGTAAGTTTATAAAAATAGAGAATAATTAATTTAACTGCTATTGCGAATAATTAATAACATATTGAGGAATCTATTTTATTTTTATATAAGTTTTAGAAGTAGGCTATAATTAATTGAATTGTTACTATAAAAAAAAAATTGAAGAAGCGGTTTAATAAAATATTTAAGAATACATTTTATTGACAATTAAAAGGCTATATATAATTAACAATAAATAATTTACTTGTTACTGTAAAAAATAAAAAAAAATTAATATAGGAATAAATTTGTTGCAGTGTATCTCTGATTAATGAGGTAGAAATATATCAAATTCGGCGCACCTGATGCCCAGTTAATATTTTAAAGAAATTGTGTTACAAATATATTGTTCTAAATTTTGTTGATGCTGATTGTATGTCAATGTAAATAAAAAAATTAATTTTCAATGTTTTCCCACTAATTTGTTGCAGTGTGGATTGCTAAGCAGAAATATTTTCATTTAAGATGCGCGAGCTGCTGTTTTTCTAGCTGTAGCTCAAACAGGTCTCTGCAACGCGACTCGCACACAAATACACTTCCACGCACACACACGCAAGCACGCACACACACACACACACGCTGATAACAACAACAACAATGCAAAAATATAGAAAAAGCAAAGCAACAAACAATGATTTTCATGGTACGTAAAATTAATTAGGGCACTGAGACAAAAATCCTCAAATTTCAATGAGCTGCGCAGCGCAGTCGACGTCGACGTCGACACACACTCGCACACACACAACTAGTGGCAAAAAGGGGGCTGCGGTGGGCGTTGTGTGTGTGTGTGTGTGTGTGGTTGGTGGTGGCATGCAATGAAAACAAGGCAGAGTCACAACTAAAAATACCAAAGAGCGAGGGGTTGGAGTTTGGGGCGAGCCACATAGAAGCCGAGCAACATAATTACTCTGCAGCTGTGTGTGTGCGAGTGTGTGTGTGTGTGTGTGTGGCTTGTGCGTAGGCTGCGTCTTTCAATGCAACAAAATGCTGGATGCTCACACTGGCAGCGCAGTCGGCGTCGCTGCTGCGCGTGTTTCCTGTCGCTTTATGTACCAAAAAGCTTTTACATAGCACAAGGCAGTATGTGTGCGTGTGTGCGTGTGTGTGTGTGTTGCTGCTGCTGTATGTGTTATCAGCATGACAGCAATTACAACAACAACAACGACAACAACAACAACTGCGACATCAGCTCAAAGCTCAAAGGCACAAATTTTGTATATTTTTTGTTTCTCTAGCTAATACATAATTACAAATACATTTAAGCCAGAAAGTTTTTTAATTGTTTTTGTTGCTGTTGCCGTGGCCGTAAAAAAACTGAAAAGCCCGAAAAGGGAAATGGAAAATGCGAAACGATTGCGCTCAAATTAGTTAAGTGTGGGACCGAGCGGGCGAAGGGGCCAACTTGCAGGCTGACATTTTGTTTTGATTGACATCTGCGAGATTGTGGAAATGTAGTGTATGCCAAAGGAAAATCAGAGGGGAGGCGGGGCTGGCGGCATTTTACAGCTTGTGATGGGCAGGTGCTGTCAGTTGGGTAAATTCTTGAATGGATACAAGTTGCCACAGCGCGCGGCAAGTTCAGCGCTCGTTGGCGTCGCATGCAAATGGCGTGAATGCGCAGTGGGACTTGGGGTGCAGGTGACGGAGGAGGGGCGCGGGGGTTGCGTAGCGAAGGGTATATAAATATAAATGATGCTATATAACACCTACGCGATGCTGCCATGAGTCAAACGTCAATGTTGGACTGCTTGCTTCTTCAGCTAAGCTTTGATAGGTGAAACATCAAAAGGCATGTATATATATTTTTAAAATAAAAATAAAACAAAATATATATATTACAAATATTGCCAGAGCTCTAGAACATGTTTTGTGTAAATGTTCTGCTCTTGAGGATAAGATCTCTTAATGTTAGGATAATCGTGACTTTATAAGACTTGGAATCTTATGTGCGTCAAAGGTGCTCAGCCTCATGGAAAAACACAAATACAAAGGGCTTACATTTAAAGTAAAATTTATTACAATTACAATAATCAAAAAACTAAAAACAATTAAAGGAGTACTCTTAATGATAATAAAATAGGTCTATAAAACTAATAATACCAAGATTTAAAATAATAAGTGTGGAAATAATACAATAATAATAATAATAATAAAAATAATAATAATAATTAATAATAATAATAATAATAATAATAATAATAATAATAATAATAATAATAATAAAAATAATAATAATAAAAATAATAATAATAATTATAATAATAATAATAATAATAATAATAATAATAATAATAATAATAATAATAATAATAATAATAATAATAATAATTATTATAATAATAATAATAATAATAATAATAATAAAAATAATAACAATAGTTATAAAAAAATATGGTATACTATACAGAATCGATCTTGACTAAAATTTGAACTGTGGAACTTTATAAGAAAAAGTGTTGAATCGTATTTCAAGCATGACCAAATCCTTTTGAATTGACTTTGAGAACTGAAAACTAAAGAAATACAGCCTAAATTCTCATCGATTCGACTATGTCGCTTTATCATCAGACAATTTACAGATATGCTTTCTCTTCCGTTTCCGTCTTTAGAAATTCTTGCAGTTAGGCTCAACTTTTTCATGTCGTTTCAAAAGCACATTAATGCCAAAATTAATTTCGCTTCCTGCTTTGCTATCTAAAGTATATTTGAAGGAGGCGCATTTGGCTGGCTTTAAGGTTGGCAATTAAGTGTAAAGGAAGGCAAACTGTAGCCGCCTAAAGACCGCATACGACATTTGGCACGCACTTTATTAGGAAACCGAAACGCAGCACCGAAGGGGGAGACAGGCGCAAACCTCAAAAGCCAGAACTTTTCCTAGGAAAATGCCAGCGCGTTGCTTTCACTTTAAACTAACGCACACACACACACACACACAACTCATTGCTATGCATCGCAGACACCCGGGACCCGCTGCGACCCACATAAGCAAGCAAATAAAAAAAAGGAGAGGAAAAGCGAATCAGCAGGAAAAAGCCAAAAGGCAATGAAAATTTTCCTTGTGCACTGCGAAAACTACGCAATTTAGAAAAGCAGCCAGCGACAACAACAGCCAACGGGCTGGCTATATACCCTAGTATATACGCACACGCACCACCCCAACAACAACAACAACGGCAAGAACAACAACAGCAATCAACGTCACTCACAAAGCCGCTCCTGCCCCGACCCAACATCCCCCCGCCGCCAAAAACCCAACGTTCGCTGCACACGCACAAAAAGCGCCAAAAAATTACAAACGCAGCGGTCGGTCGTTTGAGCGGCTTCTGTCGCTGAAGCCAAAGTGGTTTCTGGGTGGTTTTTGGCTCAATAAAGGACTGCACCCGCCGCAGCAGCAGCAGCAACAGCAGCAGAGGCCAGCCCCGCCATGCCGCCCAACTGCCCCCAGAGCGGCATATATACCCCGCACGCACATATAGGCGCACACGCACATCTGCTATGTACTGCGAGGCAGCTGCAGCCACCCAACAACGCCCCCCACCGACCAAACCCATGTCAAAGTCAAGCCACCACCAAAAAAAAAAAAAAAATAAGAGCCAAGAGAAGAAGCAGAAGTAAATGAAAATGTACGCCCTGCATTTTTTTTATTCAGTCGTTGCGAGGCCCGAGCAGTCGCCCATTTCGGTTTTCTTGAACGTCCTTGATCCTTGCAACGCACAGCAACAACAATGAAAGGGCGCCTGCTGGTCGTCTTCCCAAAACACAAAAACACACACCAACACACACACACACACACACAAAGAGCAGAGCATTGCGGGCGCATGTAAAAAGCATAGCATACTTTTTGGGGCAGCCGCCCCGACGCAACGCCGCCTGCCTGACGCCTTATCAGTTGGAAAAACAAAACCGGAAGCTCACACACACAGACAGGAAGTCGCAGCGTGTGCGACAGAGTGAGTGAGCGCTAGAGTGGGACAGCGCGCGCGAGAGAGAGAGACAGAGAGAGAGGGAGAGAGCGAGAATGAGCGCGACGCGTCGTCGAACTTTCAGGGTTTTTGTGTGTGAAAAGTGAAAGTGAAATGCTGTCAAGGCAAAGGACAAGGCAAAGAAAGTGAAAGCGCAGCGAGCACGCAAACGCAGAGAGCGCCACACGAGAGAGCAAGCCGCTCTCACAGAGCGAGTACAGAGAGAGAGAGAGAGAGAGCGAGCGTGCCAGAGCGAGAGCGAGCGAGCCTGCGAGTGAGTGTGAGCGAGCGCGAGTCGCTGTGTCCTTTGCTGCAGTCGCGCGTCTCAAGAAAGCCGCTTCGAATAGCTTGAATGCCTCCATTTTAATGGCCGCAATGTCCTTGGCCAAGCAACGTGCCGAAGGATATTTGGTAAACGCACGACGTCAGCGGCAACGTCGACTGCGACAGCGACAGCGGCTGCGACGCGTCAGCTTCGTTTCACGGCGCTTGCATTTACTTTCACTTTCGGCCTGGCCGCGAACTTGGCAAACAACCCCAGCACTCAGACCACGGCACGCACACACCCGCACACACCCGCACACACACACACACCCTGGCAACTGCCCCAGCCCGCGCCCCCCTCCTTGCACGCTTGCATATAATGTACTTTTTTTCGACAGGCAAACAAAACTTTTACCCCAAGAGCTTTCTGCATTTGTTTTCTTCTTTTTTTTTACCAGCTTTGGCGCAAGTTTATTTTTGACAGTGTTTTATGCCCTGCGGACAGGACACTGCAGCAGCAGCAGCGGCAATTGCTAGGGGTTGGGGTCGGGGGGGTTGGGCTGTGCTGTTGTGGTTGTGCGTGGGGCCCGAAATGACAAAATAATGTAATTTGGCATTAGATTTATGCGTGCTGCGCCTCCTTTGGTGCGTGTCCTGCAACAAGGACCTCAGCAAAAAACGCAGCGTCGACGTTTCCTTTTGCCTTTCACACATTTTCAACCTCTGCTGCTGTTGCTGCTGCTTCCGCCTGCCCTCCCCCCCCCCCCTTGCGTTCCACCTGCGCCTTATGCTTCTTGTTGTTGTTGTTCTTCCTCTTATTTGCCACGCTTTTTTTCCTGTTTTTTTTTGCTTGGCAGCGCCTTTGTTGTTGTTTTAAGCCGCTTGTGCGAATTTAGGGCAGGTTTCATTGACGCTTTTTTCGCCAGCTTCTTCTTCTTCTTCTATTTGCTTGTTTTTATTTTATTTTTCTTAGCTTCTGGCTAAGTTTCGTTCCTTTCAATATATACATGTATATATATGTTTTAGCTGTTAAAAAAAGAAAAACTTTCGAGTTTCTAGCCTGAATTTTGCCACAAATTGAAAAATGTCAACAAAGTTTAAAGTGCGAGTTGGGGAGAGTGGACCTATTTCTCGCCATCGAATTTTCACTTCAAGTTACAATATGATTACAGAAAGATTGAGCATAATATTAATAGATAATTAATAAATAAATATATTAAATGAAGTTCTACTTGCTTAGGCATGAAAAACTATAATAATAAAAAATAAATAAATACAAATTTATGAAATGGGGTTCTACTTAGATATAGTATGAAAATTTTTGATCAATAATAAATACTTTATGGGGTCAGATATGTCTCCTAATACATTATCACAAAATTCTTGAGTATATTTCAACCAGTTTTGATGGCCGCAGTGTGTTTTATGGCTGCGATCAGGTGTTTAAATCTGACAACTATTTCACGACTAGTTCACAAGCATTTCACAGTCATAGCTCGAGAACTATGGAGACTATAAGGCAACAATTTGATGTGAGTTTGAGGCTATCTTTCCCAGCAACCTATGTGCAAATAGTCATAAACTGTTGACATTAGGTAGGAGACAATCGTACTTGTAGGAGAAAATTGTTAGACTTTGCATAGGAAGGTTTTTTTTTTTTTTGAATTAGATTTCTTTTTTTGCTAATTAAAGATGAGCAAAGTTTCCAAATCGTGGAGCCTGAAGGTGGCGGCAATCGTTTCGAGTCTTTTCACGCTCTTTGTGCTGGTGGCTGCCCATTCGATTGAATTCTACTCGCCGGCAGATGGCGTTGTGGAGCTGACTGGCTCGGACTTTGAGAGCATGGTGCTGCAGGACGACGCCATTTGGATTGTACAATTCTATGCGCCCTGGTGCAGCCACTGCCAAGCCATGTTGCCCGAATACAAGCGGCTGGCCAAGGCGCTGAGGGGCGTCATCAAGCTGGGCGCGGTCAACAGCGAGCGGCACACGGAGCTGACCGTCAAATATGAAATACGCGGCTTTCCGCTTATCAAAATTTTCGGTGCTGACAAACAGAAGCCCACCGATTTCTTTGGACCGCGCACAGCCCAGGCCATGGCCGAGCTGGCTGTGGCCGAGGTCAAGAAGAAGATAAAGGCGGCCTTTGGCGAGAGGCTGGGCGTGGCCACAGACGCGGCCCGCAACAACGTTTGCTCGGCGAGCGAAGTCACGGAGCTGCGGGCGGATAATTTTGATAGGCTGGTGCTCAACTCGGCGCACATTTGGCTGGTGGAGTTCTATACGCCCTGGTGTCCGCACTGCAAGAATCTGGCGGCCACCTGGATCGCGGCGGCCAGGGAGCTCAAGGGCAAGATCAAGCTGGGCGCCCTGGACGCCAGCGCCAACAAGCACAAGGCGGCCGAGCACAATGTGCGCAGTTATCCGACCATCAAATACTTTCCGGCCCAGTCGAAGCAGCCCGCCGACGCAGTCGTATACACGGGCCAGCGCACTGCGGCGGCCATCGTCAGCTGGGCCAACAGCAAGCCGGTGGCGCCGGCACCCAACGTGGCCGAGATCACGGACGAGTCGAGTTTGTTCAATGCCTGCGGCCACAGGTCCTGGTGCGTCATCTCCGTGCTGCCCACGCTGCTCGACTGCAATGCCCGGTGCCGCAACAAATTGCTCGGCACTTTGCGCGGACTGTGCGCCAAGTATCCGGCGCAGCAGGGCTGGGGCTGGGTCTGGACCGAGGGCGGCCAGCAGCCGGCCCTGGAGAAGGGTTTGCGCGTGGGCGGCTTTGGCTATCCGGCTCTGGTCGTGGTCAATTGCCGTCGAATGCGATATGCCGTCTTTAAGGGCTCGTTTTCGGAAGCTGCACTGGATGAATTTCTGGGCGATATTGTCAAGGGGCGTGGCAGAACTTCAACTGTTAACTGCGCCCAAAAGCCGCCCATCCGCAGCGTCATAGCCTGGGACGGCCAGGATGCCGTCGCCGAGCGTTCAATCACGGACGAACTCTAAAGCTATTTTTATTATTTATTATTTGTCATGGTCAGTTAATGTAGAATTCGGAAAAGAACCCATTCAGTTAGATGTACTCCATAAATGGCATAGTTTGTCTAAATTATGAAATAAATTTCATGTTCCAAAGATTTAATACCCTTGTGGACATTTCCCTTCAGCAGATATGTGAGAATAGTGAAATTCGATGAAAATATCTTGGAAAACAAAAATTTGTAACCGATTCTTCGTATAGATCTAAATAATATAATAGTGATATCCTGATAAGATTTGGCTCCTGGGTTGGTCAAGATATCATTATTAAATTATCTATATCAGTGCAACCATGTTATCATTTGTATCGATAAATCGATATCTGAATACAACTGCCAATAGCAAAAGCTTTAGGTTAATCTTGTTCTCTTGCGATTAAACTACGAAACTGTCTGTGTGTTGATTGGGATGCCTTCCCTCAACAATCTTGATAAGCAAAACAGTTTTCCACACAAGAACCTACTTATAGACCAATTGTTCCTGTAGCAATTATATGATATGGTGGTCGGATCCAAGCGTTTCCAACATATGTATTCTACTACAAAAAGACGGACCTATAAAATGTTTCGAGAAAATATCTGAGAGACTAATTGCAACAGACAGACGGACAAGGGACGGACGGATAGACGGGCTTGGCTATATCACTTCGGATGTTGATGCTGATCTAGCATATATATAATTTATAGGGTCGGATATGTCGTCTTCTATGCATTACATGACAAAAGGGTATTAAAAAAAAATATTCATTGAGCAGCATTTAATATTTAGGGTATTCCTTATGCCTAAGCAAAACCACTTGAGAGCGAAGCTTAAATCATTTAATATAATTAAAGTAAATATAAAATAAATATATATATTTTAACTAATAAAATACTGTTCTGAGAAATACTTCCACAAATTACGATTTATTCCTAAGAATTAATAATTTTTCCTGGATGTTAAATCTATCTTCGGGCGCATTGAAAACATGTTTATAAAATATGAGGGCAACATTTGCGGGGCCGTCGATTTAAGGCGTCGCCTACGAGTCCTTTGGGCAGTTCCTTTGAAAACAAACAAACAGACGCCCGTTGCTCGTTGACCATTGACCAATTGTCATGGTCACCTAATCCTGGCTGACAAAATGGCTCAGCCAAAGCCAAAGGGCCAGCGAGCAGAATTCGACAGGACAGGAGTTCTCGGCCAGGCAACAAAGCGCCCAGCTAAGCATGTGCCAACAACAAAGCAGCACACACATACACACACCTATACATATATTTATATATATATATATATATGTGTGTATATATCTATCAAAAATATAGACCCAAGTGGAAGCGTGGCCCATGGCATAATATCTTTAAATGCAAACCGAGAAGAGCACAAAATGACTGCCAGCTGTGCTACATTTGGCGGCGGCTCCTGGGACCCTAGCAGCAACTTAAAGGCTGCACATGCCAAAAGCTTTGCCCGCCCGCTTTGCCACACCCTCCCACCCTACCCCCTTTCCCACACAGCAGGCGATGCACAGAACGAGCTGCTTATTCATTTAATTTTCAGAGAAGCCGCCCAAGGAGTAAATGGGTTTTGCATGGCAAGGTAGTCCACGCAGAGGCGTTGCGCGCAAGGGTACTGAGGGGGGGGAGGGGGTGAGGGGTCAGAGTGGGGTTGCGCTGTGCATGGGCGCCAGCTCGACTGCCAGTCAGTCAGTCAGTTAGGAGGCCTTCACTCAGCTCAGCTCAGCTCGGCTCGGCTGAAACTTTTGGCTGCCACGCACAATTTTCCACTTTCAACTTTCGTCAAAGGGGGCGGCGCGGGGCGTTGTAGTTGTTGTTGCTGCTGCTGTTGCTGCAGGACGGTGGTTGGTGGTGCGGTTGGGTGTGCGTATTGAGCTTTATGCTTGGCTGATGTTGCGATAAGCGGCTGAAGCAGGCAATGTTGCTGTCGTCGTTGTCGTCGTCGATTGTTGTTCTGTTGTTGCTGTTGTTGTTGTTGCTGTTGTTGCCACAGCCGCAGCCGCAATGCTGCACACGCCACAAACACACACACACACACACAAGAGTGGAGCTGGAGCAGCAAAGCAGCCCCTGGCGCTTGCCATAAGTGGGCGGGGAGTTGAAAAATAGGCAGCAAAATCAGTTGCTGTCGTTTGTTGTTGTTGTTGTTGCTGTTGTAGTTGGCGCCATTGCCCAATGTAAAAGTTGCTGAAAAGTGTAACGCAGTTAATGCCAGCAGACGGGGGGCAGGGGGGGCAATGCTGCGCGGTGGCAGCTAGTGCTGGGCAAAAAAGGAAGCCTGGTGCCTGGCTCTGCTGCTGCCTACGTCGCCTACGCGGCATAGTTTTAACTTTGCTGTTGTAATACACTTTCTAGCACTGGCAGACTTAGCTATTGGACAAGTTTAAGCCCTAAAATAACCAAGTTTGCAGAGTGCAAATACGAAGCAGCTCCCTTGTTTTCGCTTGGTTTTTAAGTAAGCTTATCGTTTTACTCGAATAGTTTGAGCATTTTTGTAGTTGGCTAAATAATTGCAGCTTTTTAAACTAAGAGAAAATGTTAACCTGACTCGTTGATCCTGCTTAAGGTGCTTTCTACTAAATTATATATATTTCTGAGTGACTGGACTTATATTATATTAAACCATATATTTGTAAGTCATCGAAAGCCTATTAAGCAAGCCCTGCGATGCAAGTTAAACATTTTTAAAATGTTTAAAAAGATTTAAGCATTCTAGAAAAAAGTCACTGACGAAGATTAACAAGTCATTAAGCTAAACATAAGATAAAGAATAAAAGCGGACTAAGCGGAAACACCTGTAAGCATTTAACCAAGTCAGTTGGCTCAGTGAAAAAGTGGGATACTGGTTCAAATTATTTAAAATATATCTTTACAATTTTAGAAACAAATTTTAAACCATGCTGCTAATACAATTTAAGACTACTTCGGGAATTTTATTTAAGCCCGTTATTAAAATAGTGTACAGAAATGTTTCCCATATTTTTGAAAAGTTTATTATATTGGGTTTTCCAAAAAATTTTTCTTTTTTTTTTGAAAGGGACTGTAGTTTTATCCATAATAAAATTTTTTAATTTAAATATATTGTCAAATTTTAGACTTCTTTTAGTAAGTAAGCTAAGGTAAAGCTTTTTAACAATTATGCTCTCATATATATAATAGATTGGATTTTTGTTTCTTTTTCATATAAAAAACAAATTAGAGTATTTTTGCTTCGTTGCAGTTGAAATGGATTTCTTTTGCATTTGTTGTTTTGCCCAAAAATTCACGCACTTTTTGTGCGTCGCTATGTGAATGTTATAGAGTGTACGTGTGTGTGTGGGTGGTTGTGTGTGCGTGCATGTGTGTGTGTGTGTGTGTAAGTGTCGTGGTAAGTACATAGAGGCGCCGTTATGTGCGCAGATTGCCCCGCTGCCAGGCGGGAAATGGAAACGGACGTAGCAAGTAGAGGGGCGCCGGGCGGCATTTCGCATTTCGCCTTTCACTTTCGCAACGCCACCTAGCGACGAGCGCTGGCTGCAGGGGGGTTGGGGTGTGTGGGGTAGTTCGTAAGGGGAGCTGGCGGCGCGGGAGGCAAAAACTTTCGACATCAAAAAGAACTACTTTCGATAATCACAGGCCTGGCGCCAAAGGAATTACTTTGGCCGGCTGCGCGTAGCCGCTTTTTTACAGCTTTATTTTTTGTTTTTAGGGTTTTCGTTTTTATTCCAGTTTCGGATTTGGTTTAAAGTTTGGCGAGCATTTTTGCCGTTGCCTACATTTATGCGCATTTTTTATTTTATTTTTTATTTTTTTGGTGCCAACTTTCTCGTTTTTATGCATTTTTTTATTGTCATTTTATGCGTTTATTGTTTTGTGGTTGCGCGCGATGAAGTCAGCGCACAGAGCGAAATAAACAATTCGCACATTTTCTTGCAATATTTTAAACGGCGCTTATTAATTAAGTAAAATGAAATTTTCCCACCCAACGCTGCGCATGTTTAAGCAATTATTAAACTTTTTTGTAGAGAACTTCAAAGCGCAGAATTCTCATCAATGACATCATGAGGCTTAAGAGGAAAATGCAATCGGAAAAACAATGCTGTGGTGGTGGATTTTTGGGGTTGCACAACCGGTTTTCCATGAAAACCCTTTTCTTTTGGCGAAAGCTAAATCGTTGCAGTAACTAATTTAGGAGGGAAATGTTTTCATTAAAGGGGTGGCTTACCTTGATGCGCAGCCACACAGCGGGTGGGGCGTAGATTGAGGATTATTAGCTGGGAAATAAGCATGCAGTTTCATCTAGGTGGAAACTGTAAAGGAATAGAAATGCAGAATGGGGTTTGTTTTTAAGTTTGTATTGTTCTTAGCTGTTAGTCCTCTTAAGCAGAGATTAAGGGTACATGAAAATGAGAATATTATTAGTGTATGTCATGCGATTACAATGGTCAACAATAATATTGGATCGAGTATAAAACTTTTAAGACTTTAAAATTATCCCCAGGAAATTCAAATTTTGCGGGCACCTAATTTTGCGTGTTAAAATAAACGCGCAGCCAACTTTAAGGGAGTCAAACTTTGCGCACAGCCAACATCACATGCCAGCGTACATAGTTAAGGTCAGCGTTACGCAGTTTGCGTTACGTTGCGAATTTTGCGTTAACGTCACTTGCCTGTAATGCCAGAACAGGCATTAATTCAAATGCATAGTATTTTTTCAGGATTAAAGAAATAATTTCTTTTTTACGAGCACAGTAAAATTTTACAAATATTCAAATATATATTTGTAATTTTATCTTTGTAAACAAACAACTGTAAAGGTATATTTTTCTAAAGAGTTAAAATGCTATCAATTTAAATTTTTTGGTGTTTTCGCGTTTGCAGCTCGCGGTCACTCTGGTTTTCACAGCAACAGCAAAGTAAACGGACGACGTTGGTCTCGTCAACGAGATTTTCGATACAAAAAACAAATAGAATTAACAAGAAGCCCCAATCCACAAGATGATGAAAGCCGCGTCCTGTGCCTATGTGCGCGCCAGCGCCCAGGCACTGTCCAGCAGCCTGCGGGCCAGTGGAGCCGCCGTTGGTAAGGAAAACAAGTGATCGCAGCAGCTGCAGTTATATAATGTGGCCCAGCGCCAGAGATTTGTGTGTGCAGCAGCACAAACATTTAATGAAATACGATTTTCGCAATGTTTTCAATAGTCAAATGGCCAAAGTTGCGAATTTCCTTACGTAATTTCAACATAACCTCGCCCCTTGTCAGTTGGCCAAGTGAAAACAGCTGATTGACGAATGAGTGTGTTGAGCAGAAACACAAAAATTTGCCTGCAGCATCTGCTCTTTAGTGAAACCTACTCTAATCTATTTCTCTTGCAGCCACGCGCCAGGCACACACGGATCTGCGCGTACCCGATTTCTCCGCCTATCGTCGTGACTCAGTCAAGGATGAGCGTCGCCGCAACGAGAGCGCTGAGGAGCGCAAGGCTTTCTCCTATATGCTGGTCGGTGCTGGCGCCGTTGGCGGTGTCTATGCGGCCAAAGGCATGGTCAATGCCTTCCTTGGCTCCATGAGTGCCTCGGCCGATGTGCTGGCCATGGCCAAAATTGAAATTAAATTGGGCGACATCGCCGAAGGCAAATCGGTGACGTTCAAGTGGCGCGGCAAGCCACTGTTCATTCGCCACCGCACCCCAGCCGAGATTGAAACGGAAAGGGCTGTGCCCACATCGGCGCTGCGTGATCCCGAAACGGACGATGTGCGTACATATCATTTAAGATATCCAAAGACTTTGTAAAACCCACATTTGCTTGTACCCCTTGCAGCAACGTGTCCTCAAGCCCCAATGGCTCGTGGTTATTGGCGTGTGCACGCACTTGGGCTGTGTGCCAATTGCAAATGCCGGTGATTTTGGTGGCTACTATTGCCCCTGCCATGGCTCCCATTATGACGCCTCTGGACGCATTCGTAAGGGACCGGCGCCATTGAACTTGGAAGTGCCCACCCATGAGTTCCCCGACGAGGGCACCCTTATCGTTGGTTAAGCCGTCAAGAGTTGTTTACGTTTAAGCAAAGCCCCCGCGACAGCATATAGAGAATGGATTGATGTAAATTAATAAACACCAAAAAAAAAACCGATCGTTCGTAGTTTTGTGTATATATATATTGGTCCAGCTTCCCTATATGTATGTACCACCTGCAGCAAACCTCTGCCTACACAACGTTTTAACAATATAGTTTTAAGACTAAGAGATTGGAGTGCATATAAACAGATCGACCGACTTCTTCGCACTTATTGAAATTATTCATACACTTTGTGATGCCGGTGTCTTATTAACTGTATAACACGTTTCTTGACGAACTTATAGTACCTTTAACAAGAACATAACAAAATTCAAGTGCTTCTTGGTAAACTTACCTGGGCAAGTTGCATGCAGGGGCTTTTCCAAAACTAGTCTAAGATTAATATATAAACACAACACAACACAATTTCGAGAAATGTGGGCGATATTTAAAGCCCGTTCCAAACTTGAAGGGAGCTGCCACCCCGTCAACTAAATGCAAAACATTGAATTTATCGGTCGGCCTATCGTCGCCTTTTACTTTTGGCGTTTCCAATATGAAATATCCCGTTTGTTTATCTTCTGTGATCAGCTGATTGAGTTGGAGTGTTCGGGCTTTGCAATTGCGCTAAAATGCAGCAATGCAAGTAATATTAATAAAATAACAAATTTATTGGTCTTTTTGCGTTTTGTACGATGGTAAGTAATATAAAACTTAATAACTAATGCTAACAGTAGTCAAGGCAAGCATTCATTAAGTGAGGAGCTAAATTTACATATAATTAATTAACTTGCTCAATAACTGAGTGCGTTAGAGGCTTTAATAAAATGTTTTCGGTATCACTTCATTTTGTAGGCTTTAAGAAAATTCCTATGAATGGATGACAAATTGTCAGCAATGTTTTTCATTAATTTTAGCTTTTCCTTTTGTATGGCCAGCTTTGCCTCTTCTATTTTCAAGATTCTTTCTGATTTGTTAAAGGTATAATTTGATTGCGGTGGTGCATAGGTATTTGCCGAGTAGGCCGAGTCACTTTTGATAGAAACGGCTTTTTCAGGGCTCCTTGGTAGTTCAGTTTCGCTGTTTGCTGTTGCCGGTGGACTAAACGCGTTGAAATTCGAGTCGGCTGAATCGCTGCTGTCTGAATCCTCCATGGGCGAATAGTCTGTAATTGATGCGAATTGAATTATAGCTGCATTTTTATATGGCTTTATGTGTTTTATTTATACCAAAACTGTCGGCCATGCACAGGCTCAAGTTAACCAATTTTGATTCCTTCAATATTTCCTGCACTTGACTAAAATATTCCCATTTTGATGGCTGCCCACTGTTGCGATATTTTGTCATTTCTATTCTGAAAAAAAACAAGGTAGACAATGGGTTATGTCTTTCATTCACATTCGACACCTACATACCTGTATTTCTTAGTCATATTATCCAGTTTGGCCTTTATTTCTACGTGGGTTGGTCCATATTTCTGCATTTTTTCTGCCATTTCTCTGTGAATGTGCGTATTTACTCGAGCGCCGCGCAAACCGTCAATGTTTTCAAGCCACAGTTTCAAGAAGAGTCTCGTGGGCGCCGGGGCCCAGACAAAACGTTGGCCGCGAAAACTATATTCTGTAAAATATTAAAGGTAGTACATTTTTTGTTTAATTTAAAATTCAATGTTTGTTTATATACCTTTTTTGTTTTCGATGCGACGCATGATGATGTGCAGGTATGGCTTTTCACAGTTCGATAAGCAAAAAACGATAAGACGCGTTTTGTTTTTAAAGTTGCTTTTGTCATATAAAGTCTGGCAACGCTTTCTTACGTAGCGGGGAAAATAAAATTAAGATATAAGTTGAAGATAATGCACATGTTCAAATTTGACTGTGATCATTAAGCATAGATTCTCTAGTTATTTTTTTATCTTCATTTTTCGCCATAGATATCATAAAAATCCCTCGGAAATTATTTATCGGTTTGCCGGCTAGACATAGATCAACCAGGGGTGAGAAAGACCATTCACCATACAATATATCACGCTTAGGAACTTGTGGCTCCGATAGTTGCGCACCATTTGAACCTATCGATATATTTGCCCATCCATCGATACCCATCTTCAATTTATTATCAAAAAACAGAATATTGCTTGTGTGGTGTTTTTTGTAGCATCATACTCCGGTTTGGATGCTTGCCCTTTAAATGGAAATAAAAATCGGGCTTTATCGCTGGGGCTGTTATCGTTGTTTCGCCGGCGCCACCGTAGGCCTTCTGGGGATTGTATAGATGCATTTCGTGATCGTTTGCCGGACACAAACTTATGCCTACTGTTTCAGGCCCTTAGTGTGAAGCGGCATGGTGTCCTGAATCAGGAATCACCTTGTCCATCAATCGGCACAATCTCTGAGCTGCGTTGCATAGCCCAAATGGCATCATTCTGAACTGATAGAGAGTCCTGCCGGGTTTGGTGAATGCTATGTATTCGCGACTCTTCGGGTCCAGCTGCCAGAACGCATGCTTTAAATCTACGCTACTTATGTGTATGGTATATGGTGTCATGAACTCTGCTTAGGATAGACACGATGTTCTGCAGCGGGTATTCATCTTTAATGATCCGATTATTCAACTTGCGGGCATCCAGACACAGTCAATTCTTTCCGGGCTTCCTGACGAGCGTCATTCGGCTGTTCCACGGACTCTCGCTCGGCTCGATGACTGCCAGTCGGAGCACTGGGTAGAATCGCTCTTTGACTGGCACTGCGTCATCCACTTGTTGAATCATAGGTATTTCCATGTTTGTGTGTCCCAATCCTTGAGATTCGTAGTTCAGGAAACTTTCTTTAGCCTCTTTCAGTCGATGTTATTCTAAACCGAATTTTTATCAAAAGTCCACTCTTTTTTTTTAAATTATAATTTTTATAAATTTGTATTAATACAATTCAAAAATTCAATCAGATATTCTACCGTGGTTCTTTGCCCACTCTCCTATTGTTTCGGCTCTGGTTGTGATGATTTTTTCAATAGACCCATTCACCCAATTAATCATTTCTGGGGTATATTTGAATTTTAATCCTTTCCAATATTTAAACCATTCAAGTCCTTGACTTGTTTTCGGCTCTGTCGACTTGACACCATCCTGATTTGAGCCCTCGTCTGTGGTTTCCTTCCTCAGATTTATTACATGACTCGCATATGCGATGAGCACTGCGTTGCACCACAGGCTATATAGATTGTACTTCTCGATCAAGTGCGCATTGAAAGACCTTTTTTGTCCTAGCAACGTGCCTGTCATATGTGTTAAAGTATACAGTTTCCTATTATGGGAAGCAGAGAATGCTAAATTGTTGACAAAGTTCATATCTGACTGGTAATGAAAATATGAATCTTCGGCAACTGCCTCGACTAAATCCCTGTCTATCTTGGTCAAGCTATTTATCTCTTTGCCGATAGACTCTTGCCAAATCCATGTGAGTGCCTCGGAAACTGTCTCTGAGCCAGTCATAGATTTAAGAGCTTCTAATGCATCAAGTGCTGCCAGATCCTTGTCTCGACAACTCAATGTTCCCCAACGAATAATGGCCATCTTATCACCACGGAATTTAAAGAAGAACATATCCAGAGCTGCCATCATTTTCCTGTAACCAGGATCCTGTGCCCAGCTGGTATATTTGGATGCTGCTAAATCGAATGAATACATCCCACTGCTAGAACTTTCTATAGATGCAGGCAATCCGACCAATTCTCCCAGTTTTTTTGACAATCGTTTCCGATTTTCAAAATTTGAAGTACTTATTATTCGATATATTCCAGTAAATGCCAACACCAGTTTCTTACCCAATCCCCCAATCCTTGACAGTATCTTCCCTTCCTTGAATGTGGATGGCCAAAGAGCATTACTGACTGTAATATTAAGCATAGACCAGGGAGTCACTCGATTCTGACCGTCCACACTCTCGGACAAACTAACTCCATAGGTCTTCCACTCGGAAGGTACATAAAGGGTGTAGTCTAAGAAATAATAATATAGATATGTCTTGACCCACTCCACATTAAGGTCGTCATTCAATAAATGATTACAAAATGATGGCTCAAGACTGGTCATCCTTGACTTCATAGTCTCCCCTTCGGCTAGGTTAATTCCAGATAAAATCGTCAGTTTGGGTTTCCTGTTCTCACTGCTTGCAAACCAGGTTGATGGGTATTCACCTACGGTACTTGTGGACATCTGACCGAAATTGACTTTTAAAACCCTATCATCCACAAGCAGGTACATATATTCTAAGATTGATGAGGACTGCATCCTGTTATTAAATTATAAATACAATATATGAAAATTGGAAAATATTAGTTACAGAAATGTTGCTCAAAAATGAATTATGTAAAACAGATTATATCTGTTCAGTATTAATGAGATGAATTGACTCCCGTACAGTGGCACTTCGGGTTCGGCAGCACTATTAAATTTAATTAAATATATTTTTTTCAAATATTTCAACTACCTTTTTGTATTCTCTTTTGTTCACTTTTATTTAATTTATATTTCCCAAATTACCACAAATTGGCCTTTTTTATATAATTTTAGATATGTTGTTGGCAAACGGCCGGCTAGCACTGACTTTAGGTTTTTTCTTTGTCTGAGTCCACGCACAACAATCAAAATCGAAATCCCCCTTTTCAAAATGCACTGAGTCACACATAGGAGCTTGTGGCTCCGATAGTTGCGTATCCCTTGAACCGATTGATTGGCCCTTCCATCGATACGCATCTTCAATTTACCATCATAAAATAGCAAAAAATGTTAAAATTGGTATTAAAAAAATACTGTTGCGTACTCAGTGTACAATTTGTTCATCTCTAGGAGGCATATAAGTTATTGCAGCGATGTGGCAACTCTATCAAAACAGCTGACACAGTTTTTAATTGCAATTTGCAAATTATTTGTCTGCTGTTTGTTATTACGCACAATTTGCAAAGTAATGGCCGAGGAAATAGATGATAACGATTTCTATCGTGAAAACTTTAGCGCCGACTCCGACTGGGAGGTGTTCAACGCCCAGCTTGGCGAGCTGCTACAAAAATGGGAGGTGGCCGTGGACGTGGGCGTCCCACTGCAGCCAGAGGAGCTCTTCCATTGCAAGTGGCACGTAGAGTCGCAAACTCTGGACATGCTTCGCAATAGCATTGCCGTGGACTACTACGAAGCGCAGCCAACTAACACGGCGACAGTTGTAGCGGGCGAGGAGGGCGGCACCTGCCTGCAGCGTACAAATTGCCATCACGATTTGATGTGCAGTTGGAACAGCTTTGGGCCGCCCATACGCAACTCCAGCGAGCTGCACACGTTGGCGCGGATCTATGGACTGCGGCGCTTTGTGCTGCTGCATCCCGTGAATGCTGCCAGCAATAACATGAAGTCCACGTCAGAGTTTAATTTCTTTTTGAGTGCTGCGGCTGTGGTGGCTGCCGAAGTGTCCAGCGTGGTGCCCATCTTTGTGCAGTTGTACGACCCCAAGTGGAATTTCTACACGGGCGTCGCTCTGGCACCCGCTCTACGCACCAATTTCCGACTCATTGGTCTGGAGCAGGCGCCACCGGAATGCCGTTATTTGACGGGCCTAGTAACGCTCTTCCGCGACAAGCTGCCCTCCGCGTACACCCAGGAAGCCAGGGTCTCAGTCCGCACCACCTACACGCTGGATGCGGTGCGCATACGCATGCCTTTATATGTGCCCTTCGATCACGGTCTAAGCTCCGAGGATATAGCCATCGATGGCGACGTGGAGCAGCTGGATGTTCAGCATTTCTATGCGCTACCGCATGGCTATGCGCCGGAGTCATCCACAGAGAGCTACCTGGTCTACACCTGGCCAGAGCTCTCGGAGAGCGTGGCCTTTGATAGCGAACAGCGCACGGATTTTCTGCCCTCAAAGGCACCCTTGGGCAAGATCTATTTATCTGTGGAGGCCTTTTCCTACCTAAGCTGCTGCTTGCAAGATTACCAGGCGGTGGGCAAGGTCGTGCGCTCGCTGGAATCGTATGTGGGTCGCAATTTCTCTGGCATCAGCAGCGGCGCCGAGCGCACAAATCCATTGGATAAGCTAACCGAACACAAGCTGACCGCGCGAAGGGAGCGCAACTATGAGCTGCCCTCGCAGGCGGGTCTTACCAAACGTTTGCCTGGACCCATGACAGAGAGCGAACTCACGGAGCTATTGGCCTATCTGTTTCCCGATATGCATCCCGAAATGGCGCTGTTTCCCTATGCCAAGCAGAGCTTCAAAGAAAAGGTGAGTCGTTTTACATTTATGAACGTGTATACCCTTCCTGCAGGTATAATCATTTCTTCATCAAATAGTTAATGCATTAAGAGATAGTTCAAACCGTATTGATTATATATTTGCTTGACCAGGCTGTCGAACTCAAACGATAATTTTCCTTCCGTTTTCTGTGCCAATTTATATCTCAGTCTTTGTTTGTTAATAAGTTTTTTAGTTGAATACAGCGATGGAGCCTATTAGATAGAAGAATTATGTGATTCAGCTTTCGAAGGAACAATTGGTTAAAAATTAAAGTATTGTGTTGATTTGCTTTATTTTTTATATCACCAACATTCTATATCATAAAGTTTTTATTGTAACTATTGTTCGGAAACGGCGATGCTGTATAAACACGTTTAAAAGGATCGGACTATGAACCACCTGCTGTATTTAGGTTTCGGTACCCCTTTCTTGATTTCCGTTTTGTCCTTTTAAATACTTCTTTTGGGGGTCTGCGATAGGGTGGGTGGGTATGGTTTTGGGTTCGATTTAACAAAAGGAGTTTTATCATTGAAAAATAAAGTAATATACTGTTTATCTGTGCTCTATAAACACATTACTTACACTCAAACTTATAATAACTGATTCTTTGATGAAACATCTAAATTTATATAACTTTCTTTCTTGCAGTTCGATCCGATGCGCATCAAGAGCGCCGTTGCGGATTCTTTGGTTTGTCGTCTCAGCTCCTTGTTAGCCACTTGCCACGCCCACTTGGGCAGCTTGGAGGGCATGGCGCAGCTGTGGGCAGCCTTTACACGTCAATTGCGTTTATTGTGGGATAATTCTCTATCTGTGCCCGGGTAAGTACCCCCAACAATACGAAATATTAATACAACTTTGGGTCTTAACAAAAATATGCTTTATTTGGAACTTGATGCGTAAAAACGAAAAATATGTTAAGTTTTTTTTTTTTTTTTTATTTCAAATACAACAAACAAAACTGGCAAAACTTGTCTCTAAAGAACTTTTTGCTAACATTTTGTTATATATTATTCTGTTACTGTTGAAGCCGCAAAGTTAACACTTTAGTGAATACATTAACAATTTAACGCACATTTATTGTTAGAGAGTAACTTTGATCCGTTCTAAAATCTAAAATCGGGTGGTGTTTTGCTTAACGATCTATCGTTTTTGGTGTCGTTTGTGGTTTACGAGATGAGCCATCCTCAGTATCATGTTTCGTATGAGTATCAGCGTGACATTTAAGACAAATGATTACAATTTGGGCGAAGATAACAAAATACTTAAGATTCCTAACTCCTTCTTACGGAAAATCTATTCAACAAGGGTTCAAAATGAAATGAGTTCATGTAGATATTTGGGGAACGTGTCCTTAAAGTCACGTGATTTTGTGTTATTGGAACTTAATGTTTGGCAGTATTTGTGTTCAATACGCAGTTCCATCAAATTCAGCTCATCCTGGTACTCTAAAGTGCTGCTAAACTAAAAACTAAGCACGTGCTTTTTCCTCATTTTCGTAATTCTTCGATCTCTTTTCTCGCTGGTGCTAAGGCAGTTTATTAATTTAGTTCATTGTAATTATGTTAAATAGTAAATTTGATTTTGCGATTTCTTACATTTCTACAATAATCGATAACTCAGCCGTGTATCGAGTTATCGATCAATGAAATTCTTAACTATTTATTTTGCTTACTTTACAAGTGAAACATTTGCATTTGCTCTAGTTTTATATATAAGCCTAATATTGTTGGGTGTTTTCTTCTTCTGCTGCTGCTTCTTCTTGTTCTCTTCCAAATTTATTACCTACAATTGATTTATATTTATTCATATAGTTTATATTCATATTTTTATTGTTGTTGTTCTAAATAATTGCTCCCGTTTTCCATCTAAATTGTGAGTTGTTTACCTGTCTAATGCTCAAAGCGTTGTCTTAACATGTTCTTAAATCGAATTCTAATAGATATATTTACCTTAAAGTACTAAGTATTTAGTGCCAGACATGAGCGTTGTGGATTTGGCCTTTGTGGAGCACAAATCCTGCCCACGGGCACTAAATATTGTTAACTGTCAACTGTGTTCGCTCGGACTTGCACTCAGGCAAATCCCATCATTAAGAATGTTTGAAACTCAAATAGAAAGCTTAAGGCTATCAATATTATGTACAAAGATTTACAGTAAGCTTCAAGTAGTAAGCATACATAAATTAAATTAGTTATAAAATAAATATAAATCATAAATATTAAAAAAATATTTAAAAAAGGCTAGGCAATAAAATACGGGAAAAATTATAATAAAATGAAATACATACCTTCCATAAAACTAAAACTCATTTACAAACTAAAAAAGTTTAAATATCTTTTAATTTGATTTATTTTAATTTTATTAAAATCTCACTATAAAATTATAATTAAACATAAAAATTAAACAAATAATTGTTATAAGTATTAAACTTAGCACACAAACGTTTCGACTGAAGCTTTTATACAAAATGTAAATACTTGGACTGCAAATAAAAAATTGCTTGTTAAAAATGTTCAACACAAATTTCGAGAAAATACAATTTCTCATTATTTACTCAGTATTATTCAAGGCAGTAAATGCCCCATTTGCAGGGCAATTGGAATGTGATTTTTTATTTTTTTCTTTCTTTTGTTTTTGACTGGTTTCGACAAGCGTAGCAAATAAATTATTTGAGAATTTTGTAACTTTTAATTGTTAATTGTTAATTGCTCAAATTAAATATATTGAATTGTTATTAAATATTGAACTTAGTTGTATTGATACGTAAAAATCTCAAAAAATTTTAAATGTTTTATCATTGCACAATTCTCTTCAGTTTTAATATTTCAAACATGTAAAGCAAACGAGACTGATAATGATAAAGATTATGCATTTATTCAAGCACATTTTTTTACTTAAAACCAATCTAAAATATTGTTTTAAAATCGTTAAAATTAACTAGAAAATGTGCTTGAAGTTAATGCATAAATTTGTCTTCTATGTCTATTTTCTTGTAAATTATTTCATTTATGATGCAATATCTTAAGACATGTTCCTAACAAAATATGTTCATCGATCTGTTCAAGCATTAAAGAATTTTATGAATATTATAAAAAAATATTTTAAACACTGCTTAGAATGGTTAAAACAATAATAACATAATATAAAATTATATACAGTTATATTAATATTTTTTTAAACAAATAATTCATTTTCAATGCTTGTCTAACCGCAGTTTTGAATTGATTTTGTAGATTTCGTTTTGTTCATTTTTATGCTATATTAAATAGTTTAGTGTGTAAGTGTAAGTGTGTGTCTGTGTGTGTTGGGTGTGTGTGTGTGTGTGTGTGTGTGTGTTTGCGTGTGTATTAGTACCATTTATAAGATATTGACTTACGTGTTAGTTCTTTGATTGCTTAACATTTGCTGATATACCAAAAAAATCTACGCGCACAACGACAAAGAACCAAGGAAAGCGCTGTTACAGTTACAGATACAATTGCAGTTACAGATACAGATACAGATACAGATACATTTATGTACACAAACCAAATATAATGTCTATGTGGTTAACATACGTATTCATTGCACAAAAACACAAACAGCATACAAAAATAGTTTAGCTAAGTTGTTCGAGTTGCTTATTTTCTTCTTACTAAATGTTATGCAAATTGTTTGGGACACGAAAACAACAGCAACAGCAACTAAATTGTTAGCAACAACAACTAGAATTATGTATTGCACTCAAAGCGTGTCCATGTCCAAGTCCAAGTCCGTGTCAATGTCAGCCAATGTCAAGTTCAGTTCAGACAAGGCCTCAGCCGCTGCTGTTGTTGTTGTTGTTGCTGCTGCTGCTGTTGCAATTGTTGCTGTCTCATGCTGATATTTAGCTGGCTGCACTTGCTCAATGCTTGACACTGAGGTGCTCGGCGCCAAGGATGCTTCTGCTTGTGTGTCAACGCAACTGCTGTCAGTTGTTGTTGCTGCTGCTCTCTGCTGTTGCTGCTGTTGCTGCTGCTGCTGCTGCTGCTCGCTTAGGCTACAATTACAAGTACAGTTACAGTTATCACTAAATGTATGCGCATTAGTTGCATCTATTAAATAATTGTTTCGTCTATATAAAATATTGTTAGTCGTTGCATTCGTCGTTGCCGCCGCGTTTAACTGTAAACGAAAGGCATTGCTGCGGCTGCCCAGACGTGTTGCTGGCGTGCTGCTGTTGTTGTTGCTGTTGTTGTTGCTCTTGCTGCTGTTGCTTGTGGGATGATAAATGATTTCCTGACGCTCATATTCGTTAAAATAGTTCTCAACAACAATGCCGCCGTTGTCTGCCGCTGCTGCTGCAGCTGCTGTCGAAGCTGGCAACAGCAACTGTTGCTGATTGTTGTTGTTGTTGGTGCTGCACGCGTGGTTGTTGCTGCTGCTGCTGCTGCTATTATGGAAATTGGCTGCACGGGGCACCACATCTGGCGGCGAGGTGCAGCGTTGCGTTTGCGGTGTATTGTAATATTGTAAACGTTGTTGTTGCTGTTGCTGTTGTTGTTGATGTTGCTGTTGTAGTTGATATGGCTGCTCCAATTGCTGATTGTTTCTATGTCGTTGCTGTTGTTGCTGCTGTTGTGCTGCAGCAGTTTGCTGCTGACGCCGTCCATCGCCCGTACCGCCACCCGCTGCCATGGCCGGCGTCAGATATTGTCAGAAAATGCCATCCAAATTTAATACAACATTGAAATATCAGGATAACATGAGCCGCCCTCATAATGGCACCAGACCGTTGCGCGTTGTCGGATTGCGCGCCATATATATATCCATATCATGATCGGTCCAATTGTCCGATGTGTCGCAATAATTGTTCAACGTATGCGTTGAACCAGCTGTCGAATATCTGCTCGAACAGAGAGGGAGCGAAAGGGGGGAATAGATCAATTACAATGCACAACAATTTACTCAATTTTTGAGTTGGGAAAGTTGTGTGGAAAAGGCGGTTAATGACTTGTGCAAAAATGTTAAAGCCGAAACGAAACCAAACGAAATTAAATATAATAGACGTAACGAATTTACAACATTGAGCAAAGCAAATAGCAGCAAAAATATAATAATCAATTAAGTAAACAGTTAGTTGTGTTCGATTGTTAAAAGTTACTATCAGCTTTGGGCGGAGGTGGTTAATTAATTGAATAAGCCTTAAATTAAAGCTATTGTTGAAAGTACTTTATTTGCTTTACATATTGCATAATAAAAAGGGTTTAATTTAAAATTGTAGTTTGACTTTAAAAGTTTTTGTGGTGCTCTTAACTATTAGTCAATCAATCTATCAGAAAAAGAGACAAACAGCTTCTATCATATTTTCATCTATTCCGAATTGCGAGCCCTAAGGATTATATTTCTTTAGGTCTAAATATCTTTTTAAGCAAGGAATACCCCTAACAATCTTACTAGCTGTTGAGGTGAAAAATATAAATTATGAAGGTTTCTTCTGCTATAACTATCAAATAAATAAAGAAATGTATTTAATTGATTATAAACAGATTTTGTTGTTATTCTACTTTGACAATCTATTAAATCTACAATTATCTACGGCAAAATATATTAAATTTCTTCTTGTTTACCAAAACAAATTTTAAATATCTGAATTCTTGGACCGTCTTTATAATTTCTCTTTGCTTTTCTCTTAATATAACTTTTCATTGAAAAGTTTCCCATTTCCAAAAATTGATTGATTTATAAAAAAACTTAAATGGTATTTTCTGGCTCAAATAAAGCCTACTAAAGCAAAAATTTGAATCAAAGCAAACCCAATTTAAATGCTTCTATTATGCAAATATTAGCAAAAGATACCTAAACCGGAATGTAAAACTCAAGATATGCTTTGAAAAGCTTTAGTTCTGCTCTTGGATGGGAGAGGAAGGTGCGCAAATGGTTAATAATAAATTTAATGGCAACACATAAAAAATGATAATAAAAAAAACAGGTTTTTTTTTGAGAAACTCTCGAGCAAAAAATTGAAAGTGTGACGTTTGTAATTAGCGAAATGTGACAGTTATCCGAGTTGTGAGTGTTGTGTGTGCGAGTGTGTGTTAATTGAGTGTGTGAATGCTGTCTCTTTGAGCCGCACCAAGCACCAGGGGAGGGGGGGGGGGGGGGGGGGGGTTAGCATCTTTTGGTTGTTGTGTGTCTGCGTTCTACTTACCGACTTCCCGGTCGATGGTTATGAATGTGCGTTGTGTTCAGTTGATCGCGTGATCTGGAGCGCGGACGCGAGCGTCTTGCATTGCTGGATGCAATGCTGGCTGGCCCGCCGGGGCCAACCAGCCCGCTCATGCCCATCAAGCTGCCGGCGCCGACCATGCCGCCCATGCCATTGGCACCGCCGCCGCCGCCAGGTCCACCACCGCCACCGCCATGTATGGAGCCGGCGTAGGAGGCGCGCGACATGCGCTCGGAGGCAGCGGCCAGCGACTGGCGCGATTGACGCAGCTCCGGGCGTGAATTGACCAGATTTGTGGGGAAGGCGCTGCCCAAATAGCCGCGATGTGAATTATTCGAGAAACTGTGCTGCGACTGCCCATCGGCTATGGATCTGCTATCGTGTTGTGTGCGGCAGTCGCATGTGTGTGTGTGTGTATGCGTGTGTGTGTGCGTGTGTGCATCGTGTTGTGGCATGAGTAAATAACAAACATAATGAAATATGAAATTACAATAAATAAACACAAATTAAATATGGCAAAAATCAAGCAAATATTTGGCCAACATTTTCAACGATTGAGGCTGTTTTGTATTCGTTTTGATGTCAACACCGACTAGCTGTTACTCTACATACCTTGATTTGGCCACCTTGCCGGGCATGCCAGAGAAATGACTGCGCATATCGTCGGGCTGTTCGACTGGATAGATGCGTGGTCGCGGTATCGAGCGACCACTGTATGCCGATACTTGATCCCATTCCTAAGGGAAGAGAGAAGGTGTGATATAAGAGCAGGGCATGGTTGTGGTCATAAGAGATAATTGAGTTTCTACTAAGAGAACTTTTTTTTATACTTTTTTAATACTTTCTGAGACAATTCTGGATATGCAAATATCTGAATTTCTAAGATTTTCATGATTGTTTTTTTCTTAAGCTTTTAAAATCCTGTTCAAAGTTTGATTTTAAATTATTTTCAAATTATCTTGCTGGGGTTTTTTATATAAAATTAATTAAAAATGGGCCTAAGAATTCTATAATAGTTTTAAAAATCGCATCTGCTCTCTGCGAAGAGTATTTATTTACTATGCTGATACTCAGTAAACAGGCATAAAACAAAATCCTCTTGTAAAAAAATCGGAGTTATAAGCTGGATTTTAATCAAACATATTTAACAGTTTTGTTTTTAGTTCCCCTAATTTTACGAACATTTTTAAAATAATTTTTTACTATCATTTTTAAGCGTCGCTTAACTTACACTTAAAGCTGATTATTCTCTTGGTTTATTTCGTCTATAAAATAGCTTTAGTACATGGCTGCAGCTACATAAATTGAAATTTATTTAAAACTCAACTAAATATTTTGTTGGCAGCTAGCTGAAAACAGACGGGAATTTAGACCAAAAATATAGGCTGAATGTTTTTATTTTTTCCGCCTGCCACGTTTAATTTGTTGGCACGTAAATAAAAATATATAAAAATGTTGGCTTCAATTGCGGCCATTTCCGAGTCACAGAGGCCAATTTAGCAAGAACCTGAGGCCAACGTTTTGGCCAACCCGCTCTCTATACATTTTTTATGGCCAATTGGCAACTAAACTCACCTTGTGATTGTTAAACGCCGATAGCGTGGCAATCGAGCCAAGTGGTCCTGGCGAACCGGTTGGACCGCAACAATTAACGGGCAAACCTCCAATTGGCAGCGGACTCTTTTGCTGGTTATTTTGCAGTTTGCGCGAGCGTCTAAAAGAGAGAGTGTGGAGAATCATTTGATAATGTTCTTGCTGATAGCATAAAGTATTTATGGGTCTAACACTCTTTAAAGGTCGCCCCGTGAACCGGACACAATTTTCTCACCTGCTTGCCGCAATGAACACAATTACGGCCACAATGATGGTGCCACAAATGGCTGCACTGGCCGCTATGGTTATCTTATCCATGTTGGAGGTCTGCGAGGAGACGGTGCGCACCTCGCGGCATTGTTGATAGGGCACCGTTTCGGGCGTGACATGCAGCTCCTCCAGCGATATGACGCACACTATGATGCACTCCTGGGCGGGCACATTCTTGATCTTAAACTCACGCTCGCTGGCCTCCAGCGGCGGGCCCTGCTTGAATGCCTTCTCGCCAAACAGGCGATAGACAACGCGAAAGCCCAATATGTTCGCCGTCTCCGAGTCCCATTGTATGATCACGGAGCTGTCCTGGCGGAACGCATGCTTCACCTGCACCTCGTTGGCATCGTCGATCCGTGTGCCACGCTGCGGCGGATAGCCCAGAACCAGCGGCGGTCGCTGCGGCTTGTGCTGGCTGCCATTGGCATTGACATTGGCGCCCTGTCGCCAGCCGGGCGCCTGTTTGCCGGCTGTGTGCAATGTGGAGGAGGAGCTGCTGCTGCTGCTGCTGCTGCTCGTCGAGGAGATGGCCGTGGCCTGAACGCTGCCGGTGCCATTGACGCCCACCGTTGGCAATGCAGCTGCCGTCTTCGTCGCTTTCGTTGTGGCTTGTGTTGGGGCACGAGTCTGTTGTGGCACATGGAAAAAAAGAGATATTCATGTAGCTGACTATGCATAAATAATTGCTAACATTTAAAAAATCGCTGATAAATTGTGCATTTTTGTAGTCATTTGGGAACTAGTTCAGTTCCGAACGGTAGCTTTCTAGTCTAAAATGTGAATCTAATAATCAAGAGTTGTCTTGTCATTAGCTTTTACTCAATAAGTGCTATGTTTTGGGGGCTTATAGATTTGACCCTTTCACTCGGTGGCATGTATATATTTCTAGCTTATTTTAGTACTGTTTCCACGGATACTAGTTCTCATACTCCTGTCCTCCTCTCATTCTACCTAGTTTAACCAATTTTTAAATCAATTTAATTCACCAATTAAATCTGCTTTAGTTCTTTTCATAAACTTTGTTATAAAAATATTTATCCTTTTTAAATTAAATTTCTTATAATAAAGTTTTAAAGGAAGCTATTTCAAAGCTCGTTTAAAGCTGTTCGATTCATAAAATCAAAAAGTGATTCAAGATCTGGTTAGCTAAAAGCCCAACAAATTTGAAACTCAATTTGAAAGTGAGTCAAATTCAAGCTGTTTATAATTTGTTTTAATGCATTTAAATCTTAGTTCAAGTGATGATAATAACCCTTTCAATATCACTATCTAGTTCAAAACAGTTTAAAGACGCATTTAAATTGGTTCCTGACACACTTTAAACTATCTCAAATAGTAGTTCAGCTTGAAACTAGTCCCGAACTTAGCAGACTGTTTCTTTAATGGATTATATCTATCAGTTTCGTCTGTAAACTGGTTTCAGCTTTCGAATTCGGATCACTCACCGTGCTGGCTGCTGTGCTGGAGCTGGAACTAGTTGTAGGCGCTGCTGTTGTTGTTGTAGTTATTGTTGTCGTCGACAATGTGGTTGTTGTTGTTGGCGCTGTGGTGCTCACGCTGCTGGCAACAGGCGCCGAGGCGGCTGTTCCGGTGCCCGTGCCCGTAGCTGAGCCCGTTTCAAACTCCACGGAATCTGGCGAAGAGGGAAACGTCGGCTTGAGATTATCGGCCAGACCGACTGGTCCACGGAGCGCGGCATCGGCTATTTCGGGGCAGCTCAGCTCCTCCGGCTGTATGGAGTAGAAGCCGCGATCGCGAAAACGCGGCGGCGTGCCACAAAACTGAGGATTGCGTTCACGTGAGGTGACCTAGCGAAAGAGAGAGTGGTGAGGAGAGGCGTCACCTACGAAGCAATGGAATGCATATGCCCACGCTACACTCACCTGCAAATCGCCATTGCGTATCCATTCGGCAACCCAGCGCAGTTTGCAATCGCAATGCAGAAAGCGCCCGCCCAGCGACAGACCACGCAGCGTGGCATTCAAATGGGCAAATGCGCCCTCCGGCACCGTGCTGAGTGGATTGCCGTCGAGGGCCAACAGTGTGATGCTTGGATTTCCACGAAAGGCCGCCTCCGGCAGGGTGGTAAGCAAATTGAAACCAATGTCCAGCACGCGCAGCTCCTTCAGTGAGTGCACAGCGCCGATGGGAAAGTCCGACAACAAATTGTTGAGTAAACTCAGCGAGCTCAGCGTTTTCCGCACACCCGCAAATGCCGTCTCCGCAATGCTCTGGATGAGATTCCGTTCCATATTGAGCGCTGTGAGCGCGTCCAGGCCATCGAAGACACGTATGCCACCGGCGCCAGGCAGCTCCTTGATGCCATTCTGCGAAAGATCCAGGAAAGCCAAACTCTTCAGACCGCGTATGCATTCCGGCACACGACGCTGTCTCGTGCCCTTCAAATTGAGATTCTTCAGACTCTGCTCGAGACCACGGAATGCGCCCGGCGCCAGCGTCACATTGTTGTCGTTCAGCTTCAGCGTGGCCAGCTTGTTCAGGCCCGCAAAGGCATCGTCGGGTATGTTGGAAAGCTGATTGCGAGACAGATCCAGCAAATTGAGCCTGCCCAGCACTTGCAGCGCCTCCACGGGCACCTCGCTCAGCAGATTATCCTGCAGATTGAGATTCTTCAGCACCGACTCCTGCCCCTTAAATGCGTCATTTGCAATCCTTTTGATGCCGCAACTGGATAGCTGCACATTGTGCAGACTCAGATTGCTGAACACCTCATCTGGCAGCTCCTCAATTGTCGCATTGTTCACATACAGCAAATCCACGGGCTTTAGTCGCGCATATTTGTTCATTGCTTCCAGCAATTGCGTGAACTCGACCTGTTATGTACAAGAAATCAAAGGGTAATCAACTTACACAAAGTTTAAAGCTAAAAGATGTAATTTGCGTTGATAAAAAATTAATATTTTCAAGTTTACCAGGAGCTTTTACCATGAGCTTTACAAGTCACTTTTATTAAACAGTTCAGAAACTGTTTCGAAGTCCCACGATTAAATGGAGAAATTAAACTCACAAAATAAGAAAAAATTTCCCAAAAAATGGGATAATTTGTATTATGAATTTCAAAACTTATCTTGAGGATAAATCTTTATGAACTTTCATTTTGTGGATTTAAACAAAATACTCTAGGGATTCTCTTAAATTCCTTTTAAACCAATTTTCTTACCTGATCGCATTGTACGCTGAGCTCTCGTCCCAGATTATAGGCACATATGCAGCTCGTCTGCAGATCGGGCACATCTCGCTGCCAGGGGCATTGGGCGCTGGTGCGGCTGCTGCCTGCTAAAAGCAAAAGCAGCGACGGCAGCCAAAGTTGTCGATATGTGGGCGTGGTCGCTGTTTGAGTGCTGCTGCGTCTCATCTTGGCGCCGGCATAGAGCTGAGAGGGAGAAAAAAAAAAGAGAGTCCAGTTAGGCAGGGTCTTAAGAGCTGTCGATGCTTAAAATATATAATTAATATATTTGCCTGAGTAGTTGGTCAAAAGGACATTCGGGGACAATAAAGGAGGACAGCCAGATTTATCAATCAGTTGTCCAGTTACTTTCAATTTGATTTTAATGCTCGTTAAACAACAAACTGTGCGTGAAGAGAGTGTCTCACCTTACCTAATCTACCCCAGTTTGCCCCCGCCCCCCCGCCTCTAATGCCCGCTTCGTGGCTGCTCATCATTCTCCTGCTGATCCTTTGGCAGTTTAGTTTGATTAATTTGCCTGTCCGCCCGGTCAGGCCTGTCAAGCTGCCAGCGCTACGGCCCATAAAAAATTCACAAAAAAATATAAAAAGAAGGTGAACAAGGAAGGCACAATAATCCTGCATCCCTTTTAGCAGCAACAAAATCGTGGTGTGTATGCTGCCGGACATTTAATTTAATTTGCCAAACGCGACAGGCGCGTAATAAAAAAAAAGAAGAGAATAAAGTGAGCCGGAACAAAAGTGGGCTGTCCCTTCGGTCCAGTCAAAAGCTGTTGACCTTTTTGCATAATCATGAATTATGGCCACACTCAATTTTGGGCCTCACAACTTTTATGCTTTTGAGGTGTCTCTATTTTCGAGCTCGAGAGTTTTCTATTGTTTCATCTTCAAGCATTACGAACTCAAAAGGGTTGAATGCACTTTAAATAAATGTTACGTATACGCCGGGTTGTGCGCATTGTAAAATTATAGTTTATACATTTTATTTCCGCAACTAACAATGCCGCGAGCAAAAGTTATGTTGAAAGAAATAAATAGTTCACCTGAGTCTTAAAAATTGTTTAAGAATTTATTTCTTTTATTTGTCTGCCCCCTAATAACATTGGATATTTATTCATGTGTTTTATTTAAAATGTTATAATCTGTTGCAAAGCTCCACACAACTAAAGTTTTTTTTTTATTTTTTAAGCAGAGTTTTAGTTCAATATAAAATGAATTTTTCTAAGCAAATAAAGTTGCAAGTAAAATTTTAAAACAAATATGTTTGCTTTGATTTTGCGCAAAAATATGTTTATTTGTTATAAAAATCACTTGACCTGACATTTCCTAAATAAACAAAATATTTGCATCGAGTTAAATGTATTTGTTTGTGAATTTAATGTGGCAAAATATTTATTTTGCTTTGGATTTATATTCTCGAATAGCACAGAAAATATTTACAAATGTATTCGGAATTGAATTTTTCTCGTTAGTTATTCGACGGAAAATCGGCAGGCCAAGCACTTTCAATTTTGCCTGAATTATTTAAAGGCAAAAGTAAAAGTAAAATTGCAATTATCAAACCCTCCCCTCCCCTCGACAAATTGATCGCCCGCCTTTCAAAGTTGAGCAAATCAAACGCTTCATTGATTTGTTTTACAGTCACAAGACAGACCCAGACCGCAAATAAATATAATAATAATAAATAAATTAAGCTGCACGCTTCGCTCCCCCGTTTTAATAATAATCAACATTTTGCCATTTGATTGATAGTTTTTCAGCAGATGTTTTTCTTTTCGATTTTCCCTGCCCTGCGGCCCAAAATGTCGATTCGCTTGACTTCATTTTGTGTCACGCGATTTGCGCGCTTCTTTGTTTTTTTTTTTCTGTTTCTTTTCATTTGTGTGCTGCTTCCCTATGTTTTGTCCAATTCAAGTCTAAATTGCATTACGTGGCAGCAAATATTTTGCGCTTGAGTGTGCATTCCTCTTGGCAACATCCCCCCAACCCCAACCCCTGGCAAGGCCCCTGCCATTCGGCGCTCATTTCTCACTCAGCTGTCCGGCCGCAAAATTTAATTAAAAAATTCTTGCACCCATTTTTTTGCAGAGTTTTTCCTCTGCTGCCGCCGGTCGCATTAATTGCATCACAAAGATTTTTAATGCGCGAAAGTGCGAAAATTGCAAGACACAAAAGTAGTGAATGAAAAACGAATCAAGTACAGTTGTGCTGCAAAGTTTTAGCCAAAAAAAAAAGAAGAGGAAAATACACTTTTCCCTGCCCAATTGAAGGTGTAAATGTTTTTTTCTCGCCGCATAATTATTCACTTTTTGTCTTTTTTCGGCTAAATTTGCATTTTTAGACAATGGCCGAGCAAAGCTACAAATTTTTCTCGTTCTGCTTCTTGTTTTTTTATTTGCCCATCTATTTTGGGACAGCTTACAAACAATTTTTCCCTTCGGGCCTGAGCCTCTCACTTAAAACGAGATTTAATTGAAGTTTTTTTTTAACAATGGGCGAGAAGTTGTTTTTGCTGCCGGCACAGTTTTTTTTGTGGGTGTGGGTGGCCGCATTGTGGGCGTGGCTGGGCGACCGCATGATAATGCTGTTAAGCATTTAAGTGGATTAGAATTTGCAGGTGTAAAAAAGTTTCTTCTCAGTTTTTCTTCTCTTTTTTTGGGTATACTAAAGACGAAAAGTTGTCAATTGAAAAGTTTACGCATATAACTCGAAGTGTGTGTGTGTGTGGGCAGCTGTGAAAGTGTTAGCTGAACTAATCTTTCAGGTCATCGCACGCATTAAAATTGAATGAAAATTACCTTTTTTTGGGTCTAATATTATTAGAAGCCATTCATGAGTATTTCAAAGTTCATTTTGGGTGCTAAAATGCATGGAAATTAATTGAAAATGTTCGCAAATTTCAAGAGCAAATTAAATTTGTGCAAATTGGAGTTGCCAGACTGTTAAGAAGTGTACTTATCTATAATTCCGGAAACTCCTGCCAAATCTATCGAAGTTATTTGGCCTGGAAATTTTACTCTTTCAATCATGTTTTGTTCGAAAGGTTGCTTTAGCTAATTGAAAATGTCTGATAAGCACCTGGCTGTGATTTCTAATCAAGTTAACTTGTTAAGAAAACAAAACATTTAATCTATTAATCATTTATATTTATACATCTTAAACTTGCGATTAAGAGCTGCCAGATTGTCTATCAATAGAACTATCAATATGCTGTGTTTGCGTCTAAAGAAGTTTAGTTTTAAACTAAATTCACCTTCAAGGTTTTACCTGAAGATTCCCAATTTTAGATAAGCTCACTTATCAATCACTACAGTAATATGTAGCTAATTAATTGCTCTATCAAAATAATTAATAACAAGCAGCGGCTCATATTTGCAATTGCCCATAAACATTTCGGGTGTTTACAATAATTTTTTGTGAGCCTTTTGATTTCTTAACTAAACAAAGTGTTGGGCCGCAAAATGATATATAGGGATTTGTTGTTTGAATTGTTAGAACGCGATAAGATAATCCTAAAGAGCTAAGATTATTGTGGTCGATTAAATAAAGCAAGTTTTTTAATGCCTTTTATAAACTTTTGGAATCTAGAAAGTCAAACGATTTGTAGTTGAATTCAACTAAATTTATTTAATTTGCCAAGGTTAACCTTAAAATAAGATCAAGTGCTTATAATCCTTGCCGCTAAAACTCTTTGGGAATTCCAAGAAAAACATTTAATGTTTAATTATTTGGCAATTTTCGTTGTTTCGCTTATAAAATTCGTCTAAGCTTCCGCTAGATAATTAATTAACTTATAAAAGAGTTCAATATAATATGCTCTTGAAAATAAGATCTATTTCTCGTTGCCGATAACTGGTATAACTAGCATATGTCATAGGTTAAAATATGAGCCACACAAACGGCGTTGGTCTCATCGAAAAAGAAATTGCCGCAGGTCCTCTCATCCATGGTGCGACCATCGGCACAGCGCAAATAGTGGCGACAGCCCTTGGTGGGGCTCAAAACGAAGGGAATGGTGCGGCCCTGGCAGCGATCCTCCGAGCAGGCCACCTTGTTGGGCTCAATGCACTTCTGTGAGCTCTTGTCAAAGAACAGATCATTGCCGCATTTGCCCCAAGTTGGATTTTCATCGGGTGTGCCATCGGCCTGTTCGGCGCAAAAGAAAAAACCCTGGCAGGTGGCTCCATCTGGCACCAGTTCATTCTTCTTGGGACTCCTCGCTGTGCCGCACACATTGCTGGGCAAGGGATGGGCATCACATGCGACTAGAGTCTTGTCCACACATTCTCCCGTTCTGGCCTGATAGTAGCCCGTCTTGCAGGTGCTATCCTCCAGCACGCCCTTCTTGCACACATGATACCGATCACAGCCCTGCACATTGTCAAAGTTGACGTCATTCTTGATGATGCTGCAGTAGTCAAAGCTGCTCGTCTTGCACTCGGAGGCATGACTCCAGATGCACTCCTGTATGGTCTCATTGAAGTGCGTGGCGTCCGGGCAGGCGCCATAAACGGGCGTCTCCTCGTCCATGCAATAATAGTAGCCGAAGCATGACTTTGGATCGGATATAAATAGGCCAGTCGCATTCGCACAGGTCACATCACAACTATCTGATCCCTCCAGCGTCTTGACGCACTTCAGCGTATCCTTGTCGAAGAACGGCGTGGTGCCCTTGCAGGTGCTATAGACGCTCTTGCCATCGATGCAGGTTATCGAACGACTGCACGATTCCGGATCACGTATAACCGTACTATTCGAGAAGAGCGCGCATATATCGTCAATGCGCTGGCTCTGGCCCAACCCAAACAGGGCCAAGATCAAGAGTGCCAAAAGGCTGCTGCTCGCTGCGAATATTCAAAGCACTCAGTCCACATTTTGGAAAAGGTCAATTAGTAGCCAGCACCCACCTTTCATTGCGACTTTCTGTTCCGCTCTGTCTGCCAGCTGGCTGCTAACTAATCAGAAAACACGTTCGGCCACAACTGTGCATTGCCTTTATATCAAAGGATCTGCTGCTTGATAAGCCAATTGAAATCTTAATTCATTATTGAAGAACATGCCCAGAGGAAATACCCACAGATTAGATTAATAATATCAAATACGTAGAGATTGAACCAGTTATATGACTAAGTATATACGCCTCAGCTGCGCGGATGTTTAGACTCTGTGGCATTATTGTCTGTCACATTGATAAATCAATCTCTGTAAAGCCGAAGCTTTACGAAAATCTGCTCACCTGAATCCATAGAAAAACATATATAAACATATATACGATAAGCTGAAAGAACTGAAAGAAGCATGACTCTTATCTGTCGATGGCAAAATTGTTAACAATACAATAAATCACTTTCCATTTCACAGTTGGCGCCTACTTAGAGAACCTTTCTGACTCTTAAAAAGTGTAGAAATAAATTGTAAAAGAAGGAAATAGCCATACAAAAACTTTAGTCAACAAAAATTGATTAGCTTAATCGTGCAAGGTATAAGAAAATATGCATAATTATCAAATTTCGATTAGAAATTAGTCTTTTATTAATGCCCTATTTCATTTCACTTCTGCCCGATTTTATTAACGCGTTGATCTCGGTAACTACAAAAGTTTGAGACTCGCAAATACAAATATAACCAAAATGAGTTAATCATTTCTCTTTTCTCAAGATTTCCTGCCATTTTCACAACATCAATCTTGGCTTGTGCATTTTTTTTGTGCCATTTTGAAGCCCTGAAAATATATATTGATGCTTTCCTGCACTTTTGATCTATCATAGCTAACATATATCAATAAAACAGAAAGTAGTTTCGTTAAAACGATTTATTCTGACCTGCTTTTACATGATAAACAATAAAGTTGACATAGAGTAGGGTGTTCTGTTTGATTATTTTCAAAAAAAATGTGATAAGAGTAAAATTATCAACATAAATTATTGATAAAAATTCTTCAATTACACATAAGTATATTATGCATTAATATAATTGTTTATTTTCTCCGTAAATTTAGCTTAAATTTGATCGAAAATAAGCCCAGATTGGCAACAACTTTTTATCTATTTAATTGAAAGTCACTTAAATAGCCAAAGCCAGAAATAGGAATTTATTTTATTTTGTCACAGTCTCTTAACTCTCATAGGCCTCTTTAAGGCTAAGACCTTGGCAACTTGCGCATGTTGAGTGTGTGTTTATATATTCAGCATCTTGGCTTGGGAAATAAATAGAACTATAAAGTGACTTGGCCAAAAATAAAATGGGCCAAAACAAATTGTTATGCTCTGGCCACAAACTAAAACGTAACGTTAGCTCATTTATTTGGCCAGTTTATGGCCGGGGGCGTTGTCCTGATGAGGTTCACCTCAGCCCAGCCCAGCCCAGTCCAGCTCCCCCTGCCTCCGAAACAATTAATGATGTGCACAGGGCACTTGAGCTTAAGCTGGCCAACCAGATACCAGCTGAAGGCAGCTCCATTGTGGTCAGCATTCTGGTAGCTGTTGTTGGCCAAAATGCTTGTCAATTGGTTTTTAGCCGCTTTAAAAAGCTTTTAAGCAGCAGCTGCTGCTGCAGCGCCTGTCCATAGGAAACTCGTAAGCAAACTTTATGCAAATGCACAATAGAGCAGAGCAGAACTGGGAATTGGGCGCAGCAATTTGCTGGACACATCCGCTGCTGGCCAAATAAGTCAGTTCCGTTGCTGGCCAAAAGAAGAAGCGCCGTGCATGCAACACATAACTGTTCAAATTCCCACAACTTGAGGTTCAATAAACTCTTAGTCCATGACTCACGGGAACAGCAGCTCTCCCCCGTCGCACCTCGAAAGGTGCTCATTTGCTATGCACAAGCCGAAAGCCACGCACCACACAAAAGCGGATGAAACAGCGTGAATACCAAATGTGGCAGGCGGCGGCGATGGTGACAAAGACGCGTTCCCCCTCTCTCACTCTCTCTCTTTCTGTGTCTTTAGACAGTGCGTGTCATGGATTGAAGATATAGTTGGGCATATATATATATCATATGTAGGTTGCCATTGTCATTCGCATAGACACCGACAGCTGACGCCTTTATTGCCACTTTGCTGATGGCTCGAAAAACGGGCTCAGCTCACTTCAAATCGCCGTCTTTGTTAAGGGTATGCAAAATTCTTAAAAAAGGTTTATTTTGTGTGGAATATATCACAACGCATATTTGTAAACAGATGCATATCAACACGTACCGCTTAAATTATCTGAAGTGCTTGGTGAGAATATTCAAATTGAATATAACTTTTACAGCTTAACAAATGAGCTGTAAATATTTCTAACTTTGTTTCAGTTCAAAACATGAGCTATAACTATAAAAACTTATCATTAAAAAAGGCTTAAACAAACTGTTTATTATTTGAACTTTATTTTAAGTCTGCAACACTTTGATTTCGCGCGCACTTACCTAACTTCTAGCAGTTACAAATGAATTCTCACTCTTTTAGTTTGTTTTTAAGTGCTAAAGTTGCCAAATGTTTAAATACTCTAGGTAAAACTTTATTATCTGTGCTGTCAGCTACTTAGTTTCAGCATTTATCGATGCATTTTGAGTATTTTCCTAACTAATTGTTATTGTAGTTTTCAATGTTGCCAGTTAGTTACACTTATCGATAAATCATATATCATATTCCAGTTAGTTACGCACTGATCGATATCGATCATATATCATGTTTTCATATTTGACCCTTAGTTGCAAACTAATCGATATATTCTGATCTTGCTTAGATCTACATTTATATTTTATTTGAGATGGATCTGGTATTATTAATTATCTGGATTAACTATGATCAAAAGCTTCGGCATATACAATCACAGTATTGTATTTTGTCTAATATTATCGATATATTTGTAATATTATCGATTAGTCTGAAGTTTACAACTTTGTTGTAATAGCTGATGTCGTTGTTCTGTAGTTACCAGATCAAGAATTTTGCTGTTGCTGCATTTTTAAATCCGGCAAGCGTTGCCAGATGCACAACTTTTCAACAAATATTGTATATATTCAGAGCCGTCAGCTTATAAGTTTTTATTCGTTAGTATTTAAGCTTTTAATGTTCTGCAATTTGCGGAGTTTATATTCCAAAACTATTTGCTTTAAATTAAATTGCTTTTCACAATACAAACTGTACAAATATTGCTTAATTTACGCTTGCACTGCTCTTTAACCGAAATCTCTTTGCACAGCGTTGCACCTGGTTTTCCGGATACACGCACCTGTCTGCTACACCAGAAGCTGCAGATGCTCAACGTTTGCGTGGAGCGTCGCTTGCAGCGCGAGCGCAAACAACAGCAGCAGCAGCAGCAGAAGGTTGTGGAGGAGCAGCTGTTAACGGATGAGGATGAGGAGGATGATGGCGAATTTTATGACTGCGACGAGCCAACTTCCGCAAGCGGCTCACCAACCAAAGCGGTGCTCAGCCTCAAGCCAGAGGGTCGCTTAAAGCGTTTGGGCCAAGAGCGTTTGCTAGACGAACCCGAAGAGTTTCTGTATATACCCGAAACGCAAGAGCCGGTGCCCAAGACAGAAGATCAGCTGCAGGACGACGCGGAGGTAATGTTAAAACTGGGACCCGGTTCGGGTTTGAGCACACAAATGATGTGCACATCGCTTTTGTCCGACATGGAGGCGTTCAAGGCGGCCAATCCACGCGGCAAAATGGAGGACTTTATACGCTGGTATAGCCCCAAGGACTGGGAGCAGGTGCAGAATGGTAAGGGAATTAGGAAGTTAGCGACGCGTTTGCAAAGATAATATATCATTTTATTTTATTAACGCTGCAGAAAGTGGAGAGACTGTGCATCAGTTGAGCGTGCGCATGACCACCGAGGGCAATACCTGGCAAAAGGTGTGGCAACAGGCACAGCCGACTCCAGTTGCCAGACAGCGACGCCTCTTCGATGACACCAATGAGGCGTTAAAGGTGTTACACTATCTGGAAACGCGTAATATGAGCGAGATCTATGGACTGACTATTATACCCACGCTACACACGGCCATACTGAAGTTAATTGTAAGTTGTCATAGACGTAAGCTGAACCTGAAGATACTTTTGTAATATAAAAAGCCTGTCAAAAAGATTTGAAACCCAAATTTGACATGTTTAAAGGGAGTTGTCTTCTTTGACAAAATTCATTTTATTATATTATATTAACTTATAACATTTTTATTTTAGCACACTTGTTAGTTTTACTATATTTAATTTTAAATTTCACCCAATTCATATATGATTTCTACTCCCACAGGACATCTACAGCAATGCCCACGTGGAGGATCTGTTTAGCAGCCACATCGAACAGCTGTTAAATGATTTGTGTCGCGTCTCGCGCGCCCACACGAATGAGCTGCCCAATGTTAGGAATCTGCTCGACGATCTGGCCGAGCTGGAGCGTCGTTTCTATCAGTTCAAGTGCTTTGAACGACTCGCTGGCTATCCGAAACGCAGCTCGTTGGCTGAGATCAAGCGACAGTTTGAGGAAATACTCAAGAATGAGAATAGCTGCACAATTGTGAATAAGAAGCGCGGCGCTGCGGGCGATGTGCTGTGCAGCAGCACCAGCTTGTATGATATATTGAGTCCTAAGCTGGAAGAGGATATATCCAATCGGTTGATCAGCAAAGATTATGTTATACGTCTGGATGGTGATACGAAATCAACCGAAAAGGGTCTCTATCTGGGACCACAGTTTATGCGAGCGATTGTTACGGGCGACAAGCTAAGACTCTGTGGCGCCTTCACGGAGAGCACAACCTTTGTTTAGAGCTAAGAGTTTTTATTAAAACTAATTCTTCAACCGTTCCAATTTGCTAGCGTACGTTGCATATTGTATAATCAACTTGATTTGATACCATTTGAAAGGATTACTAAAGTCATAAGGTTTATTTTCTAAATACGGATTGTGCGGAGCAGAACTTTCGATGTCGTCGGTTTCAAAATTTCAAATTTCGTATCTTAAATTTAATAAATCTCGGGTAAATCTGGTCCGATTTCGGAGTGATATACCTCTTTCTACTCGTACGGATCCCGACTATCGATTGCCATCCAAAATTCCTCATTCTAAGAGATGACCCAAATCGGTCACGTTTTTTTTGCTAAAAATGACTTTTTTCCGAAATCAAAAAACTTTGATGCCAATCTATTCTATGGTCCTCCGCGAGTTCAACGCACCCAATCTGCCCGAGATGGGGCTTTATTTGACCGAGAAATGTTCATTTAAAGTTTTCGAAAAATTTCGAATTGCAATATCTCGGGAAAATACAGTCCGATTTCGGAGTGATATACCTCTTTCTACTCGTACGGATCCCGACTATCGATTACCATTGCCATAATTTTTGTCAGATAAATGTAATTTCGTTTATTTATTATAATTGACATTTATCTTTTCAGATTAAAGAATTCAAAATTCCAACTGATTCTGTAGACTTCCACGAGTCCTTTAAGGCGTATGTTTCCAGAATAAGATTCCATTTCCCGGGAGAAAGTCATTTTAGGTTTAAGCAAAAATGATATCCGCAAAAAAACACAATTTATAACCATTTTAAGCTTGATATGTATATGTATAATTTTAAGAGATATTAATTGATATATATGTTCAAGAACATTAAATAAACAACAGCTATGCTTAATGCTTTTAGAGAAACAAATAATTTATGTTAAAAAAAAGCAAACTTCTGTTACTTCATTTAAAATTCCTATTTTATTGGTAATTTATATTGAAAAAATCAGGGTCGACGATTGCCACTGGTCTGACCTGGCCGCTGAATCCCGAAATTTTGATAAAAATTCAGCTAAAGTACCAGGCGAACAGAAATGCCCAGCAAGTAGACAAAAATAAAAAATTAAAAAAAATGCATTGCATACACGCAAGGGGCGCCGGTTGGCGGCCGCTGGCTGGCCAGATTTGGGATCCAAACTCAGCTGAAATACCAGGCGAACAGAAATGCACAGAAGGTAGTCATAAAATTCTGGGAATATACAATTTCATTGCATAAGCGCAAGGGGCGCCGGTTGGCGGCCGCTGGCTGGCCAGATTTGGGTCCAAACTCAGCTGAAATACCAGGCGAACAGAAATGCCCAGCAAGCAGACGTAATTTCTGTGAATAAAAAATTCATTGCATAAGCGCAAGGGCCAGAAATGTTAATCGTAACAGGAGGCTGTTAAGGAGCAGCCGTGGCCTCTGTAAAAGGGGCGCTGTACAGACGGCTGTAAAGGGGCATTTAAAGAGGCTGTTGTAAGAAAAAACATTCATGTTTTTGGACTATTTCAATGCGAATTTCACAGAGATCTGGTCCTTTAGGTTCACTAGGACTATATCTATGGTGTGGTAGAACCAAGGATATGTGGGTCGACTAGGTACCATCGAGGGGCGTGGCTGCTGCTGGGGGCGGCTGAAAAAACGCATGCATAAAGTATTCATATTCTTTTACGTGTGCATTTCACAGCGATTAGGACCTTTTAGGACTCTATCTATGGTATGGTAGAACCAAGGATATATGGTTCAACTAGGAACCATTAGAGACGAGGGAGGGGTTGCTGCTGCGGGCGGCTGAAAGCAGAAGCATATATATTTCTCGAACATATTACTGTGCATTATGCAAGTATTCTGTTATTTATGTTCTTAAGGACTATATCTATGATATGTTATAATCAAGGGTATAGAGGTAAGCTAGAAACCATTGCTTTCGATTATTTGTATGTTCGCAGGCGTGGCAGAAGAACAAAACCAAGCTTGCCGCTTGGCAAAAATAGCTCTGATCTCCTGATGAACTTGTTAGATATAGTGCTTGCTAAGTGTTGTCCAGCTTTTCTTTTAACTAGCTTTCCAAGCTCACACCTTTGCTGAAATATCTCAGCTTTTGCTATTATATGGCATATTAGACTCGTGTGGATCAGGAAAAATGTGGCAAATCTCCAAACTTTTTGATTGCCTCTACGAGTTCAAAACGCCACATCTGTCCCAGATCGGAATTTATTGTCATGAAATATGAAATGGCTAAAAATGTTTAAATTTTATTATTTGTTTATATGTCAATTGTTTAAATTTTTGTCGTCGGTCAATCCGACACTTAAACACTAAAACTACGCAGGCTTTCGATACAAGGTAGGATACTTAGGCTGTATTTATATTTATATACATTTCAATTAATATGGCTTTATTTAATTGGTGGTTAGTAAACATTTGCCTTTCTATAACAAATGCTCTTTTGCTTTGGAACCGCAACTGTTTCCTGTTATCAATATCAATTATAACAAGACAACATTTACACTTGTGTCGACTGTGCGCTGCCATACAGCCAACCACATCTCATCACATAATCATTTCCCCTTCCCAAGCCACTCAACACACGACTGTAGCACTTTAAGCCATTTGCAGGCAAGCATTTTAGCCAAGCGGCAAAAACTTCACTCGAATGACAGCCAACAAGGCATCTAGTTGAATTCAACTGCGCAACTTCAGACATGAAAATTGCCTACATACCGAGGCGGTAAACACAAGACTGTGCCCAAAGGCGACTCCTTCAAATGCCCATCCCAAGTGGAAACTAACTCTCGTTATGTGGGCCATGTTTAACTGAAATTATTTTAAGCGCACTCCGTTGCCATAGCCAAAGCAACATTTTTGCCTCATGGCCAACACATAAAACATTTCTTCTCTTACCAGTATTTCTTTCCATTTATTTTTTTCTGTTTTTGTTTTTTGCGCCTTTTGCTGGTACTCGTAAATATTCCGCCACTAAATTACCTACGGGCTATAATTGTTTTGTGTTCATGTCGAGAGTCGGAGTCGGCGTCGGTGCCGGAGTCGAGGGTCTTCGACAACAACAAATTGTGCAGCCGTGCAAATATGTTCCCCTTACCTAAGGCCACACTTGGCCTTACCGAAATATGCAAAAGTGTATAAATAGTAATTCGTTGGAGCATTTTGTATTTATAGCAAACGAGTCGCAATATTCATAATAATCCTTTAAAATATATTACACTGAGCGTCATTTCTGATTTTTTGGAATATCTGGGCCAAATAATGTCCGATTTGGGAATTTTATACCATTTTAGACTCGTAAGGATCAGTACTATCGATTGGCATTAAAAAATTAAAATCTATATTTTGACCAAAATTAGCAAAATGGCAAGGGGTTACATCACGTTTTTTCTAAAAATCGGGGTCGGTGCGAAAATCAAAACTTTTTTGATGATTTTTATTGAATATCTCGGGTAAATATTGTCATATTTTGAAATGTTATGCCTTTTTGAATTCGTACGGATCCCTATTATCAGTTTGCATTCAACATTTCAATTTCAAAATCGATGGGTTAAAAAAGTTGTTGACATAATACCGATTTGTTTGTGAAGTCAACCTATTTTGATGATTTTTTAGAATATCTGGGCCAAATAATGTCCCATTTGGGAATTTTATACCATTTTGGACTCGTAAGGATCAGTACTATCGATTGGCATCAAAAATATGAAAATCTATATTTTGACCAAAATCGGCAAAACGGCAAGGGGTTACATCATGTTTTCTCTAAAAATCGGGGTCGGTTCGAAAATCAAAAGTTTTTTGATGATTTTTATTGAGTATCTTGGGTAAATATTGTCAGATTTTGAAATGTTATACCTTTTTGAATTCGTACGGATCCCTACTATCAAATTGCTTTCAAACATTTCAAAAATTGATGGGTTAAAAAAAGTGGTTGACATAAAACCGATTTGTTTGTGAAGTCAACCTTTTTTGATGATTTTTTGGAATATCTGGGCAAAATAATGTCCGATTTGGGAATTTTATACCATTTTGGACTCGTAAAGATCAGTACTATCGATTGGCATTAAAAAATGAAAATCTATATTTTGACCAAAATTAGCAAAATGGCAAGGGGTTACATCACGTTTTCTCTAAAAATCGGGGTCGGATCGAAAATCAAAACTTTTATGATGATTTTTTTTTAATATCTCGGGTAAATATTGTCATATTTTGAAATGTTATACCTTTTAGAATTCGTACGGATCCCTACTATCAATTTGCATTCAAACATTTCAAAAATCGATGGGTTAAAAAAAGTGGTTGACATAAAACCGATTTGTTTGTGAAGTCAACCTTTTTTGATGATTTTTTGGAATATCTGGGCAAAATAATGTCCGATTTGGGAATTTTATACCATTTTGGACTCGTAAAGATCAGTACTATCGATTGGCATTAAAAAATGAAAATCTATATTTTGACCAAAATTAGCAAAATGGCAAGGGGTTACATCACGTTTTCTCTAAAAATCGGGGTCGGATCGAAAATCAAAACTTTTTTGATGATTTTTTTTTAATATCTCGGGTAAATATTGTCAGATTTTGAAATGTTATACCTTTTAGAATTCGTACGGATCCCTACTATCACTTTGCTTTCAAACATTTCAAAAATTGATGGGTTAAAAAAAGTGGTTGACATAAAACCGATTTGTTTGTGAAGTCAACCTTTTCTGATGATTTTTTAGAATATCTGGGCCAAATAATGTCCCATTTGGGAATTTTATACCATTTTGGACTCGTAAAAATCAGTACTATCGATTGGCATTAAAACAATAAAAATCTATATTTTGACCAAAATTGGCCAAAATGACAAGGGGTTACATCACGTTTTCTCTAAAAATCGGGGTCGGTTCGAAAATCAAAAGTTTTTTGATGATTTTTATTGAGTTTCTTGGGTAAATATTGTCAGATTTTGAAATGTTATACCTTTTTGAATTCGTACGGATCCCTACTATCAATTGGCATTCAAACATTTCAAAAATCGATGGGTTAAAAAAAAAGTGGTTGGCATAAAACCGATTTGTTTGTAAAGTCAACCTTTTCTGATGATTTTTTGGAATATCTGGGCTAAATAATGTCCGATTTGGGAATTTTATACAATTTTGGACTCGTAAGGATCAGTACTATCGATTGGCATCAAAAATATGAATATCTATATTTTGACCAAAATCGGCAAAATGACAAGGGGTTACATCACGTTTTCTCTAAAAATCGGGGTCGGATCGAAAACCAAAACTTTTTTGATGATTTTTTTTTAATATCTCTGGTAAATATTGTCAGATTTTGAAATGTTATACCTTTTATAATTCGTACGGATCCCTTCTATCAATTGGCGTTCAAACATTTCAAAAATCGTTGGGTTAAAAAAAGTGGTTGACATAAAACCGATTTGTTTGTGAAGTCAACCTTTTTTGATGATTTTTTGGAATATCTGGTCTAAATAATGTCCGATTTGGGAATTTTATACCATTTTGGACTCGTAAGGATCAGTACTATCGATTGGCATCAAAAATATGAAAATCTATATTTTGACCAAAATCGGCAAAATGACAAGGGGTTACATCACGTTTTCTCTAAAAATCGGGGTCGGATCGAAAACCAAAACTTTTTTGATGATTTTTTTTAATATCTCGGGTAAATATTGTCAGATTTTGAAAAGTTATACCTTTTTGAATTCGTACGGATCCCTACTATCAATTTGCATTCAAACATTTCAAAAATCGATGGGTTAAAAAAAGTGGTTGACATAAAACCGATTTGTTTCTGAAGTCAACCTTTTTTGATGATTTTTTGGAATATCTGGGACAAATAATGTCCGATTTGGGAATTTTATACCATTTTGGACTCGTAAGGATCAGTACTATCGATTGGCATTAAAAAAATGAAAATCTATATTTTGACAAAAATCGGCAAAATGGCAAGGGGTTACATCACGTTTTCTCTAAAAATCGGGGTCGGTTCGAAAATCAAAAGTTTTTTGATGATTTTTATTGAGTATCTTGGGTAAATATTGTCAGATTTTGAAATGTTATACCTTTTAGAATTCGTACGGATCCCTACTATCAATTGGCATTCAAACATTTCAAAAATCGATGGGTTAAAAAAAGTGGTTGACATAAAACCGATTTGTTTCTGAAGTCAACCTTTTTTGATGATTTTTTGGAATATCTGGGACAAATAATGTCCGATTTGGGAATTTTATACCATTTTGGACTCGTAAGGATCAGTACTATCGATTGGCATTAAAAAAATGAAAATCTATATTTTGACCAAAATCGGCAAAATGGCAAGGGGTTACATCACGTTTTCTCTAAAAATCGGGGTCGGTTCGAAAATCAAAAGTTTTTTGATGATTTTTATTGAGTATCTTGGGTAAATATTGTCTGATTTTGAAATGTTATACCTTTTTGAATTCGTACGGATCCCTACTATCAATTGGCATTCAAACATTTCAAAAATCGATGGGTTAAAAAAAGTGGTTGACATAAAACCGATTTGTTTCTGAAGTCAACCTTTTTTGATGATTTTTTGGAATATTGGGCTAAATAATGTCCGATTTGGGAATTTTATACCATTTAGACTCGTAAGGATAGTACTATCGATTGGCATCAAAAATATAAATTTTTTTTGACCAAAATCGGCAAAATGACAAGGGGTTACATCACGTTTTCTCTAAAAATCGGGGTCGGATCGAAAATCAAAACTTTTTTGATGATTTTTTTTTAATATCTCTGGTATTGTCAGATTTTGAATGTTATACCTTTTAGAATTCGTTGGATCCCTACTATCAATTTGATTCAAACATTTCAAAAATCGATGGGTTAAAAAAAAGTGGTTGACATAAAACCGATTTGTTTGTAAAGTCAACCTTTTCTGATGATTTTTTGGAATATTGGGCTAATTGTCCGATTTGGGAATTTTATACCATTAGACTCGTAAGGATAGTACTATGATGGCATAAAATTAACTCTTTTTTGACCAAAATCGGCAAAATGACAAGGGGTTACATCACGTTTTCTCTAAAAATCGGGGTCGGATCGAAAGTCAAAACTTTTTTGATGATTTTTTTTTAATATCTCGGGTAAACATTGTCAGATTTTGAAATGTTATACATTTTGGACTCGTAAAGATCAGTACTATCGATTGGCATTAAAAAAATAAAAATCTTTATTTTGACCAAAATTGGCCAAAATGACAAGGGGTTACATCACGTTTTCTCTAAAAATCGGGGTCGGATCGAAAATCAAAACTTTTTTGATGATTTTTTTTTAATATTCTGGTAATTTGTCAGATTTTGAAATGTTATACCTTTTAGATTCGTACGGATCCCTACTATAATTTGCATTCAAACATTTCAAAAATCGATGGGTTAAAAAAAGTGGTTGACATAAAACCGATTTGTTTGTAAGTCAACCTTTTCTGATGATTTTTTGGAATATCTGGGCTAATATGTCCGATTTGGGAATTTTATACATTTTAGACTCGTAAGGATCAGTACTATCGATTGGCATCAAAATTAAATCTTTTTGACCAAAATCGGCAAAATGACAAGGGGTTACATCACGTTTTCTCTAAAAATCGGGGTCGGATCGAAAGTCAAAACTTTTTTGATGATTTTTTTTAATATCTCGGGTAAACATTGTCAGATTTTGAAATGTTTCATTTTGGACTCGTAAGATCAGTACTATCGATTGGCATTAAAAAAATAAAATCTTTATTTTGACCAAAATTGGCCAAAATGACAAGGGGTTACATCACGTTTTCTCTAAAAATCGGGGTCGGATCGAAAATCAAAACTTTTTTGATGATTTTTTTTTAATATCTCGGGTAATTTGTCAGATTTTGATTTATACCTTTTAGATTCGTCGGATCCCTACTATAATTTGCATTAAACATTTCAAAAATGATGGGTTAAAAGTGGTTGACATAAAACCGATTTGTTTGTAAGTCAACCTTTTCTGATGATTTTTTGGAATATTGGGCTAATTGTCCGATTTGGGAATTTTATACATTTAGACTCGTAAGGATAGTACTATCGATTGGCATCAAAAATTAAATCTTTTTGACCAAAATCGAAATGACAAGGGGTTACATCACGTTTTCTCTAAAAATCGGGGTGGATCGAAAACCAAAACTTTTTTGATGATTTTTTTTTAATATTCGGGTTTTGTCAGATTTTGAAATGTTATACCTTTTTAATTCGTACGGATCCCTTCTATCATTGGCATTCAAACATTTCAAAAATCGTTGGGTTAAAAAAAGTGGTTGACATAAAACCGATTTGTTTGTGAAGTCAACCTTTTTTGATGATTTTTTTGGAATTTGGGCTAAATTGTCCGATTTGGGAATTTTATACCATTTTGGACTGTAAAGATCAGTACTATCGATTGGCATCAAAATTGAAATCTTTTTTGACCAAAATCGGCAAAACGGCAAGGGGTTACATCACGTTTTCTCTAAAAGTCGGGGTCGGATCGAAAACCAAAACTTTTTTGATGATTTTTTTTTAATATTCGGGTATTTGTCAGATTTTGAAAAGTTATACCTTTTTGAATTCGTACGGATCCCTACTTTTGGCATTCAAACATTTCAAAAATCGATGGGTTAAAAAAAGTGGTTGACATAAAACCGATTTGTTTCTGAAGTCAACCTTTTTTGATGATTTTTTGGATATTGGCCAAATAATGTCCGATTTGGGAATTTTATACATTTTGATGTAAGGATCAGTACTTCGTTGGCATAAAAATTAAATCTTTGACCAAAATCGGCAAAATGGCAAGGGGTTACATCACGTTTTCTCTAAATCGGGGTCGGTTCGAAAATCAAAAGTTTTTTGATGATTTTTTTGATTTTGGGTATTTGTCTGATTTTGAAATTTATACCTTTTTGAATTCGTACGGATCCCTACTTCATTGGCATTCAAACATTTAAAAATCGATGGGTTAAAAAAGTGGTTGACATAAAACCGATTTGTTTCTGAAGTCAACCTTTTTTGATGATTTTTTGGAATATCTGGGCCAAATAATGTCCGATTTGGGAATTTTATACCATTTTGGACTCGTAGGATCAGTACTTGATTGGCATCAAAATTAAATCTTTTTTTGACCAAAATCGGCAAAATGGCAAGGGGTTACATCACGTTTTCTCTAAAAATCGGGGCCGGTTCGAAAATCAAAATTTTTTGATGATTTTTTTGAATTTTGGGTATTTGTCTGATTTTGAATGTTATACCTTTTTGAATTCGTCGGATTCCTACTATAATTGCATTCAAACATTTCAAAAATCGATGGATTAAAAAAAGTGGTTGACATAAAACCGATTTGTTTCTGAAGTCAACCTTTTTTGATGATTTTTTGGAATTTGGGCTAAATATGTCCGATTTGGGAATTTTATACCATTTGGACTCGTAAGGATAGTACTATCGATTGGCTTAAAAATGAAATCTTATTTGACCAAAATTAGAAAATGGCAAGGGGTTACATCACGTTTTCTTAAAATCGGGATCGGATCGAAAATCAAAACTTTTTATGATTTTTTTTTATATCTCGGTTTTTCATATTTTGATTTATACCTTTTAGATTCGTACGGATCCCTACTTCAATTTGCATTCAAACATTTCAAAATCGATGGGTTAAAGTGGTTGACATAAAACCGATTTGTTTGTGAAGTAAACCTTTTTTGATGAATTTTTGGATATTGGGCCAAATATTCCGATTTGGGAATTTTATACATTTTGGATGTAAAGATCAGTACTTCGTTGGCATATTAAATCTTTTTGACCAAAATCGGCAAAATGGCAAGGGGTTAATCCGTTTTCTTAAATGGGGTCGGTTCGAAAATCAAAATTTTTTGATGATTTTTTTGAGTGTCTTGGGTTTTTCAGATTTTGATTTTACCTTTTTGATTCGTCGGATCCCTACTTTTTGCATTCAAACATTTAAATCGATGGGTTAAAAAGTGGTTGACTAAAACCGATTTGTTTGTAAAGTCAACCTTTTCTGATGATTTTTTGGAATTTGGGCTATTTCCGATTTGGGAATTTTTACATTTAACTGTAAGGTCAGTACTTGATTGGCATATTATCTTTTTGACCAAATCGGCAAAATGACAAGGGGTTACTCCGTTTTCTTAAAATCGGGGTCGGTCGAAAATCAAAACTTTTTTGATGATTTTTTTTTAATATCTCTGGTATTTGTCAGATTTTGAAATTTTACCTTTTAGATTCGTACGGATCCCTACTTCAATTTGCTTCAAACATTTCAAAAATCGATGGGTTAAAAAAAAAGTGGTTGACATAAAACCGATTTGTTTGTAAAGTCAACCTTTTCTGATGATTTTTTGGAATTCTGGGCTAATTGTCCGATTTGGGAATTTTATACCATTTTAGATCGTAAGGATAGTACTTGTTGGCATATTAAATCTTATTTTGACCAAAATCGGCAAAATGACAAGGGGTTACATCACGTTTTCTCTAAAAATCGGGGTCGGATCGAAAGTCAAAACTTTTTTGATGATTTTTTTTTAATATCTCGGGTAAACATTGTCAGATTTTGAAATGTTTCTTTTGGACTCGTAAGATAGTACTTCGATTGGCATTAAAAATAAAAATCTTATTTTGACCAAAATTGGCCAAAATGACAAGGGGTTACATCACGTTTTCTCTAAATCGGGGTCGGATCGAAAATCAAAACTTTTTTGATGATTTTTTTTTAATTTCGGGTATTTGTCAGATTTTGAATTTATACCTTTTAGATTGTACGGATCCCTACTTATTGCATTAAACTTTCAAAATGTGGGTTAAAATATGGTTGACAAAACCGATTTGTTTGTGAATCAACCTTTTTTGATGATTTTTTGGTATTGGGCTATTGTCCGATTTGGGAATTTTTACATGATGTAAGGATAGTATATCGATGGCTAATTAAATCTTTGACCAAATCGAAAATGACAAGGGGTTACATCCGTTTTCTCTAAATGGGGTCGGTTCGAAAATCAAAACTTTTTTGTATTTTTTTGATTTTGGGTTTGTCAGATTTTGATTTATACCTTTTTGATTGTAGGATCCCTACTTAATTTGCATTAAAATTTAAATCGTGGGTTAAAAAAAGTGGTTGACATAAAACCGATTTGTTTGTGAAGTCAACCTTTTTTGATGATTTTTTGGATATTGGGCTATTGTCCGATTTGGGAATTTTTCTTGGACTGTAAGGATAGTACTTCGTGGCATAAAATTTCTTTTTGACCAAAATCGGCAAAATGGCAAGGGGTTAACACGTTTTCTTAAATGGGGTCGGTTCGAAAATCAAAATTTTTTGTGATTTTTTTGAGTTCTTGGGTTTGTCAGATTTTGATGTTATACCTTTTTGAATTGTACGGATCCCTACTTTTCGCTTCAAACATTTAAATCGTGGGTTAAAAGTGGTTGACAAAACGATTTGTTTGTGAAGTCAACCTTTTTTATGATTTTTTGGAATTTGGGCAAATTTCCGATTTGGGAATTTATTTGATGTAGTATACTTTGGCATTATTATAAATCGGAAATGGCAAGGGGTAACACGTTTTCTAAATGGGGTGGTTCGAAAATCAAAAGTTTTTTGATGATTTTTATAGAGTTCTTGGGTTTTGTCAGTTTTGATTTATACCTTTTTGATTGTACGGATCCCTACTTTTTGCATTCAAATTTAAAATCGATGGGTTATAAAAAGTGGTTGACTAAAACCGATTTTTTGTAAAGTCAACCTTTTCTGATGATTTTTTGGAATTTGGGCTAATTGTCCGATTTGGGAATTTATACATTGATGTAAGGATCAGTACTTCGTTGCATCAAATATTTGACAAAATCGGCAAAATGACAAGGGGTTAATCACGTTTTCTCTAAAAATCGGGGTCGGATCGAAAATCAAAACTTTTTTGATGATTTTTTTTTAATTTCTGGTAATTGTCAGATTTTGAAATGTTATACCTTTTAGATTCGTACGGATCCCTACTTCAATTTGCATTCAAACATTTCAAAAATCGATGGGTTAAAAAAAGTGGTTGACATAAAACCGATTTGTTTGTAAAGTCAACCTTTTCTGATGATTTTTTGGATTTGGGCTAATATTCCGATTTGGGAATTTTTACCATTTGATGTAAGGATAGTACTTGTTGGCTATTGAATTGAAAAATCGGAAAATGACAAGGGGTTACATCACGTTTTCTCTAAAAATCGGGGTCGGTCGAAAGTCAAAACTTTTTTGATGATTTTTTTTTATTTGGGTAAACATTTCAGATTTTGAAATGTTTCTTTTGGACTCGTAAAGATCAGTACTATCGATTGGCATTAAAAAAATAAAAATCTTTTTTTGACCAAAATTGGCCAAAATGACAAGGGGTTACATCACGTTTTCTCTAAAAATCGGGGTCGGATCGAAAATCAAAACTTTTTTGATGATTTTTTTTTAATTCTCGGGTAAATTTGTCAGATTTTGAAATGTTATACCTTTTAGAATTCGTACGGATCCCTACTATCAATTTGCATTCAAACATTTCAAAAATCGATGGGTTAAAAAAGTGGTTGACATAAAACCGATTTGTTTGTGAAGTCAACCTTTTTTGATGATTTTTTGGAATTTGGACTAATATGTCCGATTTGGGAATTTTTACCATTTTGGACTCGTAAGGATCAGTACTTCGATTGGCATCAAAATTGAAAATCTTTTTTGACCAAAATCGGCAAAATGGCAAGGGGTTACATCACGTTTTCTCTAAAAATCGGGGTCGGTTCGAAAATCAAAAGTTTTTTGATGATTTTTTTGAGTATCTTGGGTAATATTGTCAGATTTTGAAATGTTATACCTTTTTGAATTCGTACGGATCCCTACTATCAATTCGCATTCAAACATTTCAAAAATCGATGGGTTAAAAAAAGTGGTTGACATAAAACCGATTTGTTTCTGAAGTCAACCTTTTTTGATGATTTTTTGGAATTCTGGGCAAAATTGTCCGATTTGGGAATTTTATACCATTTTGGACTCGTAAAGATCAGTACTATCGATTGGCATCAAAAATATGAAAATCTATATTTTGATCAAAATCGGCAAAATGGCAAGGGGTTACATCACGTTTTCTCTAAAAATCGGGGTCGGATCGAAAATCCAAACTTTTTTGATGATTTTTTTTAATCTCGGGTAAATATTGTCAGATTTTGAAATGTTATACCTTTTAGAATTCGTACGGATCCCTACTATCAATTTGCATTCAAACATTTCAAAAATCGATGGGTTAAAAAAAAGTGGTTGACATAAAACCGATTTGTTTGTAAAGTCAACCTTTTCTGATGATTTTTTGGAATATCTGGGCAAAATAATGTCCGATTTGGGAATTTTATACCATTTTAGACTAGTAAGGAGCAGTACTATCGATTGGCATCAAAAATTTGAAAATCTATATTTTGACCAAAATCGGCAATATGACAAGGGGTTACATCACGTTTTCTCTAAAAATCGGGGTCGGTTCAAAAATCAAAAGTTTTTTGATGATTTCTATTGAGTATCTTGGGTAAATTTTGTCAGATTTTGAAATGTTATACCTTTTTGAATTCGTACGGATCCCTACTATCATTTTGCATTCAAACATTTCAAAAATCGATGGGTTAAAAAAAGTGGTTGACATAAAACCGATTTGTTTGTGAAGTCAACCTTTTTTGATGATTTTTTGAAATATCTGGGCAAAATAATGTCCGATTTGGGAATTTTATACCATTTTGGACTCGTAAAAATCAGTACTATCGATTGGCATTAAAAAAATAAAAATCTATATTTTGACCAAAATCGGCAAAATGGCAAGGCGTTACATCACGTTTTCTCTAAAAATCGGGGTCGGTTCGAAAATCAAAACTTTTTTGATGATTTTTTTTTAATATCTCTGGTAAATTTTGTCAGATTTTGAAATGTTATACCTTTTTGAATTCGTACGGATCCCTACTATCAATTTGCATTCAAACATTTCAAAAATCGATGGTTAAAAAAAAGTGGTTGACATAAAACCTATTTGTTTGTGAAGTCAACCTTTTTTGATGATTTTTTGGAATATCTGGGCCAAATAATGTCCGATTTGGGAATTTTGTACCATTTTGGACATTTTGACAAGGGGTTACATCACGTTTTCTCTAAAAATCGGGGTCGGATCGAAAATCAAAACTTTTTTGATGATTTTTTTTTAATTTCGGGTATTTGTCAGATTTTGAAATGTTATACCTTTTAGAATTCGTACGGATCCCTACTTCAATTTGCATTCAAACATTTCAAAAATCGATGGGTTAAAAAAAGTGGTTGACATAAAACCGATTTGTTTGTGAAGTCAACCTTTTTTGATGATTTTTTGGAATATTGGGCTAATTGTCCAATTTGGGAATTTTATACCATTTTGGACTCGTAAGGATAGTACTTCGATTGGCATCAAAAATATGAAAATCTTATTTTGACCAAAATCGGCAAAATGGCAAGGGGTTACATCACGTTTTCTCTAAAAATCGGGGTCGGTTCGAAAATCAAAAGTTTTTTGATGATTTTTTTGAGTATCTTGGGTAATTTGTCAGATTTTGAAATGTTATACCTTTTTGAATTCGTACGGATCCCTACTTCATTGGCTTTTAAATATTTCAAAAATTGATGGGTTAAAAAAAGTGGTTGACATAAACCGATTTGTTTGTGAAGTCAACCTTTTCTGATGATTTTTTGGAATTTGGGCTAATATGTCCGATTTGGGAATTTTTACCATTTGGACTGTAAGGATAGTATATCGTTGGCATAATTAAATTTTGACCAAAATTGGCAAAATGGCAAGGGGTTACATCACGTTTTCTCTAAAAATCGGGGTCGGATGAAAATCAAAACTGATGATTTTTTTAATATCTCGGGTTTCAGATTGAATTTATACCTTTAGAATTCGTACGGATCCCTACTATCATTTGCATTCAAACATTTCAAAAATCTATGGGTTAAAAAAAAAGTGGTTAAAATAAAATTTTTTGGGGAAAAAATCATTTTTTGTGTTTTTGGAGGGAAGGAAAATTTTCGATTTGGGAATTTTATACCATTTTGGAATTGTAAGGTTTAAAAACCTAAAAAGTATAGCTTTTCTTTAAGATGTTTTGACGCGTGTTACGCTAGCTTTTAAATATATGTTTTATGCTTGGGAAAATAAGAGCTTTTCCATAATTCAGTCAAGAGCTTCTCATACTGTTATATTAGTGTTAGCTTGAGCCATTGTTTAATCATGAGGGGGAATGTTTTTTTAATATCAGTTTTACGCTACTGAAACACTTTCATTTAAGCTTTTGCTAAGGTGTTAATATTAATAATAAATATAATTAATTAAAAAAAAAACATAATAGCCACTTTATTACAGTTAAAGAAAAAAGAGCTTTGGAGCTTTAAGTGCCATTTATTTATTTAGCTGTGTACAAATCAGCCTAACTCCAAGAGCTCAACTCATTTTATTGATATTTTTGAAAAGCTTTAAGCGCACGAAGTGGATACCTGAGAGCTGAGAGCTTTATACTTCTAGCGGTAGCCATATACCGCTCGCAATCCAAAGCTTTCAGCAAGTGTCATTAGATAAAATGCCCTATTTGAATCGCTTGCATTTTAAATGCGCTAAGAACTTTTCACACCAATTGTACCACATAAGAGTTCTGTCTGGCAATAAATATGCTTTTCCTAAATGGAAATCCAGTCGGTAAATCAAAAATAAGTTTCGTACTGAAATCAAAAATGACAGACAGTAAAAACTATTCATGGTAATTGAGGTATTTTTCAATAATATGGTGAAAAATTAATTAAATTCTCACAATCAATTTGGCATGAAATGGTCGCTGAATGGAGAAGTTCAATTCCAATTGATTTGCTGCTGGTTTTGTGGTACCTATGCATGTGTGTGGTTGTGTGTGTGTGGTGTGCGGCCAGTGTTACAATTTTGCTGATGCAGTTGAATTTTAATGAAAACGCTTTTCCTATTTTTCGCACGGAAAATTGAATTATAGCAGACATAGCAGACGGAGCGAGAGTGAGAGAGAGAAGAGCGAGACAGTAGGTTAGAGTGAGAGGCGAGATTTGTTGAGATTTTCAATTTCTATTGAACTCCGGCTATTGCCTGTGGTTGCACATTGAAAAGTAGCTGTGAATAAATATGAATGAAATATTTTTTCTCTATGGTCTAGTCTTGAAGAACATTTTTTTCGTTCTATTTTTATTTGTTATATGGGATTGAGTTGGGGGATTTTCGCTTTTATGCACATGAATTATTCAGCGATGGCAATCATAACGAATATATGCAGCGCTCTCTCAGAGATCTAATTGCATGAAATGGAGAGTTCTGCGGCTTTTAGACCAAGTCATAAAAAATAGTTCCAGCTTCTTGTTTTTTTTTTTTTTTTGTTTTCTTCAGTTAACTTAACAATGGCGCATAAAAAATAACTGTGGGAAGCGCGCAGCAAATATAGCTGCACAAATTTGCATACTCATCGTAAAAGGCGAGCAGAGATAGACAAAAAAAGGTTAACTTAACTGAACTGAACCGAGATTATAAGTTTCACAACTCAATAATTAAAAGTAAACCCAACAAAAGAGCTGTTAAAAAATGAAAAGCAACTCAAATTAAGATTAAAACGTGCCAAAGAGCGCCAACAACAAATTGCGCACTTTTTATTTTATGAGGGAGTTGAGGTTAGGTGCGTCAAATTGAGTGTTGTAAAGTTGTTTTTTTCTTTGGAGGTTTTTTTCTTTAGAGGTGTAACACGTTGTCTGATTAGGCTTGTCAGCGGCAGCTGTCTTAAAACCAATCTTAAGCAGCTTATTATAAATTTGCTGTATGCATAAATAAACACTCGACGCTGGTGTCTGTCTGTGTGTCTGTCTGTGTATCTGTCTGTGTGTGTGTGTGTAAGTTACGAGCTTTGGGTGTGTGTGCAGCTGCAGAAATACCGAAAATTACTCAAAAATACTTCACAAGGTTGAATAACTTGTCTTGTAGTTAACACTTGAGCCAAGCGAAGTGATTGCAAATACTTGTAATTGAAGATGCCAATTGTTTGCCAGCAATTAGCGATGTCAGCTCTTCTGCGTGTTCGTGTCTGTGTGTGTGTGTGTGCGTGTGTTGTTGTTGTGCTGCTGTGCGTGTGCTTACGTATACTTAATTGTGTGGGTTTTGGCTACGCCCGCTTCTCATTGATATGGCCTTTTAAAATTTAAATTCCACTTGTGACAACATCCGCTTAGGCAACAAACCTGCTTTGGCCACATATTTAGCATCTGCCTTTGGCTAATGAAAGCGTTCGGTGAGTCATTATTAAAGACAGTTCATTTTTAGCAAATATATCAAAATATTTTAATATTTCAGTTATTTGCGAAGGTCAGTTAAGTCAGACAAATTAATCAATTCTAAAATCCAGTGATTAATCAATATTAATTTAATTCATGTTAAGCACAGTTTATTCAATGACATTAGCTAAAATAAGTACGAGGTAAAAGCTCAAAAGAAAACAATTCTACTGAAAGCTTTTATGTGCCTTTAAAGCTCTTTTCTCACATAATAAAATAAAGCTTTCAGCTTGATGCCCGCTTGTACTTAATTTGAACAAAAGCTTATATGTGCTTACATTTTGAACATTTGTACATGTGATGCTTGAATGTCATTCGCTGAAATAAGTACGAGGTAAAAGCTCAGAATGAGACAATTGTACTGAAAGCTTTCATGTGTTTTTAAGGTTTTTTTCTCAACTAATGGAAAAATTGATTTTAGCTTGTTGGGCGCTGTACTCTATGCAAGAAAAAGCTTGAATGTGCTTTCCAGGATTAATTTAACAATTATTTAATATATATTTTTTATTATAAAATAGTGTTTTATTTACGATATTACAAAATAGTCAAAAAATGTGCTTTCAGTTATTCAGGTTAAAATTTTTCAAAAGCTTTTCTATCTATCATTTAAGTAAATAATACTATTAATGCTGAAATATGATAATTTTTAAAGACTGCATTGCAATTTAAATGCCAACCTTAACTTTACGCTTGTTTTCACAATTCCTCGGTGAAAAGCATCTCAATTTAAGTGTCGCATCCATTGAAAGCAACTGACAAAATTGGATTATTGATATCAGCATTGTAAGCTGTGTATTTTGGGCGGTATTTTTTTAAGCAAACAAGCTGCGGAAAACATTGGCGGGCAAATATTCCGCCGGTACGCTGCTTAAATTCTTATAAACGGCTTTAAAAACTTTTTAATGCCCCGCGCAAAGGGCGAGCAAGAAAAACAACGCTGGCAAAACTTAAAGTCGTTGCATGGTTTTTCTTTATTTTTGCTGCTTCTTTATTTTTATTTTTTTTTTGTTTTTTTTTTGGTTTTCGCAGATCAACTCGATGCCTGGTTGTCTCGGGGCGGACAGCCAGGCATGCGAGATGATGGCAGTTGGGCGCGAGGGAAGCGAAATGCAAGGCGAGGCATTTATTAACATTGCTTGCTGGGGCGTGGCAGCTGCTGCCAAAAGGTGTTAAGTGGCAGCCACGACGGGCAAATGATGATGAGGCACAAGACTGAATATGAGCGTTGAAAATCTGCGTAAATTTACAGCACGTCCTTATAAATTACAACAAATAAACAAAAGACAACAAAAATTGAATAATATATATGTGTAAGAATGTTCTAGGTGAGGGCAAATGATCAACTCGCTAGATAGCCTGTAGTCGAGTAGATGGTAGTTAAATGCATCTAATTTGAATTCAATTTAATGAATCAGCTTTGTGCCTATTCCTAAATTATTATTCAATTTTTAGTAAACATAATCTAAAGTAAATATATCTCTAAAGAACACCTACATATACCAAATATTATATTTATATATTTATAAAAGACTCTGAGGTCAATAGATATGTATACAATACTGAAGGAAAGGCAAGTCAGATCGTATGCTGAATGTAAATATTATATCAGTTATAACTTTAAATCAGCTCTTTATGCCCTTTTCTGACATCCCATATAGCACAGTTTTTATTTTAGCTACAGGGTATACAAATTCCAGAGAAAATGTATATTTTTATGAATATTCTGCGCGTTTCCGATTCTCTCCAAGGAGGCCAGGCCCAAGCATTTTTTAATGGCTAATTAAATTGGTAAGCGAAGAGCGCAAAACGTGCGATGTGCGCTTAAAGTTGAAACCTCCAATTGAAAAAGTTGCGCTGGCCAACCAAATTGGAAATTCAATTGGAAAACAACTGGCAACACAAACGCAATGTAACACACGCGCGCATAAACATAGATACAAAGATACACACTCTCAAAGATACACACACACACACACACAGGCACACTCAACTGAACACTTGCCGCACAAACATTTGCGCAAAGTTGCGGACAACGCGCGTTGACTGTGGTCAGAAATTCCAAGTACGAGATCTACTTATAGAGCTGAGCAGAGCTAAAGCGATGATTTTGAGAATCACGGAGAAAGGCAGCTCTATTATAAGTAAGTTATAATATCAATAAGATATATAAATAATACAAATATGATATATCAATGAGAATAATTATACATAATGTAAATATTATATAATATTAAATAGATAAAATATAAATAGTATACATATCTATTAAAAATCAACTAAGAAGACAATTCAATATAGACAAAATATTCTAGATAAAGTCCAGTATTATTATTTCTACAAGTAAAGAGCTAAAATATTAATTTATTAACTATCATTGAGACATTAGAAATGTTGTAATGTAATTTACAATATCAGACGACAAATCTATGTAGTTGGCAATATATTTATAGGATACATTATCTGGTATATATCTCAATCATATAAACATACATACATTTACTATCGTAGTCAATTAATTTCTAAACAATCACGCGCTCATCTCTAGCTAAAAATGCATTTAAAGAAGCTCAGGAAAATTACGTCAGTGGCTTGGTACAAGTACACATACACACACATGCACACAAGTACACACACACAAGTACACACACATGTACTCATAGATAAGTGACTGCTTGGGTGCTTAAGAGATAGACCAATACATGCCTGGCTGGGCAAACAGTGCGTGTGTGTGCGATGTGTGTGTGTGTGTGTGTGTGTGTGCTAAATATGGCAAAGTAGCAGCAACGCAGACAAAGTTGGCAATGTTGCCACAGTAAATCGCCAACCCTCCACACCCCCCGCCTCGACCCTCCTCTGCGCTCCTTTGCTGCTGCTTGCCAATGACGCAGTCGATTGAATCTGTTCCCCGAAAACCGTTTGAAAGAGTTGTGGAACGTCGCGACGCGTTGTGCGAAATGGGAATTGGGTCAAATGCCGCATTTTGGCCAGCAGCTGTGAGGCCGACAGCGCTGCCTCTAACGGTTAATGTTATTGCGCTTTTGCCATTTATCGCCGGCCATTGTTCTTGCCGAGATTTGCAGACGAGCCGAGCCGAGGCAAGGCAAGGCAAGGCGAGGCGTGCGGCATGTGGCAATGTTGGCTGCCTCGGAGGCAAAGTCAAATAGGCGCACACACAAAAGTCAAACGGCAGCCGCTTAAATTTACTTTACGACTCATTGTAAACGGCATAATGATGGAGTCTGCCCGGGGAGTGGGGCAGCGGGGCAGCCTGAGGCAGCCGGAGGCAGCAGCTGAAGAAGCTGCCAAGTTGGGGCTTGTGCAATCGACCAAGTTAGTGTGTGAGTGTGTGCGAGTGTGCGTGTGTGTTTTGCTGCTCAAATTGTGTTAGCAAATTGTGTGCATTATGATTAGGGAATTTTGAGAAATTGTTTACAAATTTATATTACATGTTTATTGTTTGGATATTGATTGTTTTATACCAACAGAAAACTGACTTCAATCGAATTGCTTTACAAAGAGCTATTTTTGCTGTCGTAAATAAAATTAAATATGAGAGACAAAGGCAGCTGTAATTGACAGCATTTAATTGGAGCAAAGTGAATGTGAGAGACAAAGAGCTAAAAATATGCAAATTCAGAGTAAATTAAACTAATGCATAAGTAGACAAGGATACGCAAAATAGCCCTGATATATTTCATTTCCAAGAAAATATTCTGCAAGACATATCAAATATAATAAATAATATAAATAAATAAATAATATAGCTAATTTGTATTATTCCTATTTGGAGCAGAGAGGTAAATAAGATTAAATTTGCGAGCAAGAAAAGTTATTTTTGGAAGTCAGATATAAAAAACTCTTTGACATGGATATTTATTGAAATTTATTCTAAGCTCGCATGGATATATGTCCACATGCACATACATATGTCCACGATTTCCATGTATTACGGACAATAAAATGATAAAATTATGCATTTCAACAGATTACGTGCAACAGCTCTTACTATCCTCTATGGTCTATGGTTTTCGGGCAAAAACTAAAAGAATATTGAAAAAAAACAGGAAGAGTAACAGCTAACAGTTATAAAAAAAGGTTACGCTTAAAAAACTGTCTGAAAAGTAACATAAAATTCTTCTGGAATATGCAAAAAAAAGTAAAAAAAAAAACGTTCTTTGAAAAGAATCTCGTCTCCTAAAATTAAAAGATCCATAAAAGCCAAGTGAGAATTTAACGTTTCGAACGTCCCGAACACTGTTTGATTATGTTATAAAATACAGGCATTTGTGTGTTTAAAATAAATTGTTGTTGTTGCTAAGCGTATTTATGGCGTTTATGTTTCATTTATAAACATATAAATTTGCCGCCGCTTGGGCTATTAAAATTTAATTAATTTTTACAACAATTTTTTGGCGGGACACACAGCGATTTACTGGGCCAAGTCCTTAATTATGATTACGTTCGTTTAATAAACGTCATGATTATTAAAATTAATTTGATGGCGCAAAGTTGCTGCCGTCGCTTGCCACATTGTTGTTGTTGCAGCGGCCTGTTGTTGCTGTGGCTGCTTTTGTGGCTTCAACAACATTTTGTGACAGCCATTTGCCAGCGGCGTTGCAAGCTGAGTGGAGCGCAGTTTGTCAGTCGTTTTTTTCGCTGTTGCTCTTCTCCTTTTTTTCGTGGACGCTGCTGCAATTAATGATGCTGCAGCAAACTGTAGCATGCCCCACAATGCCGCAGGCAGCTGGCCAAGACAATGTCACAGACTTTCGATCGTTTTGCGCTGCGTCTTCGCCAATCGAATTGAGATATTTGCAAAATTTAATGTTTTAATTAGAGCAGGCGGCTCTAAGGCCTAAGCCATGGGGCGAAATTGGCTCAACAGCCAACTCGGGCGGCCATTTGCAAAATGAAGTTGCCGGAAAATTTATGAGCCACAGTCGGCATTTAAGCCAAGCTGCCACACTAAGCTGCAGTTGCAGCAACGAGCTGTTATCTGTAACTTCTGTGTCTACGTGTGCTCGCAAAATTTTCGTTACCTTCACCTGAGTTACATTAACCCCCGTGGAGCGTGGCTGGCATGTGTGCATGTTGCAGCATGCAGCATGCAGCACACACACACACGCACACACATAAATATAGTTCAGGCAAATCCCATTTGTCACGCCTGCAACGATTCGGCGCTCGACCCGTTCGGTTTGTCAGTCCCCATTGACCCGGCAACAAGCCACCTGTGTGTGTGTGTGTGTGTGTGGGGTTGGGGTCTCAAATGTGGCCTCGTACAATCTAATATAAATGCAAAAGCAAATGTCAAAAATTGTAAAATTAAAAATCACATCTGCCAAGCTGGCCCCAGACACACTCGACTGGCGACGACAACGATTCGCAACTATTTTTGCGCACACTCACACGTCGTATACGCAACAATTTTCCGAAACTGTCACATTACGTATACGCAATCAGTCGTCGTCTGGATATGCCACATATTGACGACAGAAAATTTACACAGCGCTCACTGCCAAAATTAACTGACTGAGCTAGTCAAACATGATCGACAGCTGAGATATCCTGTAAATACTGAAAGTCAGTCTCATGGAGAAAGCGAAAGTTTGTGCGATTTTTGTCAGAGGTGAAGATAAATAGATAATCAAATGTTATCGGAAGGTAAAGTATGAAGCTTAACTTTAAGTATTTATAGAGGAAGAAGATAAAAGATGAGAAGGAGAAGAAGAAAAGGTATAGAGAGTAGCTTTATATAGCCCGGAAGGCTGAAGGATTATCCTATGAATTTATTGACGAGAAGTCGATATATGGAATATGGTTAATTCCATTTCATTAACCGCAATCTGAACAACTTGTCGCTGCTTCTATTCATATTGACCCCCGGCGCATTTTAATGGGTATTAAATAGAAATACATCAAATATTTGCCGCGAGAGTTCTTTGAAGGGTTTTCGCACAATAAATGTCAGCAATGTTGATTGAACAGCTCGCGTGTTTGCATATCATATGGGCCAAGCACCTATGTACATAGGTGGACGTGTTGCCTCATCGCACACATAACACAATTTCACAAAAGTAGTCAACAATTTTTCAAAAAATGAAAACGTGTGCGCCAAACGAAAATTTCATCAATATGAAATGCTGTACATGAGAGAGAGAGAGAGAGATATGTATGTATATATGTATTTTGGGAGCATATAAAGTCATATGTATCACATTGAAATATGGGACATATTTGGCCATATAACCAGTTCATGCACGAATTGGCTGTCAGCAAATGACGAACTTGGGATTGAGCAATCGGATTGGGATTGGGATTGGAATTGAGATTGGAATTCCGCATGGCCAAAGTTCAGGCCCAGTGCAAAGCGTTTTTTCTTTAGCAAGAATTTTTAAGTTTCATTTGAAAAACAGAAAAATTGCTCGCAATTTCGCATGAAAATTGCAATGCGTAAAAGTTTTCATTTATATGCCATGTTGCATTTGGTTTTTAATTTACACACACGCACGTGAGTGCGGGCTCGTGTGTGTGCGTGTCTCTCTTTAGCGTCTGTCTGCAAAATGAATTTTATTTTAATTTATGCGCAGACATCAGCAGACACAGGCAGCCAAACTAAGGCACAGGTCGCCGTGGGGGTTAGGAACCCAACACAATATTCACACACAGACTCATTGACACACACTCACGCACACACTTACGCACACACTCACGCACACGCACGCATCTGCCTGAAAACGGAAACGGAAATATGCGCAATTTTTCAACAAGACAATGTCTGACAGTCTGGGAAAAGGGGAGCTCAACAAAAAACAAACAAAAAATAAATAGAATAATAAAATAAAAATGCAAAATGATAAACCGAAAAGTTTTCCTGCCGTTTTGCTCAACTTTGTGCAGTTGCACAAAATTATTTAAGTTTCGGCGATTGTTTGAGTTTTCAGTTTGCTTTGTTTCAAGTGCGTTTTTTCGTTTTGAATATGAATTCTTTTTAGCTCTTTACAAAATTTTCAATATAATTATAAAAGTGCGTGGCAAATGGATAGATAAAGCGGTAAACACAAGCGAACAAAGTTTTTACCCGGAATCGGGTCAATTAAGAGCTTGTGTTGTGCTTATGTTGAATTACTGAAGTCTCTCTCTCTCTCTGTCTTTGTAAGCCGCCAGATAAGTAGTTGGTGAACTACTAATTATATATTATGTTGGAATTTCTGAGTGCCTTTAAGCTTACAAAAGGGTTTAAATTTGGTTTGAAATTGTTTAAAAATACATTTATGGACAGAATTGGAGCTTTAATGGGTAGATGGGATGAAGCTTAAGAGTTGTCTGGCTAAAATTAGTTTGAAGTTCAGTTCAAAACTGTTTCAAAAGGTTTTCATTTGTGATCTTTGGCAAAATCGGCTAAACATTTTGTTAACTAGCATTCAGCTAATTTTGCCATATAAAATAATGTCAAGGCTGCTAAAGAACACAAAAATAGGTGCCTGCACTTGGAAAAACAGGTTCGTTTTATAGCAATTTAGGCCTTCTAAAAATCATGAAAAAATAACCTTTAGCATTTTACCATGTGAAATAACCACAATTTCAATAAATTAGACCACGTTTATTTCTAGGTCATTGCGCCTTTAACAAAAATGACATTTCACATGAATTTGTAGCTCGCTTTTTTCTACCAGTTCACGAGCATCTGCTCGCATTTCAAAACTTTTTATGGACCTTACCAATTTTTTAATCGTTGGTTTATTAAAATGGATCTGCAATCCAATAGGAGCAATGAACATGCAGCATTAATTTTAATCACTTTTGCAGTGTGTTTTCCTTTTTTTAGCAATAAACAATAAAAAATTGTTTATAACATGCTGCCACAAGCATGCGTCGAGCGCATTTAAATGAGCCGCAAACAAGAATAATTGTGAATACATATATACATACATATATATGTATTTGTATAGCAGAGAAATGCATATGCATATTTATTTATATTTATGTATTTACAATGCATACATTGTGTGGCGCATTGGCAAATGACGGAAAAGTCAGCGGAACAAATGCTGCAGAGCAGCCATAAATATTAAACAATATTAAATTTTCAATGTTGATATTGACAGCAAATATTTAAAATAAGCTTTAAATCTTAATTTAATCTTTGCTGTTGGGACAGACCAAATGAGGCATAGCGGCAAATTGCTGCAGAGCTTTGAGCTTTTATATGGAATCAAGCAGCTTAAGCCTCGAAACTGGATTATGGCAGAGCTTTGAGCTTGAATATTAAAGTAGATATCTTAAAGCTCAACTATCTCCTCGTCAACCTCATTATGTTTAGCTCATAAAAATCACAAAATAGTAATTAGAGCTTTAATATTAAATTAGGCAGCTTAAATCCGAATGCTCTGCTCACCCAGCTCATTGTGTTTAGATCATAAAAATCTACAAAAAAAGTTAGGAGAGCTTTAACTTTGACATGTGACAGCATAAAGCTCAAAGATCGGTTTATAATTGTTTTGTTTACAAAGTTTCTAGACGATTTCTATTTCATGAACTTCTTTTATCTCCAAAAATAGTTAACAGAGCTTTAATATTAAATTAGGCTGCTTAAAGCTCAAAGTTCAGTAAAGCTAGTAACTGAGCTTTCTTCTGCTCGCCACTAAAGAAAACCATAAGCTTTCGACTAATCTCACGTTCATGTTTAGCTCATAGAAATCGCCGAAAATAACAAGGAGAGTTTTAATTTAAAACTAGGCAGCTTACGGCTCAAAGGCCCGTTGAATGTCTCCAAAAGGCTTTTAAAAATGTTTTCCCACTTGCCGCAAAATCACAATGTAAGAACTCGATTAATCTCATGTTTAACTTGCATTTGCTGCTATTTCCATTGAAAGTTGAATAAGTGCAAAAGCTTCTCAATCAATCCGTACATTCATTAAGCATAAAAAAGTGCATTTTAACTGTTGTTTATTATTTTAAACTTTCTAATGAAGTAATCGCAATCGTTTGTTATGCAAACAATAGGAAAATGTCATTAAATCGGAGCATGTTGCGACTTAACTCTTGCTAAAAATCAACTATAAAATTAATTAAAGGTAACAATCGGCGTCTAACTGGACCCCCGCCACGGGCGGTGGCTGGGGGTACGGCGGAAAATGAAAACAGGTCAGTGCATAAATTGCAAGAAAACGGCAAAGCCGGAAGACAAACGGCAAAAACAGTGGAAAATGAACTGTAACGAGAGACAAAGACAGCGGCGACAACTTCATGAATTGTGCAACGAGCGCACAAAAGCGCCAAAAGAAGTCTTTACCAAGAAGGAATTAGTGTATCTAGCATTAAGCCGACTACGAAATACCCTAGAGGACAAAATATTTTAGTGAATATGCTGCTGAGTCTGATAAAGTCAGCTATAGAGAAAGGCCTTGATTAAATACCTAAATGATGTGGATGATATTTTAAGTGCAAATTGATTGATTATAACCATATGCTATATTGATTTGACCTGGCTGAGCCTAAAGCTTGAAAGAGACCTCAGTTTACATAGACAGAGATAAAGATCTGTTCAGTTCATTCTGTTTATTATTTTTAGGCTCTCGCTTTCAATATCGTTACATATGCTGATGCACCATTGAAATACCCTAAGGAAAAGCGTATTGAAAAGATACCAAAAACAATAAATTAAAATGCAAATTTAAACGAAAATGAGTGTAAACAGTAAACAGTTGCGGCACAGTGCTAGATGCAATCAACTTGGTCTGAGATATGTCTATAGAGCTGCTAACTGGCAACTCAAGGCTGCAGCAGCAGCAGCAACTGCGGCGACAATGAGACTACGTTGCGCTTACTGCCCAAAACCAGGAGCGGACTGAGTCAGCAATTTGGGCCCAAGGGCGACACAATTGCTCCTGTGAGCACAGAAATATTAAGAGATTATAAAAAGGAACTAAGCTAGTTGAATCGTGTAAGGGAGTAAAAAGAGATTCTTTTTATTATTTAGTATATACTTTTATATACTATCTTGTCAGGTCTCAAGAAACCCCAACGATACCCAGTAAATGTAATATGACATTCAAATATTTTATAAGGCCATTATTCAACCTCAACTCTAGGTTTTATTTCCCTTACAAGCTGGCACCCTTTTCTTGCAAATCCGCTCCTGGTCTTCGACTCTGCAGAGTGATGAGGCGGAAGTATCATGAAAAGCGAAAAAAAAGAATCAGCTACAGCCACGGAAATGCCGACTAGAAGCAACTTGGCGACGACCAACTGACCCAAAAAAAAACAGCACCCAAGAATTTCGATGCGAATCTTTGGGTAGATTGCCAGGCGATACACGTGCCCCATTGTTCCGCTCACCTTGAAGGTCAGGTATTGTGTGGCAAGTAGTTGAGCCCGTGCCAAGATGAAGTTGCACCAGTTACCACGTTTCACTTACCCATTAGCCTTGTCCCAATAAACCCAATTGATATGTCCAATAAATTTAAGTGCACTTCTTACCTGCGAAATATGAAAGAAGAGACAAATATTAAATAATGCCAAAAGTATATTTCACTTTATTTGCTAAAAACTTTAGTTTCGGGCAACGTTTATATTTATAACCCATGTGTGTATGGGTGTGTGTGTGGGTGTGTGCCACAGCATTTGGCAACGCAATGTGAAAAGTTGCAGCTCTGTTTTGTGGCTCTGCTTCTGCTGCGGGTGGCTCTGGTTTTAGTTATCCAACTGGGGAGCAAGCCCGCAGAACGATATAAAAGTTTTTTGCTTTATTTTTGACAGTTTTCGATTGTTGTTGCAGCTAAATAATAATAATAGAAAAAGAACGAAAATTGCAAATAGCTTCGACCGCCACATAGAGAGAAAAAAGCGACTAAAAATGTGTTAGTTGAAACCCAAACCGAGAACAAAAAAAAATCAATGTAAATGAAATTGAAACACAAAGAACAACCAATGTGCGGGGCGAAGCGGGGCGGGGCGAGCGGAGTGGAGTCGAAGCAATTGCCGGTGGCTATGGTCGAAGCGACTCTCAAATGGCTTTTGTTGTGTAATGAGTATTTGCACATTTCGCACAAAGAGCTGACAAAAGTGAAGCCAAAGCAATTGAGAACCAAATGAATCGAATAAAAACAATTTACTACTATTTATGACTTGCCTGAGGTGGCTGTAAAATTTATTGGATGCCAGCAAATAAATTGAGAAATATTTGAAAGCATGTAATCAACGTGCAATTGATCCAAGCTGAAATAAACTAAGGCGTTATTTTTAAGGTACTTATAAAAAATAGAGTGAAATATATGCAATGCTTGTTTAGTAGAGACAAGAAACTATCATCAAACCATAAAGAATCTTTATAAATGTTTTCGCAGAGCTTTCACAGTTATGCACCGAGCCATATTTAAGTATCTTTTCAGCCAGTTCATAAACGAAGTTCGAATGAACTTTGTTCAGTCTGAACCTTTCTTTTAGGACTCTGCTTAAACGAACTTAATAAATTAAACAAATAAAGTAGTTCAGCCCTAGTTTAAAATGATGAACAAGCTTTTAATACATTCGATTGGAATAGGGAGAGAGCTTGAACGCATGCACTTCAAATGAACTAGTTTTCTCAAAATCATATTTTAACCTCTTGTAAACCAGTTTAAATTGTTGAATAAGCTTTTCACAAGTTTGTCAAAATTTTGTAATAATTTATGTACTAATTTAAGGCTTAGACTAGGTAATCAATTTTTTGTTTAATTTTCTATGCCGATTGCACTTATTAATCCCTAGTTTAGTAACTAGTTTTAAGTCAGTGCTTCAACGAAGTTCAAATAACTCCCATAACAATATCAATCCATTTCTTAACCTTAAAATAATTAAAGTCTTGCTTAAATAGGTCTGAAGAGCTTGAATGAAATCCCATCCCAACAATAACCAGCAAGTATTCATGCCTTAACTTTAACAATTTTGTTTTTGGGCTATTTACAATATCAGCAAAAAATAAAACCTTTTAAATTTTGGTAAGTCAAAACGCTTTCATTTGATTTATCTAAATTGTGTGTTTTCTTATCAATTCACATAGCAAATATGAGCTGCAAAATTTAGACAGCACGATAAATAAACGAAATATTTTGAAAAGCTCGATGTGCGATTTGCAGATTGAAGTGCCAAAAGCAAACTTTAACCTCACCAATCAAATGAACTAATGAATAAAAATTCAAATATGTGGCATAAAAAATGGAATGCAATCAATACAACCATCCACATTGGGTAACAGCCAACAGAAGCTTAAATAAACAAACACACACTCGAATACCCACACACACACACACACAACCAGACACATACTCGCATAGCTCAGTTGGGGCCAAAAATGTTTCCGTTTGAAATGTTAACCAAATGTTGTACGAGGCGATGAATTCAATTTAAAAGAATTTTCATCAAATTCAAACACGTCGACGCAGAACCTGCAAAATGAATTATTGCTCTTGGGCGTTACTTTAGACCTGGTAGCTGGGATGCTGGGACCTGGCCTAAAACCAAAATACACAAATACAAGCTGCTCTCCAAAATGAAAATGAAAATGAAAATGTATCATATCAAATGTGTTCTTCCTTTTTTGAGGAAACTGCGCCAAAAACTTGACGGTTCTTAAATAAATATCAAAATGAAGCAGTCAAATGGCAGAGGCAACAATAGAATTAACAGCAACAAATAAAACATTTGGCAGTATCTTGATGGCATTTGCCACCCGCACTTTTTGGGCCAACAGGAAACCCACAACAAATAAAACTGAACTCGGAACCAAGCCCAATTCCCGTCAGGCAGTGGGCCAGGCCAAAACCAAAGTCAGCCTTCAGCTGCACAGTTTGACAGCTGAGCAACAGATATATATATATATATAAATTTATATGTATATCAATATGTACAGATATTTCGATGCAGGTTGGATATATTTTAACAAACAGCTTGATTGGTTTTTTTGTTAAAAATTGTTCAATGGGGTATATTCATATTTAGAGACTGTTTGTTGCAGGTAAACGTAGAAGCAGCTGAGATAATAACTTTATATTTTTTGTGAAAAGAAGAAAGAAAAGGAGATGCATAGAAAGAAAGAGAGCGAGCTGGAGAGAAAGAGTGAGGTAGAGAAAATTAAGAGGAATCAGAAAATGTGAGAAAATGCGCATAATTTATATTTTCTTATAGATCAGAGAGAGAAACTGATGGGGAGAGAGAAAAAGAGCGAGCTAAAGAGAAAGAATGAGGATAAAGAAAAACAAGAGCAATCAAAAACTGCGAGAAAATGCGTAGTTCAAAGAAAATAAAGCGAGAAAAGGCAAGAGATAGGAGCAGAAGGAAAGTCATTTTTAAACAAATAGACAAAACTTAGCGCGTTATCAATCAGAAAATTTATCTTTGCTCTAAGAAAGCATTCATATACATATAAGCTCTCAATTCAATACAGTCTCAGGCATTAAAGTAAGTTAGAAGTATATCAAAATAGCTAAAAAAAACTGTTCGATTCGATAGATAACTGTGACAGACTACCCATTGCCTAACTACAGGGTATCTAGTAGCCGAATATAATGTCAGCTGCTGCATCTCTTAACTGACTAAACTGTTTTTTTTTGCATTTTTTTACAGAATCTGCGAACAAATTAACATTTAATCTTTATTTATTTTTAAGTTAACAACACTGTGCACGCAGATATATACATAGTACAAGTAAATATATATGTACCTATATATAAATATATAAAAAACATCACGAAATTGTTGTTATTTTTGTGCCGTGACTTTGGGCAAAAATTTGCATAAACCGCAAAATCCGCTTGTTTGTATTTGCATTCGGTCGGGCATCCAATAAATGTTTGTAACTCCCCGAAAGTCGTTTAAATTTTTAGAGAGACAAAACTTGTCTTTTTATAAGCAACAAAAAATATATATACATATTTAAATTGTTGCTTGTTGTTGTTGTTGTAAAAGCAGCTGCTGGAGGGAGGCGAGCGAGTAGACAGACTCGTATCTTTTGGGTGTATTCATCTTTATTAGGCATTCATTCATGCGTTCAACTTAAGTCGATAAACGGTCCGAGCGAAAAGACAAAAGTTTTGCAGAGCCATGCAAAATGATGAAACAGGGCCAGCCCCAAGCCCAAGCCCACCCTCATATTGGCCAGCTTCACCCTCAGGGTTGAGTTCCAGCTGGAGACATGAGACATGAAAGCAACCCAACTAATAAGTTATCAATCAAATATTTTGGCATATGCTTCGACCTGCATGCAATCAATTTGTGTGATAAAGTCAAACCTTGGATATCCAATGGACACAGTGGGGCCGTGGGGGATGGTGCTGGGCACTGGGAGTGGGTCTGGATTCTGAATTCTTTTGGCTGTTTAGCATTGTTTGTTCGACAGTTGTAAAGTGATTTGCTGCGCGGTTGTTAATCATTTTATTTGTTTATTTTTTTCACGTGCCAATTTGTGTAAAATATGATTTGTATGCATAAGATAATGTTGTGACGGTGCATGGAAAAGTATAGCTTATTTATATTGATCCAAGCTCGTTGGAAGATTAATCGCTAAGCTGAGGTCGAAAGGTTATGCAGTGCAAAATTTCGGTGTCCAAAATTTCTTTACCTAAGTTCAGCGTTTGTATCACTACTCACACTATTAACACTATCTACTACATCTACCTCATAGTCATTTTATTACCTTAAACTGTTCCCAAATCTTCGTTTATACCTTCAACTTTCCACTTTAGTGTTATACTGCCTACTACTATTATATGTTCCACCTGAACATCTACTTCATACTCTACACCTACTAACTTTTTCTTCATCTTCTGCTTTATAAGGCATATAATGTATCATATCAATTCTTATGCTCTGCTCCCAAACCCAAACTTCTCTATATATTCCTCTTCATGCCACACCTACATATTCTACACTTTGTTTGTTTCATGTACCATAACCTTTATAAACGACTATTCTTTTAATTCTTCTACCTCAGTACCTCAACCCACAATTTAATTTTTATTTTCCACTATCTATGAAACATCTTTTAATTCTTCTATGTTATTACCTCATAATTAGTTTCAAAGTTAACAAGCCTAACCCTTTTTTCGATTACCTCAGTTTCGTCGGTTCGTCTCTTTAAAGTTCTTTTATTTAAAATTGAAAATAAACTTCATACTAAAACATCTTTATTAATGTGTCTCTCAGCCCATAGAATTCTTTATGATTTATTTTAATAACCAATTTATCCAATTAAGCGCATAACTAATGTTCACTTTTAGAAAATAAAAACCAGTTTATTGCCAGATTATGGAAAAATTCCCAGTTTATGATTATTAAAAGTCATAAGCAACTTGCTAAATAAACCGGCTGCTCATAATTAAAACCATGAAGAACTTATGAAGCTGATCAAAAAAAAGCAATATTACAAATGTATTTGTCAAGTCGAGCAGCATAATAATACAGCCAACAACAACAACAACATCAACAACGATAACTATTTTGTGTTTACCAATATCGAAACGACATTTCGTCTGCGATTTCCTGTTTATTGAACAACAACTGCACAAAAAGTTTTTCTTCGCAGAAAAAAAAATAGCAGGAAAATGGCAAGAAAACTAAGAGGGGGCAAAAAAAGCTGAAACGGAACTGATAGAACTCAAATGAAAGAAGCAGATAAAAATGACAAAGTTTCTGTTAATGGCTTATAGAGTATTGTGGGCTAACAAAATTTGTGAAATATGCTAATTTCGGGACCATAAAAAAGAAGAAACAGCAACAGCTAAAAATCAACATGCACAATGAAGCGTAAAATGTATAAAAAATGTTAAGAGATTAAACAAAAAGAATTTTGTCAGATGGCCGAAAATGCCAAAAATACACATCATCATGATGACGATGACAATGACAATGATGATGACGATGGGTTAGCTGCTGAGCTGGTAGCTGATATTTTGCATTGAGGAAGTGCCGCGCGAGCTTTGTAGTTTAAAATTCCATTTGAATAGATGAAACGCTCGCCAAGGTCAAGCAGTCGCATCAAAACCAACTAATCAATAAAAAACACACAATTTTTACGGCTGTGGAGTTTTTTTTCTTCTTTTTTTTTTTTGTATATTTACTTTCAAGTGAGTCGCATTGAAGTGCGGCATGTGGCAGCTGATCGAGTTGCGTAACGAGCGGGTTTTGTGGCTCTGCTGGGTCAAGTGTGACCAAGTGAGTTGCACGGAATATGGAGCTTATGATAGATAGATTGTCGTATACTTGGCTCTCGACGCGAGACTCCCCAAGCAAATAAAGTTAAGTGAATTGCCTCGTACCCACAAGTGTTTGTTAATGTAAAATGTGTGTTAGATGGCGGTGTTTCTTATTTCATTTTCCCTAAAGGGGTAGCTAGGAACTTGTTTAAAAGATTGATTGGAGCTAAGGGACTGAGAAATTACAGCTAAAGTTGTAAGTGGAAGTATTTTATTAAAATATTATGCGTTCGCTTTGTGCCTGATGTTTCTTTTTTTTGAATATTAATTTGAGTCAGTTCTAACTTGATATACTCTTCTTCTTGTGTATTGTTTATTTTTAAATTTAAAACAAATATTGTTAGGCAATAAAAACCTACATGACTTAGGCTACTTCAACTCTGCGTTCATATAAGCTCTCAGAGATTTGATTGCAGCTTCTCGTAACCCAAAACCAGCTTCTATTCATGTTTAACTTGGACAATATTTCTTAAAATATAACAAAATTACAAGATGCAGCTTATATAACCAATATTTCGACGTGTTTGCAAGTCAACCTGCTCGGGCTCACATCTGAACCTGTCTAGCTGAACCCGAGTTGAGCTGAAACTGTGACCTGTTCAGCTCAACGCAACGTAGAACTTGCATAATAAATAGCTAACCCTCCCACACAGCTACATATTCGCAATATGCCAACGCAATATTAATCAAGGAATACCTTCCCCCTCAACAGCTACCCAACTGTGTTTAATGAACACAAGAGAAGACTGTTTGTCATTAGGCGTTGGGGGTTTTGTCTTCTGGCTGTTGGAAGAAATGAACCCATTTGCCTGATATGGCAGACAATATAATATAATTTATATGCGTGCACTCGCCGGTTGCCATTGACATTGAAAGTCGTGCCAGATGTTAATTAAAGTTCATCAAAAATTTACCTGAACCCCTCTGCAGAAATAATGCTCTGCACTATAATGAAGACATCAACACACTGCGAGCAAAAATGCTGTCGGCAACAATAAAAGTGAAGGCATTAAAGCTAGCTGGATGAATTGCTGGATTGTCGGATTGTTGGAATGTTAGATTGGCGGATTGCTTGACGGCTGTATGCTTGGACAGTCAACAGTTTGCTTTGGTTTCGCTACGTGCTAAAGATGAAAGCGATTTTCACTGACTGACAACGGCGAAAAGCATCTAGTGAGAAAACCGAAACCGAACTCGGCTCAACTCAACTGGGGTGAGCTATGGGCACATTATGAAAAACGCTTTTCATATTTATTGTGCGGCTCGTTTATGTTTTGTTTTGTTTTGCTTTTTGCCACTTTGCCTTTTCGCATTTCTGCATTTTGCTTTTGCTACATTTTATTTGTTATGCCCCGTAATGAGGGGCAATTTATGATAATTTCAGGTAAGGTCGACACATAAATCTGAGTTAAGAGTGAAATTTAAAGCCAGTGCCTTGCAACAGTTCAAAAAGTCAAGAAGATGCCAGCCAAAATGATAAATATATCCAATCAAGGTAGCCAATGTTAGGCATGCTCAACTAGGAGATTCTCTTTCAATATAAATATACAATCTATCAATATATCTATAAATAAATATTAGCTCTTCTGGCGATTTACGAATACAAAAACCAGAATTATTGCCTTTTTATCTCCCAAAGTGTTAGTTTGGCGATTGCATAGTCAAGAGAGATGTTACGAGTAGAGTTAAGAATAGTAAAGAGCTTTGCTTCATGGTGATAAGGAAAGAAAAAGATTATTTTTATTGTCACAAACTTTCATGTACATAAATAAGGCAAAGAAGCGGTAGAAAAGCGATATGAAAATAAAATAAAATTTAAAATAAATTTCCTGCAGACCAACTTCATAAAAGTAAGCGAACATGCATCCAATCCGACCCTACTCAACTTTACAGGGTACAACAACTGAGTATATACAGATATACTTACATACATATGCATATAAACGAACAATTTATAAACAAATTTTCGTGTTGTCAATTTATATTGAAACTAATAAATTTGACAGCGCGTAACCAGCACCACAAAAATGGCAGGACATGGGGTCAAAGGGGGGCGTGGCGTGTGGCTATAAAAAATAGACTTGTCAACTTTGCAGCAGGTTTGTTGTCGTTGTCGCTGTCGTTGTTGTTGTTTGTTTGCTGAAACAAGTGAAAGTGTCAACGCCATGAAAAATGATGAATGGCCCCAGAGTCGGGGCCAGGCAAAGCAAGACAACAACAAAAAAACACATAGAAATATATATTGAGACTGGCAGGCTGGTCACTGCGGCGTATGCGTAATTTATGTGCACTGCATGTGTGCTGTGTGTGCTGTGTGTGTTGTGACTGCAAGTGAAAAGTTTGCCATCATAGCGGGCAATCATTAACTGCGCTCACAAAGATAGCACTGAAAACTAGACCTGTGCCATGAATGAAGCCCAGAACAATGGCACGCCAGGTGGTTCACTCGCTGCCTAATGGGACTATTTACGAGGCAGATTTAAATACCTGGCAGCAGGCTATTAAGTTAAGTCAAGCTATTAGTAAGTTTGTAAACATTAAAGTTATTGCACATTTAGAATATATTGCGGATTATAGAGACAGTCTGTTAATATTTGAGTATACATAAGTAAATGTCCATATATGTTTAGTAAATGCAAGATATACTATATTAAAATGTTTAGAAAATAAATATATATAATACATAAATAAATAAAAATAAAAGTATAACTTAAAAAGTCAGCGGCAGGAAATTTCAATATGTTTGTTGATTATATATTCATTTTTTTTATCTAGCTTAACTTATTTTAAATTGTTTTACTTATTTGTATAACTGACTTGAAAAGCTTTAAACATTTTATAACTTAAAAATTTTATGAATTTAAATTTATATTTTATGGACTTGATTTTATATTATCAATAAAAATTAAATATTGTATAAATACTCAAAGAATTGTCTATTTTATAAAAATAATTTAAATCCTCTCAAGATGTGCTCAAATTAGGAAAAATATATAATATTCTAAACAACGTCTGATTTTTCCGAAATATTTAATTCAAAATTATAAAATATTTAAAGCTGTCTACAGAGAGTTTGACTAAATGAATGTACAATAAATGTAAAGTTATTACTCAAGTAGTCCTTGTGGAAGCGAAGTCCCTCTTAAGTAAGTCGTCGCTTTAGCAAATTGCTGCGACCTTTAGAGGATCCCACGTAAAAGTCAGAGATTTGGTTTGTTTAGCTGTAAGCAAAACAAAGCCTGCCATTATTCCCTGCTCAAGTATGGAGCACTTACTCCATAAACAACTCTCGCAGACTGAATTCTCTAAAAAAAAAACTGAATAATGCAGAGGTTGGGGCAGGTGACAGGCAGCGGCGGGGGTGGGCGCGGCAGGTGTGTGCTAATGTGGCTGCTTATCTGGCAGTCGGCGCGTCTAGGACTTCATAGATAACTGCCAGGACTCATGGCGAGCGCGTGCGCTGCATAATGAGAACGCTGCGGGCGAAATGTGTGGCACGAGCAGGGCCAGATTTATATAGAGCATAGAGGGGCCGCGTGGAGAAAGAGCGGCCAGCATTTGAATAGCAGCCTCTTCAGTAGCTGCAAAATGTTATGAACGCGTTAAGGCGTATTATTTAGTGCCACGAATAAAGCTGACTAAAGTGAGACCCCCAACTAGCGGGGGAAGAGCAGAGTGAGATGTCAGCGAGAGGCAGAGGCAGAGGCAGAGGCAGAGGCAGAGCAGTTGGTTTGGTTTTGCGGCTTGGTTAGGCGCTAATTTCTTTGGCATGTGCCGGCCATGCGTAGTTTTCAAAGTGCTAATTTTGTAGCCAAGTCTGTGAATGGGCCGCAAAAGGGTTTCTGTTGGCTTTGAATGCGTCAGCTTCGCACAAAGCCGAGAAAGTTCAGTTTGTCAAAGTCAAAGAGAATGGAGCGAATTTCGGAGAAGGTGCCAAACCTTGTGCGTCTGTGAGTGCAACGAACCCAGCTTTAATGTTGTGTCCGCAGCAGCTGAATACCAAGAAAGCCAAAGAGCTGACCGCATGGCATGGACTTCGAATGCGAAATGGACTAACTGAGAGGCTTAAAATATATATGCTTTCTGCTTTTGAGCGTAAAGGCTATTGATTCTATACAGATGTAAAAATTTATAAATTTATATTTACAAATATACCCTATCTAAACTAGAAGCTATATAGCTATCAAGTTTGATACGCAGATGCTTGTATATATGCTTCCACTCGGTCCTACTTAACTTGATAAATATTCCTTAAAATAATTTAATTTAATATTAAAAACACATAACGCATCGAAATACTAAAATAGAGCTTTGTTGGACTATATACATTTTTTTTTTAATAAAAAAACATCTGATTTCATACAAAACAAACATGGCATTTTTTTTATATGCTTCAAGAACTATTTGATATAACCCTGAACTAGGGAGCTATAAGAGCTATAAGTTGATATTTAGTATTTCGTATTATAATATAAAATATTCTTACAAATTACTACTGACCACATTCTCGGCGTTTAATAAAGCTCAAACTTGCTACAGCGTATCTCCAAGTCTATCATTTGCAGTTGGGCTAACAATTTATTGTTATAGTACTTGTAAAATCTTAACAAAATATGATACAATAATTGTCAGCTGCAGTTGCCGCCAGGACAGAATATTCAATAGGAGCTACCGAGGCACTAAGGCAGTCCAGTCAAAACCCATTCAGCCGATGCGAACGACTAACAGTAAACAGTAAATCCAAAACACGCACCGAAAACACACACGCACACACACACACACACACACACTGCAACAATAAAAGTTTCTCATGAGTTCACAGAAGAGAAGAAAAAATGAAAAAAAAAAAACAACAAACGAAAAACAAATATGAGAAAAATGTTATGCGTGTGTTGGGCCTAACCAGGCCTAAGTAACAGGCCCGGCGCACTGAAGTCTATGACCTGGCTACCTATAGCACTATATAGCAGCACACCCCCGCTGACAGCAACTCTCCCCCTCTCCCTCTGCCCTACCACGTGCAACAGAGCCATGATTCAGTCAGGCCGTTGGCAATCAAAAGCGGCGGCGTTTTTCTTTTGGGCTGCTGCGACTGCGACTAAGCGCGGTACAATGAACTTTGTATAGCATTGGGGGCACCAAAGTAGTGGGGGGAGGGCATGTTGTCGGAGGTCGACTTGTGTAATGCAACGCAAGCAGAAAGCAGCAGCAGCAGCATCAGCATCAGCATCAGAGAGCAGGTTGCATGCTGCGTTGACTGCGGCTGTTTGCATTTAAATTTTTCACATTCAATTCATTTGAGGCCTGCCAACAAAAAAGCAAACAAAGTTACAAAGACGAGGCAAGTCAAGGAGCGGCTGCCAGGGGGGTCGGTCGGGAGAGGGGTGTGTGTGTGTGTGAAGGGGCAGCTTAAAGAATCGGCGGTTGGGTCGCCGCCCTGCGTCGCCTCTTGGCCTGCCTAAACGCTGCACAAAATGAAGCTAATACTTATGTTGCAACTAGGGCTGTGCCACGCCCCAGCCAGGAGCGACCCCCTCCCCCCACACACCCCTCCCTCCCACAGCCGGCACAGTTCCAACTGCAAATGACTGGCAGGCTTTATTCTTTTAAGCTGCAAAAGTTGTCGTTGTTTTTTTTTGTGCTTTTTTTGCCTGGCCGCCCACTTATGGCATTGTGTGGGGCGTGGCAAGTACCTGTGCTGTGCATGTTAGTTGCTCTTTTCTTGCCCCCCTTCCCTTGCCGGGCACTCGCCTTGCGCTCATTTGGCGCACGTTAAAAGTTTATCATCATCAGCAGCATGTGAGAAATATATCCATAGAAAGAAAATCAAATTTATTAAGACATTGTTTTACAGCAAATTAAATAGTTTCTAAGAATCTTTGCTCTAGACAGTGCAAAGTTTAGAATACGGACTGTAATTGCAATGTAAACAAATTTTGAGCATTTATTTTGAACAGGCGAAATTTAACTAGAAGACAAACTGAGACCTACATTTTCTCAGTTGACTTAAATTTACCAGCTGGTAAGTTAACAGCAGCATTTGCCATAAGCTTTGTAGTTGAAACTAGGTGCAATCTTGAACACAATGTGTGAAAACAAGTAGAGGCTCTAGTCGGAAATTCACGAATAGGGAATATTCGGAACCCTTTTCTACCTCGTTTGCTTTATCAGCAATAAATAATAATTATAATTATTACACGTTGAACAATAACTAAATTTTATAAGTGAAAAACAGTCGTATTAAATTAAGTCTAAAGTGAGGGAAAACTTTCATTCTTTAATTCTGTGTATTTTGTGACCTATTTGTTATTTCTATACGATTTTTCGCCGCATCTAGATTCTGGATCTCAGTTGTTTTATTTAATCTCTCTTTTCACTGAAACTCAGCATCCGCTTCGTTAGATGTAGAGCTTTAAAATCTAGGACCTAAAGCCGTATAAAATCCAAAAACGGTATAAAAATGCTTCAAATTGAAATGAAAATTCGTTTGTAAACACACACAAGATTAATGTGAAAGCTTTTAATGCTGCGCATTTGAGAATAAAAAGAAGCAATTTGTTCACTTTAAAGGTGGAAAATAAACTAAATCAATTGGATTGTATTTAAAACTTAACCAATAGTTTGATTACGCATCAAAATTGAAATGTTTCACTTTGATGTTTACACTTGTGTGTGTGCTGAGGTGTGCGTGTGTGTGGAGGCAAAAGTACCGTACATTTGCTAACAAGCCAACTACGTGCAGCTAACGTTCAAATGGGCACAACAACAACAACAACAGCAACAACGAGAGCAACAAGAACCCGCTCGGCAACCGCAACTCGTCTGTTGCTTGACGAGGATACGAACGAGCCGGCGACCAGATCCCAACACAAGTGTATGAGGCAGCGGGCTCTTTTGTGTGTATGAGGCCACAACGGTAAATCATCAGATACACACACACACACACACAGCTGTACACAGCTTATACACACCTGCACACACAAACACACACCTGTATTCGCGCGCTTTTGTTGACGACAAAAACTCGCCCGCCAATTCGCCAACAGTGCACCCAACCTGCCGTCCGCCCCCCACTCCGCCCCCGCACCCACTGACCCTGCTGCACCTGTCTCGCTCTGCAACATTTCGGTCTCGTTTTGCCAACATCGTTCAATTTTTATTTATACGAGAGTCGCGAACTAAAACTTGTATGACGAAGTACTTATGCCCTTTAAAATACAAAATTTAGATGAATTAATGTAAAGTATGTTATATTCATATTCATATTCGTATTAATAGCATTAAGATTTACTATCGCAAAACTATCTGCTGGGCGATAACATCTATCCTATCTTATCTCATCGTAACTTCTGCAAAGCTAGAAAGAGACATCATGGCGATATTGCCAAGTATGTACAATATACAGTGATAACTCGATTGGACGGACAGAACCTGTTGCGCCTAATAGAAGGAAATGGGTGTTGCCTATATGTATAAGGAATTTAGAGAGAACATTTTCTTGAAATAGTTCTCCCCGTTGGGATAGCCTGCAAGAAGAAAGAAACTTATGAAATTATCATTCCTGTCATTGGCAACATTCAAATTAGCATTTCACTTTTATTCGTTCATTTCGATGTTGAATTTCCGAAAAACTATATCATGATATATTTTAAAGCACTGCAAAATTATTGTCCGACAGCTCGCCTGTTGCGTACTTGGAAAACAGTCATTTTTGTCATTCATATCGTTTTAAATGTTATACTTTTAAATCAAATCTAAGACAATGCATACATATACAATATGTCATATAATACAGTTTGCTATTATTTCTTTTCAGTTTCCTTGAAAAACAGAAGGCAGGAATTTTTCATTTATATAAATCACGTTTGCATGTAAAATAATACGCTGGAATTTTTTTCAATAAAATCATATTTCCACGTATAAAAAAAAGCGAATTTTCCTTTAGTTAAATCATATTTCTAAGAAAAAGAAAATAAGCAACGTCCTGTCGCATTTGTTAAATGTGAACTTGGGATATGTCTTGGGATATATCCTTTTGTAGGATATTTAAGGGACAGCACATGCAGTAAATATTATTATATCCTTAACTTTACGTTCCTTAACTTTATAGATCTTAAGTTACAGCTCTGCTGTCGCGCTCTGCTCGGCTATAAAGCCGAACGATGCGCTTTTATAAGCAGTTAGGAGATGTGTGTACTTGGCGGCCGTCTGAAGACCAAACTTCAAGACTTTCAAACTTCATGACCAGCACAATCCTCCCCTCTCACTCTCTACATCTCTCGCTCTCTCTCTCTCTCTCTCGCTCTGTTGCAAGGCCATAAAAAGAGAAAGAGAGTAAAAAATATGATACAAAATACAGTTCATGTGCAGCGCGTCGATTGAATGTCTTTGTATTTGGGTCAGCTATGCTGTCGCGCCTGGCCACTCGCCTGGTTGGCTGCTGCTGCTGCTGCTGCCCCGGTCCCGGTGCCACATCCAGTTGCAAGCAGCAGCCTCTCGCGTATTTGGGCCACATTGGAGGCCAGAGGATGTGGCGCATGGCTTGGCTAACAGCGGGTCGAGCGGGTGGCTCTGGCTAAGGGGAAACTTGTTTTTAATCGTTGTCAATGGCCAAAACGTTAAGTGTCCCGTTCGTTGTGGACGCTGCACTTGGCCAAACACGCGACGCGCTGTGTTTGCTGCCTCAAAGAGTCGGGTAAATGGAGGCGGCCAGTTTCGCCGGAGACGGGGGAGGGGGGGTCATGTATTTGCGGGCCAATTTGCTGGCTGCATTTGAAACTTGTTTCAAGTGCGCTCGCAGCGCTGTCAACGTTCGGGATTGTGTCGTGTTGCACTTCAAACAGGTTGCACTGTTAGTTGCACTGATTTAGTTGCCGCTGATTGTTGTAAATCAGACCCACCCCGCCCCGCTGCCTTCCCGCCCTCCACGCTCGCTCAACATTTCATATAAATTATTAGCAAGTGGAGCAGTCGGACGCAGTTATATGAAGTCAGCCACATATGCGACGATTTTGCGCTATTTAGCCATAACTAACTACCAATATTTACGCACACACACACACACACACATCATCTGTGTGTATATTTCCCAATGATTGTCTACAATTTGGTCGTGCGCAACGATTTGAATTTTCCTTTTTTTTCTCCTTTTTTGCTTCTTTTTTTTTTTTTTTGGTATTTAATACGCATGACTTCAGCTTGGCTCTGTTGTGTATTTATGTTGTAACTGTTTTCTGACTCGTCGACGTATTCATAGACCCGTTTTTGGTGTTGCTTTCCTAACAAGCTGCTAAGAGATTTACGTGGGGATCAGTCCATGTAATTCATATGAGCAACACAGCACAACAAGAAGTAGCTGAGGTGCTTGTCATCTGAATCTTGAGTTAGTGCCGTCTATTGCCGTGTGTTTGTGCGTGTGTGCATGTGTGTGGGATTTACTGAGTGTGCTGAATAGAACGTGTAAACAAAGTCATTGACAGTTAGGTCAATCAGAAATAATAAAAGTATTGAACAGATTTACCTCTTGTTAAGAAATTCTACTCATGAAATAAATACGATAATATATTTAACCAATACCAACAAACTTGTTTTTAATCTTTAAAACCCCTTTTATTAAAGTGGCAAAAAGCAGAAATAGAAGGTAAATAAACTGACTGACAAATAGAATAGGGACTTGAACATAAAAATATATAATTATATTTATATCAATAATATATAATTCTAATAATTTATTCGAAAAGGTCTGTTGAAAGTTTCCAAATAATAGTTTTTCTGTTCATTTTGCCAAGAATCGGCGAGCAGCTTTGGCCATCAAATAAAATTACAAGTTTCTTCTCAATCTACGCGTTTGTTTTTAGGAAAATCGGTCGATATCTATATATTCATTTATCACAAATTATAATGAAATTTATATAATTTGATTGCTACAGCAGGTGTTATATTGAAGACTACCACGGACCTTGATTACAAGGGACATTATAAATCGCTTAAAAATGTTTTGAAATGAATTTAATATAATTTAATCTGATTTAAAGCTCATAATGGTTTAATTAAGAACAAACTGCTTGACAGAATATCATCTAAGGATTCTTGGGATAAATTATGTTTTATTTTCTTGGAATTTAGTAAAAAATCCTTAAAAGTAGGAAGCTCGCCAATACTTATACTTGAGTTGAGTGACTTTTCCTTGAGGAAAAGGTAAAATATAATCATTAATAAAAAATTAATTTAATTTATAATTTATAACGATACAGAAGCTGCTCTCTCTCTTCCTCTCCCTCTATTTCTATCTGCTTTTCTCTCTCTCTCTGCCTTTCTCTATCTCTTTCTATTTCTCTCTCTCTCTCTCTCTGTCTCTCTCCTTTTCTTTATCTCTGTCTTTTTATTTTCTCTATTTTCTCTCTCCATCTCTCGCTCTCTATGTTCCTTTCTATTTCTCTCTCTCCCTCTGTTCCTCTTTCTCTCTCTCTGTATATTTCTCTCTCTTCCTATCTCTCTCTCTCTCTCTCTCTCTCTCTCTACCATGTCAATTGAAATCCAGCTCCTCCTTATAAAGAAACAACATAAAAAGCATTTGCAATCATTATCTGAATCCTCACATGCTGTCAGACACCAATAAATTCAACGGCATGTGCATAACTATGCTGGACAGTGTATTTGGAGATTGGTATTTCTCGGGCAACTGTACAACTCAATTGGAAATTGGAAGCCGAACTCGAAAAGCGACTGCAAATGGCCAGATAAACATTGGCAATTGACGCTAACATTGGCCAATGGAGCGAATGGAACTAGTTGAGCAAAAGGCGATTCAGTTACCGCATCATCAGCGTCATCATCATCATCATCAGCAGCAGCATCATCATTATTATCATCATTAGCATTAACATGATTATGAAGTTGACCGTATAGAGGCAGTCGAAAACAAAAAAAAAACAGGCCACAAAGAAACGAGTCAATCGAGTTGAGTCGCATACCAAACAGCCAGAAAGAAAAGCGTGGAAAAATGCGTAACAACAACATCAAGAGGGCCTATAACGAAATGCCCAAAAATCAAAAAGCGTGGCAACAATTTGAAGCTATTAACGGTTAATCTGGGCCCCAAGGCGCGCAGCTCCAGCAAAGCCCAACCCCAAGCCCAGAGCCCAGTTTATGAGCCCTCGCATGTGTGTCAACTAAGTATTAGTTATGCGTTTTGTATCTGTGGCTATAACTGCGAATGTATCTGTAGCTGTTCATGTATCTGTATCTGTATCTGTGGCTGCTGATGTATCTGTGCGTGTGACAGCCTGTAAGCTGACCTTCAGGCATCCATTTGACTGGCAATTAGCCGCATTTATGTGCGTTTCATGTTCCTGCCCTATTCTTGTACTTTGCAGTTAAATGTTGCATGCGACATTTGCCACACACATGACACACGCGCCACATGTGGCTTACACATATGCCAATCGGATCAATTGGTAAATGGACATGCCCCGGCTCCGGGCTCGTTATGGCTAATTAATGGAATTCACACTACATTTCGCACAAACTTATGGCGCTTAGAGTGGCGCTTTGCCACGCCCACTGGCCGCCCCTCGCCCCATCGCTGCTGTTGTTGCCGTTAATTGCATATTTATTTTGAGTTTTATGTGCGTTTCGGCAAATATGTATTTTATTTTCCTATTTTAATTTGGCTTTTGCTTTTGACGTTTCCAAACATTTTTCTAGCTCCCTCGGCAGCTGGCAGTTAAGAGGGTCATTGGCTAAAAATTAATGGCTCATTTTAATGGGTCATTCGAGAGCACTCTGTGAAAAGTGATCAACACACACACACACAGTCGCATAACATAAATACAGTAGCTTTAAATGTAATTAGCTGAGCTTTGCGAAAATTGGGAGACTGGGTCAAAGAGCATGGGAAGTTTTGTGGGTTACCTTGGCGAACGGTTCAGATTTGTAGAAGTGGCTCACATACCTGAAAATATACAAGAAATTGAAAAGAATATAAGTTATTATAATAAAATAAATTCAAATATTTAATAATATAATAATATTTGTTTATATAATAATACTTTGATGATACGAAGAAAGAAGACTTTAAGAGCTTCATAAAAATTCTGCATTGTACCTAAACATTAAATTCAAATGAGGCTAAAAGCTAAGATAAAAGATCTAACGTCACATCATTAAGAACAACTATATCAATTTATTTAAAGCTCGCAAATTATTATTATCTAATTGAAAATATTAATTATATATAAATATTATTATAGTTGAATAAAATTAAAAACTTCAAGAGCATATAAAAGTCAACCCAAGCACATTAAAGCTTAGCCGGGCGAAAAACTTAAGCACTTTAAAAACGCGCCTGAAAGAGTTTAAAGACCAATTAAAAAAGCAAAAGCTCATTAAAAATTTACTGCACTAAAATTACATTAGAGCTTACACAGAAGAAAAATGGTTTTAGATTAAATTAAATAAAACGCACTGAAAGCTCAAACTCTTTCAAAACTAAAGCGATTGGCATGACCAACTCTTGGTTTGACATCTAGATTTATTCTGCATTTCATTTGTTTACATTTAGAATGTAACATTTGTTTCGAATTTTTAACAAAGTTTTATAATGACATTCCCACAACTAACATTTCTAATTTAAATGTATTCAAAAAAATGCCTCCTTTCACTCACAGACATATGACAAATTCAAGTCATATTTAGATAATATTATACTTTATTTCTCGTTTTAACTTACAATAAATATCAATATCAATTACCACAAAAATGTACAAAAAATATAAAATACAATATTTGATATTATCAAGCTTAAGGCTTCAATGGAAACTTGCAATTATGTTAAACACCTACAATAAAACTAAATGTTAAATAAAAATTGATGTTCAAAGTTGATCATCTTGAAAATGTAGTTTCATCAATTAAATTGTATTGAGTGCAGCAAAGCTGACAAAAGGTGTAAAGTTTAACATTTAATAAAGGAAAAGAATGCTTAAGCGCAGTTTTCATCTACTTAAGTTGGCAAATAAATATTAAACGTTTTTCCGAAAGTTTGATCTTTATGCTTTCGCTCGCTAATAGTTCATAAATTTCATAGCACAGGATACTCAGCAGATAGGAATAAAGATTTTTCACTCTTTTATATAAATTTATGAAAAATATTTTACTCAGCTGCCGGCAACTATCAAAATTTCTCGGCAAAAGAGCAACATCATATTGAAAATCCTGTGCACCCGGGAAAGCAGCAACAAATTTACGCCTTGACGCTGCAAATTTAATGACAAAAGGATATGGCAAAAAAAAAAGAAAAGCTGAAACCAAAAAAAGACACAGAAAAATGCATAAATTTTATTGCAATATGCATATTAAATTCAATAAATTTTGCATGGCGAGAAACTGTGAGCGGAGATAGCCAGACAGACTGGCAGACGCCATCGTCTAAAGATATATACATATATATAGATTTATATAGATATATGTATGTATATGTATCTATATAGGAGCATATTTGTATGGCTCAAGGATGGATGCGCGGTGCCTGCCAGTCCACAGGTCGAATTGATAGACACATAAAATATGTTCGCTGCGAGAAAGAAAGAGATGAAGGCGAATAGGAATGCAGCAGCAGGGAGTACACGACTTGCAGATACCCTATCTAAAGGTTGTCTGCGAGAGAGGTGACGGCACATAAGAATGCAGCAGCAGGGAGTACACGACTTGCAGATACCTTATCTAGAGTTCGAGGAATATCAGTCTAAAGTTTGAGTAAAATTTAGAGAATATGTAAATAAAACGACGAAATTATAGACTAAACTTTAAAAAAGGCTTTTATTATTGCTGTCGCGTTTTTTAGATAGTTTTCTACGTATGAAATATGAAAAACAAAAGCATATGAAGAAAAAGAAGTCTTGTATTGAAGTTGAAATAAATTTGCCTTCTTCAGCTTATGGATGCGACAAGCCACTATTTTATTAACTACAGGGTATACACGTAAGGCAGCTACTGCCAAAAAGTTGTGAAAAGCTTTCTTTCTGGGCTCTCTCTTGTCAGCGCCACGCGGCAAGGTTTATTTAGCCCTTGACTTGGAATTTGAATTCAATGTCCTCGTTGCTAAAGTGCAGGATTAAAAGCAGTCAGAGGTGAGTGGCAAAAAAAAGCCAGAATAAAAGAAGAGCTGCATAAATCGAATCAGCTGACAAGGAATGGGTGCCCCATGCTAAACAATTGGAGCTAGTTGAAATTGGCAACGTGCTGAGTATACGAAGTGGTCGGCCACAAAAATAGCTCAAGATTTATATTTAGCTTGGCAAAAGGTATCATTTTTATTGGCTGCGCACCAATCATTATCAATGCCATGGCTTAATGATGGCCTTCAATAGGCACCATTGGGGAAGCAACAAAAAAAAGGCAACAAATAAATAAACCGAACCCCCCCGTCGAGCTGCGTCTAGAAGGCTGTCTGATTGTAGTCAGACTCTTACCCCGAAGTCAAAGCAACATTTAATTAAATATTTGTTGCAGTCTGTCGAGGTCTGAGCACAAAGCAGCTGCCAGTGGTGTGCTTTCAGAAGACCCACCAACCCGCCCCCAAATAAACACCCGAGCCCCCCTCCACCCCCTCTACGCTACTCACATGTTTTAACCAAGTTGGCAGCAAAGGCCTCTTGTGGGTTCGTTCTGCGTTCTGTGATTGCTTTTTGCTCGCGCACAAAAATAGTTTGAACTCGAAAATTGCGAAAATTCAAAATAACAAATTGCATCGATGTTGCCGCTGTCTGTTGCTGTTGTCGCTGCTGCCACTGTTGTTGTTGTTTTTTAGTCGCTGCGGTCGTCAACTTTGCCGCTTGCAACTTTGCCGATTGGCAGGCGGCAACCGCGATTGCAGCTACAATTGTTGCTGCTCTTGTTGTGTGTGTGTGTTGCTGTCTGTAAAACTGTGACTGGACCTGCCCCCACCCCTAAACAAAAAAATGAAGCGAATCCATTGCGCCAGGGGCGTCGTTAGCGCAAATTGGCAAGGGGGCGTGTGCAACACGAGCTGCAAAATCAAGTGACTTGCACTTCGAAAAGATACGGAAAGAAAAAGTTGCTGACTTTGGTTATGTTTTAAGGCTAGGCACAAAGGCCTTGCATTGTTAAGATCAGAATCATAATCTCAGAAAGAAAAGGGAAAAAATATCAAAAGTCTTTACTGAAGTTGGGCGATTTCTTATTTCCATTCAAATTATTGTTTAGAATATATTGGTAAATTATTGGACTAAAATGTGACATAAAATAAAATTATTTAAAATAAATTTGTGATTGTTATTCAACTAAAAACTTGTCTGTAACAAATTTTATCTCCTAAATTTTGTCAATTTCATAGAGCGTGGCCTCTATATATAGATATCATACCTATCATGTTATGGCCAAAATTGTTGAGCGATTCTTCGCATAGATAATATTTTAATTTATTCTAGTCTGCCATGCGGTTATATTCCCAAAATATAAATATCATATTTCTGTTTTCATCCCAAAATGAGAAGAAATATTTGAAAAGCGTTTGCGAAATTGTATTATTATAAGCTAGATCTCAAAATATATATTTGAGAAACCTTATTTTCCGTGAAAAGCAGACCAATCCCTTAAACGTTTACGAATACGACACAAAGAGCAATAGAAAACTTCTTGAGCTTCTGTCAAAGTAAATGTAATATTTCCATTTTAGTCCCAACGTAAGAAGAGATAGTTGAAAAGCGTTAATTAAATGTGAGCGACTAACTCTTACGAGAGCATCAAATTCATCGATTTCTCTTTGTGCCGCATTCGTAAACGATGCACATTCGAGTCACGTTCGCGGCATGGTCGGTAGCCCTAACTGGAGCGCCCAATTAGATTCAAATTTGATCCACAAGTACGCCCCTTGTGTATTTTATTTTATATGCAGGAGTTATATTCTATATATTTTAAATATTATTTAAAATCCATTCAAAAATATATAATTTAAGTGCTTAAATAATTATTGCCCAACAAAGTGTCTAAGTAATAAGGCATTTAGCTCGTTGCGGCATTCTTTCCCCATTTACATCACCTTAAACTGAGCATTTTTAATTAAACTCCCATAACAAAGGATTCATCATTTGCTTCAAGTAGTTTTCAAGCAACTGCATTGTGAGCATAAATCAACGCATTACGTACATTTGATGCTATTACACATTTTACTTCTTTCGCTGTCAGCTTAAAGTCCGAGATTAACATTTTACTGACCCCCGAGACAGCAGTAGCAGCAGCAGCTCGCACGCCGCTGGAGATGGCCAGAGAGAGGGAGAGAGGAAGATGGGTAGAGGAAGTGGGTTAGGACCCGGCTTAGTGTCCTTCTGGCTGCAGTGCTGCGCTTTGTGCTGGCATCGACCTCAAATGCAATTAAATAGAATATATCGCCTGGCAGTCAGAACAGACCCAGACTCAGCCCCAAACCCAGACCCAAGCCAATGGATGAGCCAGTGTATCCAAACTCCAGAAATAGCTCTAGGGTTCGCCTAAGCCAAAACTCAAAACTCACTCGCTTGGCAATAATTCAGTGTGGTTCACTTGCCGCTAAGTTTTTGTTTTTGTTGTTGTTGTTGTTGGTTGTTTTGGGGATTGTTTGACCAAAATGCGATGCATTTGCCGCTGTCCATTGCAGTTGGCCGCTTGTTAAGTAATTTTGTTAATAGCCCCGGCCGCGGCTGGGCTTCAATAAATCTTTGCGGCTGCCACAATTCGTTGCACATTTCATGCTCTCTTTGCTGCAGTTGCTGCCGTTGCTGCCACAGCCGACAACTATGGGCAATTAAAATGGAAACTAGTTCACGACGCTAGCTCTCAAGAAGCTCAATGAAGTTTGCTGTTTTTGTTTTTTTTTCTTTTCCGACAAGCAGGCATTTTCCTTTTGTTTCTTTCTTCTTGTTTTTCTGTCTTGCTGCTGCCACCCACACCACACACACACACACACACACACACACACACGGAGGCAGCGCAAATTGTTGCACGCACCTGAGAGGCCAACGCCTGACAGCCTACACTGCTTCTTCAAATATCTGTGTGGACTTTCACCAATTTGTGGCCGCTTCGATTGCAACAATAGCAATAAGAAAATACAACGAAAAAATAAATAACATTATTACTATCGCAATTATTATATGTATTATTTCTCTAACGTTTGTTCAATTCAAGCGACAACACGTGTATTTAATTGTTTTCTTGGCAAGATGCCGTCTTTTGACACATATTTATGAACAGACTTTATTAAGGTTTTTTATAGCTCGACTTACGATTCTCCTAATACCATTTTTCCAATAAAATTCACAATCTAGTCACATCCTAAAGTGTGTTTGATTCTTCTTCAACTTCGTATTTGTATATATATTTGTATATATGTATATATTCCACATCAGCATCAACGGCCGAGTTCATATAGCTATGTGCGACTGTCCTCGTGTCTGTTTTCATGCGAACTACTCAGACTTCTGTAACAGGTATTACATATGTCGGAACCGCATTGGATCTTCGGCGTGCCAAAGATAAACTGACTTTCTCATTTTTAATATTATTCTGAACAATTTTAATATTTGATATTTTTCAAATATATATTACCTTTTATTTGACAATTGAGGTTCGTAAATAAATGAAAATCGGTAAATCCCCTTGGTTCAATTTTTCGAATAGTTCTTATAGAACTTTCATGTTTGAGCTAAGCCTTGACGCACTTGGTGTTTGGAACAAGAGTCCACTTTTATGTACATACATAGTATAACATAATTTTTAATACAATATTTTATGGTCATTAGCTATATAGTTTGTTTTTACAAAATTTAACAGCAAGAAAATATTTGTATATTTTTTATAGGGTAGAATTTGAAAATATACGAAATCAAATTTATTTCGTATAGTATTTGAGTGTGCCTAGATTTTAAATTCTTATCGTGTAAATAAGTTTGTTTAAATTGTAAAGTTGTACATGTCGAAACGATTGGCTAGAATGTGAAGGGTTCTACATAATAACATATACATATATCCCTTCTCACGCTTACTTTAAGGGGTATTTCCACTTTGGTTGAATGCCGCCAAGTGTTACCCATTCATCTTGCTCAACATTTCCACCCCCCCCCCCCCCGCAGTTTTAAGCTCAACTAATTTTCAGTTTCAAGAGAATTTTTGCTCATTGAGTTGATTACAGCGATTATGGCTGCACCGCTTACCCGCTGCTACCTGATTCCCTCGCCCCTTCCCCTGCTGCCTACCCTCTCTCCCTTTGGCCCAATGTTTCGCTAAGCACTTTTCGCGCTATGTTGTAATTTACACCTGTTGCGCATTTGGCCACAGGCGCTGGCGCAAAGTCAACCCATGAAAAATGCACAAAAGTTTACACCAAATTTAGCAACTCGCAAAACAACAACAAGAGCAACACACACGTGTGTTTGTGTGTATGTGTGTGTGTGGACTTTGTTAAATGGAATTTAATTATAAAATAATTATGCGCTCATTTGTTGCTTTTGTTTTAATTGTTTGGCTCTTGCTTAATTTGCCTCATTAGAAACACTTTTTTTGTTGTTGCTGTTTTGCTTTGTTTTAACGCCAGGTATTTGGGTCAGGCACTTTTGCTGCTCGCTGGCTTTCTGCAGTCAGTCCAATCCATCAGTTTGTCAGTTCGTCATGCAGTCAATTAAACACATCAGTCAACCAGTTACTCCTGCTTTAACACCCTGTAAGCCTTATTGTATCAGAAAGTAACACAGTTCATATATCAAATATAGCTTTACCTTCCTTTATTATAAGAAAAAAACTAAGAAAGTCTACAAAATATCTTTGCATAAAATATTTATTAAAAATACCTAAGATAAACTTTGTTCAAACAACAAACAGTGAAATTTCCTGTATAAAAACATTTATTCTCGCTGTTGCTTCATAGCTAATTACAGGGTATCTGCACGTGTAGCACTTTCAACCTCTGTTAGGTCCACATTTTTGCTCTGCACTCCCGAGCTTGCAACGAAATATTTGAAACCCATTTAAATTGTCTCTAATCAGTTTCACATTTCGTTCTTATTTCAAAGTATTTCAGTTTTTCCATCCGTGTTTTTCTGGTATTTTTGCTACATTTGAAATGAAAATTAGAATTTTGCGCCGCAAGGTGAGCGAGTGCCAGGAAATAAATTGCAAAACTTCAATTGAAATGGTTAATTGTGCAAAATTACACATACGCAATGTTGCACAATTGCACAAGAAGTAAGTGTAACGAGCAATTGTTATGTATTTATTCGTTTGTCAGCTTCGAATTAAACGGCATTTAATTGACAATCGTGATTTTTTAATGCTGCGCTCGATTTGTGGACATGCATCTGGTTATTGGCCATTGGCAGGCACATGAAGTGCATAACAAACAAAATTTGTGATAATTGCAACTTGTTCTGTTTGTTGCAAGCAGAATTCAAGCTGCATTCACACGTTCATATTGAATGGTACAATATTTTTTAATTACAATTTATTATACGTATCTTGGCAGGAGGCTAACATCAGCTGTATCTAAACATACTCAATTTTATTTTATGAAGTACTTAAATTTCATAAGATCATTGCCCGTTTTATCAGGCAGGTGTGAACATAGCATACTTTTTTTTTATGCAGCTAAAAGTTATTTGACCTGCTTTAATATTTTTATCTCATAAATCATGATTTGTGCATTCTTTTCAATACAATTTTCAATTATTGCAGTTGCCTTTTGATATTCAATATTTTGCTTGATTGTCAGTTTTAATTTTGTGTTTAATTGTACAACTTTTACATAGCGAAGCCAATGAAATATTTTCACCAACATTAATTAACTAATTGGCAGCAAAAATAAAATGAAATTATTCGCAATTGGCAATTGAATTCATGTGTTGCAAGCTAATTGCCTGCTGGGCCACAGTAAAGCACCGAGAAAGGGAAAACAAAAAGCCAATACGCTGATTGATGTTAATAATCAATGCACATACATATCTGGCATATATATATATATATATATATGTATATATATATCAGTATGTGAGCACTGGGCCGGGCGGTCAACGAGTGTGTCGTCCGGTGCTTGCAGCATAACTCAATTACGCGGCCAAAAACAAATGGGCCCGAGCGAAACGTGAGGGGCATGCCACACGAGTCGGGGCCGAAGAGCAACAGCGGAGCATTTAGGCGCAACCGAGGCATGAGGCGACCCCGAGGAACCAGAGACCCCACACAAATCTAATTCGTGTTATGTAATAAAAGATTCACTGATTCCCCAGCCAGCTGAAATATTCAGCAGACGGCAGTCGGGATAACACCTCGCCCGGTGCATCCTTTGCTCGTTACGCGCCACTCGCACAATGAAAATGGGAATGAAATATGAGTTGGGCACAAAGCGGTTGGCTCTGCGAATTGTCAGCGAAAAATGTTTGGGGCCTACGACAAATGAAATGGTGCGCAAGCAGAGAAAGCAAACGAAAAGAAAGGAAAATGTGATAAGAATAACATGAATATATGTATTATTACCATAACAACTGGCGATATTTTAATAATATAATTGCTGCCTGGCGCATATTTTGTGCTTGCATCAAATATATAATCTACTTATTCGAACGTCTTTAGTTGTTACAAGAAAGAAATCTATTTTAATAACAGGCTGGCATCATAAATATTCAACACCAAGTCGTTTTTAATGACATTTATGGGGAAATGATATATATATATACTTTTTCATTGAAAACGTTTACGAATACTGTTCAAAGCAGAATTAAAGAAGCACGTGCGGGTGAGAGAAGAAGGGCAAATGAGTAAATGCCTGCACGCTTTTGTGACATATAAAGAATCTTATGTAAAGCAGAATTACACATGCATACTCTCCCTCTATCTCTGCTCTCAGGAGAGTTCCAAGACTCTCTGTATATTTGTTCTAGGTTTGATTCTATGCCAACAGCTTATTCATTCGAATCTGACAACATTCATTATAATCTGTTGAGATAATGTAGAGAGACAGATGAGATATGAGAGAGAGATGAGGGATAAAGAGTATGAGAGATAAAGGGAAAAGAGACATCAAAGAGACAGAGAGCGAAAGATTGAGAGAAAATGAAAGAGAGATAGGGGAAGATAAAGGGAGAAAAAGAAACAAGTAGAAAGAGATAGAGAGGGAGAGAGATACAGCTAGAGAAATTTGAATGACACTCTAATATTTTGAATAGTGAGACAGAGAGAGACAAAGACAGACAGGAAGAGAGACAGCTAGCTAAATATTAAAAACATTATAACTTATGTTCAACTTTTCTTTCAATTGCTCAACATTTATGTTGAGATCAATAGCTTACATACTCAATTTTCAATAAAATAGTTCAGTTCAAACAAAAGAGCTTCATTTGACCACAAGTAAACTGTTAAAAAAAACTTGATAATATTCATGAAGGTTTAGCACAAACACATTCATTAAACAATTTAAGAGAATTAAAATGCCTTAATGTGCTCAGATTAGAAAGGTTCTTAACCCCATAAATTCATTTGGCCAATGTCTGGAGTCCCGTTGGCTTTCAACAAGCGTTGATTGGATTTTCAGAATATTATTTACCCGAAAGCGGGCGAAAGAGAAATTCTCTTGCATTTCTAATGCGCCTAATTGAAATTGCAATTAGCCGAAGGCGGCAAATGTTGGGCACCCCGTTCTTCAATTAACACAGATTTTAATTATTAATTGCAGCACTTAATTTATAGGCTCCGCACTGAGTGAAAAAGCCAAGACAGCCCCCCGCCCCGCCTTGCCCGTCCTTTAACCCCACAATATGTACTGAGTGTTGGCATGGAACAAATTGCAATTTGTTTTAAGTGTCCTGCTGGCATTTGCCAGGACCAAGTTTCCTATGGCTTTTGTGTCTGATTCTCTACAACCCCCTCCCCCCCCCTCCCTCTTTCATTTTCAGCCCCTCTGCCGTTTGCTACCTGAAATAGCGTAAAACTATCTGCTATGATTTCAGTTGGCCCGAAAAAGTTGGTAATTTGTCTTTTGGCTTTCGTTTTGAAAATATAAATTGAATTGCAAACTTTGGCATATGATTTCATTGCAATTCCTCTGCTTCTTCTTCTTCTCCTCTTTTTTAAATAAAATAGTGTATTTTATTTTGTTGCTATTTGTTGGGTTTTCCTTTCATTGGACTTGGTCGAAAATTAATTAAGTATATGCAACATGCATAACGACCAGAACCGTAGCATTTTCTCCATTTGAAGTTTTCACTTTAGAATTCATTCGGTTTTATTTATAGGGCTGAAGCGATGGGCGATTACCGCAGCGAAATGAATTAAAATAATGCAAATGAGCCACAAAATAAACTATGAGAGGAGCGCACGAAAACGTTTGCCCGGAAAAACTGAGAAAACTCTGTGAGCCAAAGAATACCAACGAGAACAAAAGAATAAAATGTTGCCGGCACTTTTTTCTCTCCATTCCCTTGTTGCATCTCGTTTTAACCCACGATGATGACCAACGGGCTGGCCAGAAGCTGCACGCTGTTGATATTGCGCGAATGGGGCTGGGAATAGCTCGGGGCTATTGTAAGAAGAGGGAGGGGGCGGGGGAGGAGCGGAGTAGGGGCCAAGGCAAGAGCAGCAGATGTTTGGGGAGCGTGACTTTTGAGTGCTAAAGAATTGCCAACAATGAGAAGAGTGACACCAAACTGAAAGAGCGACGGCGACTTTAATGAGATGAATGAGCTGCAGAAACCCTCCACCCTCCCCCTTTCATCCTTCATCGCCAACCCTCCGCCTGTCACTGCATAAATCAGTAGACAATCGAGCTGTTGGCAACTTACTTAGCTCCCCACCTAAGATGAAAGATAAACGATCAGCTTTTCAGCATTGTCTTCAGCACATAAAAAAGTCAAATAAGTTTATCCTGCTCTTAGAAAATAATGATAAATATAATAAGAGTAATTATATAAATAATAAAAATTGTAATAATAATAATAACAATACAATTAATAATTATAATAATGAGAATAATAATAATAGTTGTATTAATGATATCATTAATAATTATAAGCAATAGAGTAATATATCCTTGACACGATGAAGATTCTATACCCTAGACTTTTCCCTTTTCCCTGTGAGTATAGTCAAGCTCCTAAATGCTGAGTTTGATGAAAATATCCTGGAATATGGAATATTTTGCCGTACAAGAATCTATTATATATATAAACAGACGGACGGCCAGTGGGACATAGCTATATCAGCTCGGCTGTTGATGCTGAGATGTCTCCTTCTGTGCGTAACACATTTCATGACAACATTGAAACTCCCTCTACAAGGGTATAACAATAAGAATTATGATAATATTTTAACCGAACTTCGGATCCTAATCTACAAATTTGAAGTATAATTACCACGAACCGAAGCTTACTAGATTAGTTGAATAGAGAACAGGTAAACTTCAAACCGAACCATACTTTTTAAAATCGGTTTGCTTCAAAATATACTTTATCTTAGGCTATTTGAAAAATTCTTTGCGGCCTTCGACATCGCGCTTGCGAAAGTTTTACTAGTCTAAATATACATATATATAAATAGCTCGCAAATATTAATAATAAAAATGTATAAATCTTGAATATATTTAATATGTTATTGTAATTAATTTGATTCATAATAAATCGAATAGTTTCGACCGACATATATGTAAAATCCGCTTCAGAGCCGAACCTTGGTCTGCACCGAGAAACAAACCTTGTAAATCTTTCGTTGGTTTTGCAGTCATGATAATAATAATAAAATATTTTAACCCTCCTTAGTATAAGCCCCAAATGCAAACAGTTGTCATCCAGCTGGTTCTATATACAAATTCCAAAGAATGTTGCTGTCGCATTTCCGTTCGCTGGTTGCATAAAAAATGTTGTATGTTTGTATCTGTGTGTATCTGTGTGTTTATGCATGTGTATGTGCAGCTGCACAAAACACGTGCCAACTGTCTAATGTTGGCCATTTCCTGCTGGCCGAAACCCCAGTAACCAAACTCGATGCGAGTAACCAGAAACAGGCAACACGAAGCATTCTAAAATGCATAAAGGGCACCAACTTGTGCGTCACCAGCAGCAGCAGCAGCAGAAGCAGCAGCAGTAGTAGCAGGGGGCAGGCAGGCGGAGTGGAGGGGCACGACAAAGTATGAGAATGATAGGAAGAGTGCTTTGGAACGGTTATGTGTGTGTGTGTGCAGCTATGCCCCATGGCTGTGGCGTTTTTCTTGTAAAGCGTGTAGAGGAAATGGGGCAAAAATATCAACAACAGTCCAGAACATGATAAGGCCAAAATGATGAGCTACAAGTTACCCTAGAACAAATTTGAGCCGTGTTCTTTTAAATATGATTAGTTTTTTAAACATTTGAATGTTTTTTGCCTGATATTAGAAAAGTTTTTGCGATATGTGCAAACCAAAGACAATATAAACATGGATGTCTGATATTGATATTGTATGAAGAAACTATTCATATTTTAAAGATTAATCTTTAATTTTGGTCTTTTTTGTTTATATAGTCTTTGGTAAAAGCAAATAGAATAGTATTGGCTTTTAGGCTTCCAAAGCAGGAATAAAGTAATTTTACAGTTTCCCGATGCGCTGTGACTATTGAGATCAAATAGTCTCGCGTTTCTTCGCCAAGGCGTTTTTTAAATTTTCTAAAATGCTATAGCAACGTTTTCTCTCTCTCTCGCTCTGTGAACACTCTCTATTTTATATCTGTCTAAAAATCGTTTCTATCTCTTAAGTTTACAAATACGCTTTCATAATATTAGCTTACTCTTCCAGGAGCGAAGTTATCGTTAATGTATCTCACAGACGACATGAAAACATATTTTCTTTATTTTTTCGGCGACATTCCCAAATGTTGTTCTATCTACCATTAGCATTATAATTTGTATATGGAATTATTAATAAATATTTGAAAATAATCAATAATTTCTTTTATTGATTGACAAAGCGTTAAATATATACCATACCTGTCATGTTATAGCTAAAATTGCTGGCCGATTCTTGGCACAACAATGAAAATAGATTAAAAAAAAATTATAATACAAAAATTAGCTTTATTCATAAAATATTAAAATAGTATTATTAATAAAATACAGATATTAGCGATATATAAAATAAAATAGAATCGCATTCTTATCTCCCATAATGAAAAGCAAATTATTCGAGATATGTGAAAACTATGTTAACATGCACACAAACAATTTCGTGTACTTTTTTCCACAAATACGTAGCTCAACAGTCGCTCTTCGTATTTGTTGTTAATTGAAATAAAGTTATACCATTTGTATAAATTTATTTCTATATAATAAAATAAGTTATTTCTATATATTTGTAATAAGTTCAAGTTAATTTTGTGTTTGTATATCTGTTAAGTCTAGCAAAACAAATTTGAGCCCAAACTACGTTTCGCTCGTTGAACACACTTCAACTAATATTTGTGTTAGAGGGTATAAAAATATGTTAATAACGCGGCATAGCAAGCGCCCGAGCCAGCGTGATAAACGTGATAAACGCTCTGCTGGATGAATGACCTTTGCCCCCTCTCTACGTTGCTCTCACAATCTCTCACTCTCACACTCTCACTCTCTCTAGCGGCTTTGTTTTTGGGTTATGAAAGCCTTGCGGAGGGTATTGCATTTTTCTCACGGAATGTGTAACGCCCAAAAGGAGACATCTCTATTAGTCATATATATATTGATATATATGTATATATATATATAATACTAACTATATATAATACTGATCAAGAATGCCAAGAAAACCATGTATCTCAGCTTTAAAGCTATTGTCATGCTACTTTGTATAGTTCTTTCTCTTGCGGAAAGTACAAGCTAAGACAAGGATCGTATCGGACCATTATATCATAAAGCTGACATAGGAATGATCGGCTAATCATTTATGCGCTTCTGTGAAAAACTTGTTTGTATTTTAATCAAACTTGGAATTGATCAGACTTTGAATTGACGAGCTTACCTAGGCTTCTCATTTGCATATCTCATATTAATATATATCTATAAACAGAGACCTCTGTAGGAAGAATTAATCGAAAAATGAGTTCTTGTCCTCTCAAGATATTTATCTGCAAGTCCCTATCAAAGTGGAATACTTTTCATATATCGCTTTGCACAAAACGACTTTAGACAAGAGTATTTCATCTTCGGCTCGCTGTACTTTTCTGGTGAGTTGAGACAAAAATTAGTTGCAGTTGCAGCAGCAGCTACTAAATGCACGAATAAATATTAAAAGTGTGTCCAGTTGTTGCTTCTCTAATAGGCTCAACTTGGCTCTCGACTCTCGACTTTCGACTGTGGCTGCAGCGGACACATCTGAAACCCAAAGTCTGTTCGGGCTGATAATGTTGCCGCTTTTTGGTATTTGTTGGTTGCATTTGCCGCTCGTGTTTGCCTTCTGCCTAATCTTCAGGCGGTTCTTCTGCCACTTTTTGTTGCTGTTTGTCTGGCATTTTCTTTTGAGTTCATTGCCGCTGCTGTAACACAGCAAACAGAGCTCTCAGCTGGATTGGGTTGGGTCCGGTCTGGTCTGGTCTGGTCTGGCACTTGCACTGCTTTTTTCAACATTCATTCGCTTTGCATCTCTGCAACTGCAACTGCAACTGGCAACATCACCATCATCATCATCGTCATCATCATCGTCAACAACATCATCATCATCGTCATCATGCGCTTCAGTTGACTACCCTTCTGGCTTGGCGTGTTCATTAGTTTGTCTGTTTGAGTGAACGCTTGACACAGTCGGTGATCATAATTCAATTATGAGTTCCACAGTGGGAAGCAATTTTTATTCTCTGTACTTCTTTTTGGCTCTCTTATTTTTCCTTTTTTTTCGGGTAGTCGGTAATGATTGGCCCGAGAGGAAGTGGCGGGTATTACGAAAATTATGGCTTTAAAACACTTTAAAAAAAGCTACAAAATTAGCTGGGTTAGTTGCGAACGCAGGAAATGCCCATTCAGAGCTGTACTTAAGAGTTGTAAGACAAAAATTTAAGAGGTGAGCAATGGGAAAATGAATGAAAAATGTGGGAAACTGCACTAAGAAAGCGAGTGCTGCGTAGCATAATTTTATCAATTTTCTTAAACGTATAATTTGCTAAGAAAGAAATTGATTGAGGTTCTTAAAAATATAAAAGATTTTTTTTGGGTGTAGAAAATTGTTTTTTATAAAATATTGGAACAAAGTTAATTTAAGGTTTTACATGATTTTGACTTCTTTATATCGCTTGTGTTTTAATTAAAGCACTTTTTCTAACTAGCTGATATTGAACTTGTAAATGATATCTGAAAGTCTTAGTGTTAGGTTCTAGTATGTTTTTTAACCTTTAAGTGAGTTTTTTTTTTAATTTTTTCGGGGGGGGGGGGGGAAAAACCGTTTGTTTTTTTATTTGTATTCGGATTAGGCTTTTAGTTTTTAATTTTGCTATTCTAATGAATTAAATACTTAGGGAGCACTCGTTTTGTTGAGCATTATTAAATGAATAAATAAATAATTAACCAAATTGTGTCTATGTCGCAGATCTTAAAGCTGTTGAATCTTTTTTCTTAATTACTTGTTCTTCGCTATCTGAAGTACGGTAATTAAAATAATCTAAGCTATGTCATTTCAAAAATAAGTTTTTTATATTTTTTTATTTATTTTGCCAAGAATTGGTATATAATATATACATAGAGGCCAATCAATCAATAATAAAGTAAAGTTAATATTTAAATAGATTGAATTCATCAATATTTAAATTATTATTATCAACATTATTATTATATTATTATTATTAGTTATTATTAATTTTACTAAGCAGTTTGTTATGCAATGTTTAGGTAAGGTAGATAATATCTTATCTTATTCCTTTTGTCTACATTATCTTCCAGGCGTATCCCAATTGTAAATGTATCTTCCGGACGATACCTTTTCCTACATCTAAGCGCTCAATCTTTACTATACAAAATTATATTTCAAACACCAGACAAATGATCCACTGTGCAATCTGCTTGCGGTTTCTAAGCTTCACACGCACACACATAAACACTCGCAGCTCAGACAAGATTTGCACGCTTTCTTCTCAACTTAGTCAGAGAGACTTTCGTCTTTCAAAGCATAATTCTACAACGGCGGCACCTTAGCACATTTTTTCAAATATTTTTCGAGTTCACGATCAACGCGAACAGTTGATGAAGCTGTTGCTGATGACGAGAGAAACTTGAAAGCGAGAAGAGTCAAGAGTGAATAGTGAAGGCAAAACGCTCGTAAACTTGGCCAAAACTCAATTGCCGCTAATGATGCCATATGATGATGCTGCGAGCAGCAGGGCACGGCACGGCAGGGCAGGGGATAGGGGGGACAGGGATAGAGTATACGAGTTTCAGACGGAACACACACAATTTGACTTTCATTTCTTTATACAGTTAGACACTTTTATTGTGTTTTACATGTTTGTGCTTTGCCTTTGACTGTCTGTTTACTTGTATTTGCTGCTGCCGCTGCTCTTCTTCTTCAGTGAATTTGGACTTTTCTTCAATTTCTATTTTAACAAACGACAAGAACTTCTTCTATGTGCCATGTGCGATATTTGACTGCAACTCGACCCCAGCTCGACTCCGACTCCGTTTGTGTTGACCCTTTGTGCTCTTTGTTTTTACATTTTTTCTCTATCAAAGATGCTTTTTATATTTATTTTCCCTATTTTTTTTTATCAACATCACTTGTTAAACTTTTGCGACAAACTTCGGATTATAGTAATAGTTTTTTTTTCTGCTTCTATTTGTTTTTTGCCCCCCTTTGCCAGGGACAAAGACGCATATAAATTGACTTTGATTAGCTAAGTCGTGACTGTAACAGTAAAAAATCAAGCTAAAGCTACTAAAAATAATCACAGTCTAGCAAATCAGCAAAGCGCTAAAGAATGTTTATAGTTTTTCTTGCAGCACAAAACAAAAATTGATTTTCCCATGAGAATGAGTTGAAAGAAGTTGGATTGACAAAAGGAAGTTTGGATTATGAAAATAAAAGTAAATTATTGGTAATAATTTATAGCTTAAACTTGGCTTTTAAATAAATAATAAAATAATAAAAAATGAAGTCAGTATTAACAAAGTCTTTTAATAATTAGAGCTCAAAAGATTTTTGAAGTTCATAATATTTACAACAATTCTTTAGCTCCAAAAATGCGAAAATTCTCTTATATCTTATTACTACAAATACCTATTATTAACACTCGTTTGTCGATCAGTAATAAATTAATAAATAATAACTGTTTATATAATTATTATAAATGTTTTTAAGTGATTTAATTTATTTGATTGAATTGTATATTATATTCTTCACTAAATGAAAAAGCTATCTGCGTAAGCTATAAAAATACTTAAATAATAAACGAAAAGGTCTGCCTAAAATATATTGATATAAGATATATAATAGATAGATGCAGCTAAATATCGATAAGATAGAAGCAACTATTTTTCGATTAGAGAGAAGATATATTTTTTCTCCGATATCCCAGCGAATTCTTCTCCAAAAACCAACAGAATGAAAACGTTAAATAAAATTCAAAAAATTTAAAAAATTAAATTAGACGCTTGTCACTTGATCCCGAAAAGCAAAAAGAGAATAAAGGAAGAAAAAAAACTGTGCTGAATACAATTTTTTTGTGTCGCTTTTGTTGTGCGGCAAAACCAAAACAATGTGCCACGTTTTTCCTCCACACACACACGCACACACACCAGCACACACAGGGAGAATGAAGGAAAACCACTTTGGATTTTCGGGCTATGGCAGCGATTTTGGTTAACGTTCATTGTTGTAGACGCAATCCCTCCTCCCCCTTCTCCACAACAATCCCTGCGCTGGCAAATGAAAAACTGAGCGCACATTCAGTTGGAGGCTGCCTTCACAGACACTTGTGCATATTAATTGCTTATTGAGCTGGCCCGCGGGGCCTGGCTGCTGCCTGCGGCGGGCAGCGGGTAGCGGGGATTGGCGGGTTGCGGGGATTGGCTGCTGGTTGCCTTAACAAAAGGCAAAGAAAAACCTGTGAGCGGCGGCGCCTTTTATTATTCTTTTATCAGTTTTCAATCACTCAATCGCACAGGCGCTGCCAACCAACGGGTGTAGAGGGGGGTGCAGCGGAAGGGGCAACGCCCCCAACGCCCACATTCGATTCATTCATTCATTTATTCACCTCATTCATGCACTGCTCACCTGTGTGGTTGTTATTGTTGTTGTTGTTGTTGTTTTTGTCACTGCGTTGTCGAAACAAGCGTTTTCCTGCCTGCGGGTTCAAAAGGGTTTCGTTTTGGGCCTCAGTTTTTTTTGTGTTTTTATTTTTCACAGGGTCGCTGCCTTTTCTTGCTGTTGTTGTTGTTGCAGTTGTTGTTGTTGTTGTTGTTGTTGCAGCCACTTGTGCGCTTTTATTGCCGCTTGGCCCTTTTCTGCTTGACAAAACGCCAGCGCTTGAAATTCCTTTTTTTTTTGTTTTGTTTTTTATTTTTTAATTTTTTACCAGCATTTTTTGTGTTTTGGCTTTTTAATTTTTTTTTGTTTTGTTTTCGTTGTTTTTCTCCTTTTTATTTGTCGCGCGCGTTTTGTTTTTAAAATTTTATGTGGTTTGCGTTTTTGGCTTTGTAATTTTCACGTGGATTTTCCTCGTTAGCATTTGTTGTGGGCCCTGCAGGTGTGCGGCTTTGTTGTTGTCGTTGTTGTTGTTGTTGTTGTTGTTGTTGCGTATGGCAACCTGTTTGCCAAAACAATTGAAAATATTTATTAAAAAACTGCTAAAGTGGAGACAATGACTGTGCTTTATGAGCTAATATTTTGTGTTTTGTAAAATTATTATAAAATATTTTTAAAACTTTGGGTTTCATATTATATATTAATATTTGTATTAATATTAAATCAAGCATTTAATTTAGAAATTTAAATTTGATATTTTTAAAATCTTTAACAATTGCTCTAAAAGACCTTTACAATTTTGATAGATTATTTTTTAAGTGCTCTTTTAAAGTTGGGTTCAACCGAAACTAGGCAAAAGAAGAAGAGCTAAGTTTTGTCTTCTAAGAAAAAAAGCAAAATATTTACAATATAATATTTAATCTAATTTAAATATCATTTATCAAAGAATTGTCAAGTTAAAATAAATAAAGATTCTTTTTTATGTAATTTTTTACAATTTTTCTTCTAGAATTATGATGCAAGAGTCTAAATAAAAGCTTCATTGTCCGATTTCAGACGTAATCAAAAACATCATTAATCAAATGTTCCATACACATTCCTATCTTTGTTTATATAGTTCCTTTAGAATAATTTTGTTTATTTTTATTCTTTGCTTAAGCAACAATAAATTCCGTTCACAAGCAACAATCGAATTAATTAACGGTTTTTCGGTTTCGGTACAAGAAGTCGGTCAATTTATGTCTGAAGAGTCAAGTTTTGTTTGAAATTTAATTAAACATATTTCAAGAGCTCGAACTAGAGAACCGTAGAGACTGCAGACACCCGGTTGATAATAATGACGAAGAAGAAGAAGAAGAAGCAGCACTAGATGATGATGAAGAGGCAACAACAACAACAGCTTGATGTCTGGAGACGCCGAATGGCTTTCTAAACACCAAGAGCAAGAGCCGCTCTGCACGCTTCGTTGGCCAGCGGGCGGGTGCTGAAGTGCAGCCAGAACCAGAAGAAGAAGAAGCAGCAGCAGCAGTAGCGGGGCAGCTCTTGAGAAGAACAAAAAGCAAGAACAACACTCGCTTATAGATAGGGAGAGAGAGAGAGAGCGACACTAGATGAACACTAGCAAACCGCTAACGGTAAACAAAACAAAAAGCTTCTATCGATAGCCAAAGTCGGCTGGCACTGCAGCTGCTAGGGGAGTGAGGGGGGCGGGGCAGCTATAACCGAGCGACGTCACGCGGCGCGCGCTTAAAATTCTTGCATGCCAGCCAATTACCAAAGCCGTTTGCCATCGGGTATCGAACATTGGTATCGAGTTCAAATCAAAACGGTTAGAAGTAAGCCAAAAAAAAAAAAATTAACAAATGGGATAAAGGAAAAACTGGTTTTAAGCGTTTGAACAGGATTCGTGTTTTTGGATTTTATGACATGTATAAAAAATGTAAATAAAAACAAAACACATGCACAGCATAGATGACGCGCTTCACACGAATACACACACACGCATTGAAAAGTGACACGAGAGTTGAACACACCGTTAGAAACCGTTGCGAAATTGCCGCTATGTTGCGACGCGCTCAAACCTTGGCAGGTGACTGAGACAAGCGCCAGCAGGCCTCAAGCCAAGAACTGAAATAACAAAACGGAAATACGAGCAGCGCTGCAGCGACCAACAGCAACAGCAGCAGGCAGCAGGCAGCAGCCTTAACAGTAGCAGCAGCAGAGCCGAAGTTGTTATGTTATGGTCCGACACGAAGTTGATGCAGCGACGCCGGCAGCGCAGCTGACAGCAACAGCTGGGCAGCAGCGCGTTAAGCGCTCTGTTAAACTTAACGTCGCTGTTAACTAACATTGCGTCGCATTTGGCACGCAAAATATTTCCAAATAATATTTATATGCATTTATTTTTGGACTTAAACGCCATAACAGAAGCGGTTTTTGCAAAAGAAAAATGTTGATGCCATTTAACATGCAAGCATAATTAAGTGTATTCAATTAAGTTGTCGAGTGCAATTAACTCAAGGAAATACAAAGGTTTTTTTGGAGAAAAAAAATAGTTCGGCATCTAAAAATCATTATAAACTTAGGCATATTGTGAAAGAAAAAATATTGTAGGAAATAGTCATGGGCTATATTTAAATTTAGTAAAAGTGCTGCGAGAGTGGCTATGAAACTAGTTTTAATTAGTTCGAAGATTTATGTAAGAAATAGATTAAATTCATAATAATAAAAAAAGATATATGATTGATAAATAAGTATGAAAATTAAATGTTATACAAATATATATATTTTTCTTAAATTTTATTTGATAAATACCGAGTTATTTAATGATACCAATAGTTGTGAGAGTTATAATATTAATTAATATAAAAATAAAAAATAAATCAATATATTTAAATTGATATAATGTTAAAATGTACATCGATTATGGATGGCAACTAGAAGAAGCTGTTATCTCCATAACTTCTTTTCTTATAATTTATATATTTATTCTTTTAAATTTGACCAGCTGCAACAGAATCTACAATCGCACACAGTCGTAAAAGTTAGAAACTATCGCATTTTAGATGCCAGCAGGCTGTTACCAACAAGCTGTTAAAGTGTGTGCATAACATGTGGCAAATCTTTTAACAGCTCTTAGGCAACATAAACTGCAATTGCTCTCATCATAAACCGCATAGTTTGCCGTTAACAGTTTCTGATGCTGCAACAAAAAGTCAAAGTAGCTCCATTACCTGCCACAGGGGTTAGCAGGGGCGAGAGGGGAGAGACTTTAACCTAAACTAATTATGTTGCTGGTATATGTGGCCGTTGCAAATAGTTGGCATTAAAATCCCACCCCAAAAAAAATACCTGAGATGCTTCTGCTGACTTGCGAAAATTGTTTGTTGCAAAGATTTTCGACTGAAGTTCGAGTTATGCGCACAATTTTTCATATGCCTTCGCTTTTCGGAGGGGGCAAAAGTTTTCGAATATGCCACACGCACACCCAAATACACACACACACACACACAGTCAGCTAAGCTGACATCAATACAGGCGCATTCAATGCTCAACTGGTTGGAAATTCGGGGAGCACTTAAAAGGTGAGTTCTTTGAGTTGTTAGTGAGCTTCGCCGGCGGCTGCAGTTGTGCTTCTGTCTCGGGGATTGGCCCTGGTTCTGGTTGCCATATTAGCATCGATTAAAGTCGAAGACGTTAACAACAAAGGGATATCCTGGCAGGTGGCATTAGCAGCCGGAGTAGCGCCAGGAAACAGCGCAGCGATAAAGACGTTGTTGAAAATGACGTCAACGTTTCCATCATCATTTTCCAGGCACGTGTCCTCGCCGATTTGCTCAGCTGCTGCCCCCACCTCTCCCTTCCCCACCCCACCCACAGACCGGATGGCTGGCAGTCATATGTGTGTCTCACGCTTGGCTAGATTACGAAAATATTGTCGGAAAATTAACGCATTAAATTTGTATATCGCATATGGAGCTGTTTCTTTTTACCCTCTTTTCCTTTTTTTTTTTATTTTGTGAATCTTCAAATTAAGCTTTTTTTTATTTAAATTTGTTTGGCCCAAGTTTCTAATGAGCCCATTTATGCGGGATTCCATGAATATGTCGTGTAATTGCTGTCTAAATCGACGTGAATTCTTTCTACTTATTTTTCTTGGATTTGGCAGGTTTGCAGCCTCGTGACAGAGCTGCGCAGAAGTGTCGCCAATTAATTAGCCATTTATCAGAAATTCTGTTGCTAATTACTGGAAAAGCGTTTACATGAATGTGTATTATATGTGTTTAGTGTGGCTCCAATATTTGCCCAGGCAAACGCATTTTTACTAATCACTAACTATCTATTGCTAATTGCTAAACTGGCGTTAATTGCATCCACATTTTGCTGTGCACTCGACTCTCCACAATTTAATATACAATTTGCAATTTTAATTAGTCAAATTTATTTTGGGCTTTAGATTGCATTATTGTTATAGAGTATTTTTTTTTTTTTGTAAGCCTTGTGGAGGGCATTTTTATTTTGTCATGAAATGTGTAAATCATAGAATTGTGTCCTTCTGCTGATCTAGAATTTATATACTTTATGGAGTCGAAGATTCATGACAAAATTATAATATCGAAAATTAAGACTTAAGAATGAATAAAAGAATCAAATTAATTAATTAAAAAATTGACCCTCTTAAAACTTAAAGCTTAAATTTGCTTTTAAGTACATTTTAGTAATATCTCAATGTGCTAAAAGCCAACTTCAAATGTTGGAGAGAGACTTAAAAGTGCCATAAAATAACATTTGTTTAGCTCTCAAACCTTTTATGTCAGCACAGCATATTATATTTGAGTTGCTTTTTATTTCACTTTTTTTTTTATAATAACAGGAGGTATTACAGTTTTTAATTTCCACGCTTTGTGGCATGCAATTTAAATACAAATCCACTTATCAACATGAATTGAGCTGCAACACGACAAAGGCCAAAGAGTTGGAAATAGAAATAATGCAACAATAAAACAAAAAAAAACGTCAAATTAATTACGGATTTATTTGATAGGCCACTTTATGGCGAGCATTTGCAATGGCCACTTGACGGCGACTATTGTATAATTCATTTCTAATTTGTCTGTAGCTGCATTTCATTTTGTATTAATTGATATAAATATATAAATGCTGTCTGTTCAATTATGTATACGCCATGAGCCACACGACATGTGCATTAAATTTTTAACTACGCGTGGCAAATGACATATGTGTGTGTGTGTGTGTTCGGTACTTATGCATATCATTAATTTATGCATAATTTCATAATAAATTTGTGCAAGAAAAAAATGATAACGAGAAAGTAAGGCTGTCTTCGGTACGCCGAAATTTTAATACTCTAGCATTGCAGCTCGCAAATGATGAAAATATCTTGCAAAACAGAATATTTTGCCATATAAGGAGCTACTTTTGGAATCTATGTAGTACCTATGACAGCCATATGATATATTGATCCGATATCGATAATATTTTGCGTACATGTGGAGAGCATAGTGAGACGTTATAAATGCCAAGATTGGTGCAGATATCAGCATAAATAAGAACGTTTCCGATACAAAAACCTACTTTTGCGACAGATCGTTCCTTTTAAAAACATGTGATATAGTGGTCCGATCCAGCCGATTCCCACATATGTACTGCCTGCAACCGAAAGACGGACCTAAACGACAGAGAGACGGACAGACGGACTTGGCTATATCGACTCGGATGTTGATGCTGATCTAGAATATATATACTATTCTTTATGTGTGCAGATATGTTTCCTTCGACGCGTTGCACATTTCATGACAATATCATAATAACCTCTGCAAGTGTATAAAGAGCATGTGTTTCACTTTCATTTAATTGACAGCGCAAAGAAATCATTTTAATGGCAACAGTTAAATCAATTTATCCCCCCCCCCCCTTTCGAACACCATCCATTGGAAACAATTAAGTTTACATTGAGCAGCGCCTTGGCAATCAATAAATAAATCAAAAATAAATAATTTCAGAGTTAAGCCGAGCAAATTCATTAAGCAGCTTGTTTGTTGTGTGCTTTAACAATAATATTTGCACTTTCTAAATATTTAATTATATCATCAAATGAATTGTTTGCGCTTTGCGGTTCTGTAATCATATTTATACAAATGCCAAATACGCAAATATTTAATTTTTGTTAAATTCTCATGCGTTTAAATATTTGTTTGCATTTGTTTATTTGTTTATCATTGCCATGGCTCCCAAGCGCATTTATTTTTCTATTTATTAAACTGCCTGTTTATCTATATTAGTTTTTTGTTGTTGTAATTTTTCTATTATCGAATGCTTTGTGAATTATTCAAATACTAGTCATAATAGCTTTATTGATTTTCTGAAAATATTTAAATAGATAAATATTTTTTAATTTATATTATTTATCTATTGCATTATTTATTTATTTATCAATTATTTATTTGAAAAGAAAATCCTTTTCCCTTTTTATACATTTGTAAAGGATATTCTAATTTTTCAATAAATGTGTCACGCATAAAAGGAGACATCTCCGATTCCATACAGTATTTATAGTACAGGAATAATGTTACCAGATTTGGATGCCAAATTGATCTAGTGGCCAAACCATGGACAAAGAACCAAACCTCGGGAAAATCGGAAGAGATTTGGCCGAGTTAAGGGGGTTGGGATATTATTATTTTATATTTTTAGGTTAGGGATTGACGTTTGAAGTAAATTATCTCAAAGATCTCTGAAAATGAGTTTGTGACCAAATTGGTTTTGGCTGCAACAAATTGTATTTTAAGCATCACAATATTTTATTTTCGTGCTTAGCCTCTCATATATTTTTAGAACTCATTTTATTCTAAAAAAAAAAGCATATATAAGCAAAGTGGATGCCTAATAAAATGCCAATTTAACATATTTAATTTTTATTAAAACAACCTTTCAGCAGCAGCAGCAGCAGCCGCAAGCAGCGGGTCGCGCGTGCACGCTGCGTATGCGTAATATGTGCGTATACTTAATATGCTAATGTGCTTATGCTGAAATTAAAGGCTTTCGCGATTGCTCGGTGGGAGCACCATGGCATAAACAATAACAAGCACAATTGCGATTGGCAAGTGCCACAAAACGTGGCATTATGCTCCAGTATTTGACGCCCACGTCGACGTCGCCGTCGGTGCGCAGCTTTAGCAATTAGAAGCCGGCAAATGTATATCAGAGGACAATGTCCGCTCTGGCTCTGGCCAGCAAATTGACAAATGATGCATGCTAATGCCAATGGTCAACGTTATGAGACCCGGGCTCCAGCTCCTGGTCAGCGATATTGATGCATGACCAGCTGCTGCAGCTGCAGTTGCTGTAACTGCTGCTCCGGCTCCTGCTCCTTCTGCTGCTGCTGCTCCTGCTGCAGTTGCTGTTACGGCTGCATTGACGTTGATACGTTTAATGAAGTGATGTTGATGTATGTGCATGGCCCCGGCAACACCAAGCCCAGCCAACCACCCAGCCCGACCCGAACCACTTGATGCCCGCACAAAAGGCCAAATCTGAAGTTGAGGCCAGGCAGCTGCTGAATCATTTAACGTTTGCCTTAAGCCCTTTCATGACCTACAACAATGCAAATGCTGCTGCCCGCAGACGTCTGTCAAATCAGCAGGGCGGGTCGGTGACAGGCGGGGCAGGGCAGGGCAGGGCACATCTGAGCCAAAGCCTCGCCAATCCTTTGCTAATGCCAATAAGCCAAAGCTATGTGCTGGCTGGTTACGCGACAAGGGACCAACTACAGCCCCGCTGTCGCAACCCTCTCTCCACACACACACACACACACACACATACGCACACAGAGCTAACGAAATTGACCGCAACATTATTCGCATGAATGTTGCATGCGGAACCATAGCAAAAGGCTGAAGAGAGCGGGTAATATAAAGAAGGAGCAGGGCCAGTCGGGGGCAGTCGGAAGTAGCGGGGGTAGTCGGAAGGGGGTAGTCCATGTGCGTGCCATGGACGCTTGACAGAGCTAACATTTTAATTGCCATGAAATATTCAGTGATGCGGTGCGGGAACCAAACATGAAAATAGTTTTTGCATGTACCCCAAAACATATCTAAATATGCTCAAAACTGTGCCACCCTGTGCGCGTGACGCGGGTAGTTTGACAAGCACTGCAAATTACTACATTTATAACAAAAATTTAAACTAATAGCAATAAGGCACATAATTAACAAGAGCACCAAAAAATAACAACACATTTGCTAGCAGCTGTCAACAATGTTGCATTAATTTAAAATCACATGTTAAATTTTATTATGAGATTGAAAGTGAGCATTTTAAAGTTATCATTCAGCTAATAATTCGTACAACTTCTTTGACAGTTATAAATTTAAAAATTATCATGAGGTGTAAGAAATAACCAGATTATTGCTTGAAGAATTGTTATAAACAAAACATATTTAGTTTGATAAAAAAAACTCAATGTAAAGAAGTTGTACGAATTTTTAACTAAATGTTAACTTTACAATGCTCACATAACATTGACTTCAAATTCGCACAATTCTGTTTGACAGTTCAAATGGAGTAGAAAAATGTGACAGACTTTACAGCTACATGGAAAAATTATTATAAGGTGAAGTAAAATATACTTTAATTTTGGTAACTGTCTTGAAAAACAGTTTTAAAGCACGACTGCAGGTGTTTTAGATACCTGAATATATTTCATATCATTGTAAATAGAGAATGGATTATTAAACTTATCATAAATATTATTATATTTATGGTATAATATTTTATCAAAGGGAACATGTAAATAATGAGGATGGCAAACATTTATTTGTTTACTTTTCATATTAAATTTCTGAACAATTTTAATTTATTATTTATATATTAGATTGAGTGATATATTTATATTATTGGTTTGTTTATATTATTTGAATAATATATTATTTGTATGTTATTTTTAATTAATTGTATAGTTTAAATTACTAGCAAACCGAATATGCAAAAAGTATTAGAAGACGGCAAATACAAAGTTTATAACTTTCAAAATAATTTTTATTTGTAGATTGATTAAATTTTTTGTATTTAAATATTTATACATATTATATGTAATCTTTTTATACCCTTGCAGAGGGTATTATAATTTTGTCGTGAAATGTGTAACGCATAGAAGGAGACATCTCCGACCCCATAAAGTATATATATTCTTGATCAGTATCAACAGCCGAGTTGATATAGCCATGTCCGTCTGTCCGTCTGTCTGTTTCTATGCGAACTAGTCTCTCAGTTTTAAAGCTATCTTTATGAAACTTTGCAGAAGTCCATCTTTCTGTTGCACGCAGCTCATATGTCAAAACCAGCTGGATCGGACCACTATATCATATAGCTGCCATAGGAACGATCGGTCGAAAAGTAGGTTCTTGTATGAAAAACATTTTTGTTTATAAAGTTATCTTTACTAAACTTGGTATTTATTAGTTTTACTACGTTCCCCATATATATGCAAAATCCTATTAAGATCGGACAACTATATCATATAGCTGCCATAGGAACGATCGGTCGAAAATTAAGTTTTTGTATGGAAAATTTTTATGTTTTTCAAGATATCTTGACCAAACTCGGTACTTATTAGTTTTACTAAGCTCCCCATATATATGCAAAATCCTATTAAGATCGGACAACTATATCTTATAGCTGCCATAGGAACGATCGGTCGAAAATTATGCTGTTGTATGGATTTTTTTTTTGTTTTTCAAGATATCTTGACCAAACTCGGCATTTATTAGTTTTACTATGCTCCCTCCACTTATGCAAAATCTTATTCACATCGGGGTACTATATCATATAGCTGCCATAGAAACGATCGGTCGAAAATTAAGTTTTTGTATGGAAAATTTTTATGTTTTTCAAGATATCTTGACCAAACTCGGTATTTATTAGTTTTACTAAGCTCCCATATATATGAAATTTTTGAGGGGGATTATTATATGGGGGGGGAAATGGGGTGGAAATTTATTTTTTGGTGGGGAATTTTTTTTTTTTTTAAGTTTGGACAGGGGTTTTTTTTTTTTTCCCCCTAGTGAAATTTTTATGGGGAGGATTTTTTTTGGGGGGGGAGGGGGGTGGGAAATTTTTTTTTGTTTGGAAATTTTTTTTGGTTTTGTTTTGGGATCGGGGTTTTTTTTGTTTTTCGCCCTTTTGATGTAGGTGGTATTTTGGTGGGGGGGGTGGGTCGGATGTTTTTTTTTGTTTGTTTTTTTTTTTTTTTTTTTTTTTTTTTGTTTTTTTTTTTTTTTTTTTCTTTTTTTTTTGGTGTTGGGGGGGTTTTTTTTGTTGTGTTTGTGTTTTTTTTTTTTTTTTTTTTTTTTTTTTTTTTTTGGGTGTTTTTGTTTGTGTGGGGTTGGTGTGGTTTGTGTTTTTTTTTTTGTGTGTTTTTGTTTTTTTTTTTTTTTTTTTTTTTTTTTTTTTTTTTTTTTTTTTATTTTTATTTTTTTTTTTTTTTTTTTTTGATTTTAATTTTATATTTTTTTTTTTTTTTTTTATTTATAGATTAATTGAAATATTGTTAAATATATATTACATATATTTACTAAAACTCTTTTAAAACGTCAAATTCATCAGAAAATCTTCTCAAATGAAAGCGCATTTTGAACACACAACTCTTGTGCCTGCCCTCGCCAGGTCTTTTATTATTTTGTGTGACCGCCCATTAACTATTAACCGAGGGACAATAGTCCATAAACATGTACCGAGCAGCACCTGCAAATTGGAGTGGAGCGGGCAGCTCTTTAAAGTGTTTTCATTTCTCTTCTTTTTTTTTTTGGCAACTGTTTAAAAGTTAAGGCACGCCTCTAGATCCTAGATTGCTCCAGCCTGGCAGCCCCTGCCAACGCCTGCCAGCCCTTGAGAGCACCTTGGCATTCCCGTGAAATTGTTGGTTTGCTTTTTGTGTTTATGGTTGCGTCTGCTTTGTTTGTCAAGCGATTAAGTTGTAATTATGCGTTGCTACGTGTCCGTTTCGAAAACTTCGAGTCTGAGTGTGAGGCGAAGTCCTGGCGCGAAGCTGGCAACAGTTTTGGGTTCCCCAAGGATCTAATGGCGATTATGGTTAGCAGTGCCTAATGAGTTGACATTAATACGTAGGCGTGGCATTCAGCATGAAAATTAACTTTAAGGCCTCGGGCCTGAAAATAGGTTTACATCTGGGCAGGGGACAGACACATGTTACAATTGTAATTAAAGGCCGCAAGGACTCTTTTTTTTAAGGACTACATTTTCCTTACGAAATGCGTAGCCGGTAGAGAAGGAAAAATTGTTGGCAAAGCAAAAAAAAAGGAAAAGGTTAGAAGTGCATAAAGTGAAAAACTCTACAAAGCAGAGACAAATTGACATCATAAGGTCATAGATTTACCAACCCCGGCAGAAGTATGCACAGGCATGAAATTAAGAAGTGACGTTGTCCGAGCTGGCAGCAAAAAAAAGGACGGAAGTGGAAATGGGAGCCTTGTAAAGTGTTAAAGGATCTCAGTGTAATGAAAAGAAAAAGAAAGCATTTGGAAAGGGATGCGATAATTAAAGCGACAACTTTATGGTACTCACAATATGTTATTAAAAAGGCTTATAGTTGGCCATTAAAAAAAGCTTGTGTATAATAAAAGCTTAATATCCAACTTTTAAAGACTCATTATAAGCAACAAGGAGCTTTAAAGCATAGCAAGTTTTCTAAATCTTAAATGTAAGCTGCAAACGCATTTAAAGCTCATTAGAGCTTTAAGTGGAAATGCACGTATGCAATTAAGTGAAATTAAAGCTTAAAGCTCCGTTTATAAGTTCGACTAAAGCGCATTAAAGCTTTAAGTGCCATGCATGTATGCTTATGTAAGCTTGATTTATTTTATTGTCGCACTAGGTTAAAGTGAGCAAGTTGTTGCTATGATTTGGCACTACGTGAAAGCGTTGCTCAAGCTTTAATATATCAAAAGTTTCCTAATAAAAAACATAAAGACCAAAGCTCAACTTCGTGCTTATTATTTGCTGCAATAAAGGCCAAACGGGAAAATCTTGCTGATTGCGTATGGATTTGTTTGCCAGAAATATGAAACTTAAGCCAAAGTATTCTATCATCTAGTTGGGGGAATTATGAACCAAGTTTATTTTTGAACAAAAGCAAGAAAATCTGCTTTCAGCTGCCCTCAGCCGGCTGATTTCCTAAACATAACTCAACTGCCAGCGGCACAATTAGACAAAATATTTGGGTTTGACTCGTTTCAAGGCCTGCCATAAATTGCCTGAGGCGACTGCAATTAAAGTGTACCACCTTAACATTGTAACCAGACAAAAGCTCAGCTGCCGATGAGCCCAGGAGTCATAAAAATGCAACTAGAACTGGTTGTGAAAGTGGAACTGAAAGTGCCAAAGTGTCTGCATTTATGGCTATGACTTAGAACAATGCCCCAAGTGCAGGTCCGAAGATGTATGGCCTGTTGGCAGGAGCCAAACAATGGCCAAATATGTTGCCAGCTTATCAATGTAGTCACAAATGAACAAAAAAATATCTGTATATCGAAAATGTATAAAAGATCTGGACAAGAAAATACCCTATATAAATAATTTAAACGATTTTTAATAACTTTTGCATTAATTATTTGATTATAATTAAACGGAGTTTAAATGTGTGGGACATATAGAGAGAAAATTATACAGCTTTTAAACATACATAAAATACTAGCAAATACCCTATAAATATACATTCTCCGATTCTTACGACAACTTTTGTATAAACTATTTGATTATGATAAAATGGAATTTAAAAATGTGTATTACATATGAAAATATATATAAAAGCTACAGATGGGGGAGCTGGACTATAAATTATCATATAAATATAAATATAAATTAAAAGATATTTTTAATAAATACGTTAACTATTCAATTATGATTAGATTTGATTTAATCAAATATATATTAAATTTCACATATAAAACAATATACAAATATATAGAAAATACTCTATAAATATAAATATATTATATTACAAGTATATATTATTTATACAAATATTTTGTATCTAACCTGATTTATTGAACATATATAAAAACAAAGAGATCTTAATATGCAATTAAAACCCTGTTTGGTAAATTTAATTTACAGGGTATCACGAACATATGTATGCACAACACTCACACATATGTGTATTTGGGTGTGTGTGTGTGTGTGTGTGTGCGTGGCCCCAAGGATGCCTTTGTCAATGCTCCTGCTGTGCGCCACTTTTTACCACACAATTTTTGAGCACAAAAAGGCAACAAAAAAAAAACCAAACAAAAAAATCAAGAATATTCGTGTCCATTGTTCTGCATAACATTTGATGTGTGTGTGGTTGCCATAGAATGTGTAGATATATAAATAGATATGCACATAGATATGCAGGATGTAGATATTGTCATGTCAATTCGGGTTAGCTCTGGATTTTGACTGGCTTTTGTCCTAGAATTAGTTGTGCTGCGCGTATCTTTGGCTAAAAATTGTAACTCATCATCATAAATATCTATAATTGTCTGACGTTATACAACCAGACAATGAAAGTCACACACCCAAAGCACACACGCACACTCGCTCGCACACACACATATGTTTATATGCATAACATTTTCAGTCGAGTCATTACAATTTCAGGCGGTCATGACAGCCGCAGGCAAGTTGGCATGCCCGGAAAATCGATTATGCAAAATAAAAGAAAATCAAACGTAATGCACATAGACAGAGCTTTTGGCCCTCTAACCTAATCTGAGAGATTGGGCCAAAGTTGTGACAGCTTCAATAATTGCAAATCTCATGTCCTCAGTGTCAATCTGTACGCTTCCCTGCATCTCGACATATATATTTTTCGACAATTTTAGCTACTCATCTGTGTGGAAAGATGGGAAAAAATGCAATGCAAAGCCAATTAAAGGATTTCCAAAACTTGAGCTTCACATTACAAAATGTGTGCGAGGATGTGTGTGTGTGTGTGTGTGTGTGTGTGTGTGAATGTGTGTTAATGCCTGCATTAGGGAATTGTGGCCTATGGGAGCAGGGAATTGAGCTTAGCGAAGATAAACCGCAAAAAAAACTGTAAACTCAAGAAAAGAACTACGAGCCAGAAAATCGAGGGTGAAAAAATTGAAACTCGTTAAAGTGCGGCAATTGATGCTCTATAAAAAGAACTTTTAAGATTTAAGTAAGAAAATCTCTTGAATCATTTCTTTGGCTTCCGCTTCAAGGTAACATTATTGTATATTTTTTGTTAAGATTTGAGTAAGTAAAGAGAGCATATTAAATATTTTAAGAATGACAGTCTGTGAATGTAAGATATGTTGAACAAAGTGGAATCAGGCTATTAGCTGTATATTGAAGGTAAAACTTTTGTAACAAAAGTTCAAAACTTTTGCCAGAAAAGTCTATATTTCTATATACCAAACTAGAAGCCTTAAAGCTGCTGCGAAACCTTTTCAAACTAGTCTTTTAAATATCGGAAAAGTCAAGTAAGAACCTAATAGAACAAGCCAAAAATATGTATTATCTGTTATAAATATTTTAATTCCTTGTAGAATTTATTCTTAGTTAATTTCCATGTAGAGATGTTTCATATATAAAATACATATTTTTTTTAATATTGTATTTTAGTTATTTTCAAATCAGAGCATTTTATAATTTAAATACAAGAGATAGAAATCCCATACGCATTTCTGTTATCATAATGAAATATGATAGCAAGATGATGATGATCAACTATTTGAGCAGATAGCTTCATGGCATAACAAGCGGACGAATATTCTGGCCAAGAAGCCACTTAAGATGCGACTATATTCCATGTCCAAGCCAGATGAACTCCATTTGAATGGCGCATAAAAACTGTGGCGCACTCTGTGGCTCGCTTCAGCTGGAAGCTGGCAGTAAGTCAGGAAAGTAAAGTGCAAGTTTTATAGCAGATGAAGGACAAGAGACAACAACAGCCAGAAGAACAACGAATCCGACTGACAACAACAACTTGCCACAACAATGTAGAATGATAGTAAAATGTTTGAAGTGGGGTTTGGGTTAATTCAAGCACCATTCCAGCCCACCCACAATGTTGACCATATGATTGACTGAGTGTCTGAGAGAAGTTGACTACTTGAATGCCCGACTAAATGACTGGCTCGCAGTGGCTTTGAATTTGAATTCATGTGTGTGTGTGCGAGTCTGTGTGTGTGTGCGAGTGTGGCAAGTGTAGGGACTTTTGTTGTTGCAACAAATGTTTAGCTGCTTCTCAAGTTGTCAATTGATTTGCTTCGGCAGCTTTCCTTCTCATTTGTACTGCAGCTCAATGCTTAAGTGGGAAAATTCTATTTCGCAATTTCCAACATTCCGCATTGCTATGTGTGTGCGTCTGCATGTGTGTGTGTGTGTACACATTTTGCCGTGTTTTCACACAGTTTACCATTCTACTTATTTTTTTTTTGATTGATGGGCGGGTGTGCGGTGGGCGTGCCAATATACCCTAACGATGCGTGAAGGCTGTTGTTAGCCTTTAATTGGCCTGTTTGCATTGCCGTCGTCTGAGCTTTGTTTACAGCCACGCGCTGGGCGTGAGCCTGGCTATTTTTTCTTTTTATCTGCCGCCCCCTTGTTTGTTCGACTTCTAAAAACAACAGCAATCACAATAACAATACCCATAATAACAACAACAGGAACTAAGTAACTAACTGACACTTGGACATGTGACATGCTGGCTATAAGTTTTTCAGAAACTCCCCAAAATAGATGCGAGTAAAAGGAAAAATAGTTGTCAATTAAAGCAAAAGCTTTGGCAGCACATTTTCTGGCCATTTGGGTCCATCCATTCAATGAATAATGTGGACCTGACATCAAAGTTCAAGATTTTTCACTCGATGATAGATAGTTTCAGCTTTTGAAGGACATGTCCCCTAATGAAATGTTTTGGCTTCGATATTAATCAGTTGATGTGCAAGTTGGCAAACTTTTACGTAATTAAAATTTTTTTTTGCCGCAGCGTGAAGCATGTAGTTTGTTTACCAAACGACCTCGAGAAGTAGGCAAGCATTTTTTTTTTAAATTCATTTTTAATTTGTGTTTCATTTAAAACTTTTACACTCATTAGCTTTTTAATTAACGCCATATTTTGGCCCTATAAATATTTGGCTTTTAATATTATTTGTTTCTTGAGTTCAGTTTTTGTTGTTTAACTTCTGTTTAACTGTTTAAGTTTTTCTTAATTGTTCTCTTTTCTCAGTTTCTAGACAACAATAGCAAAGGGTTTTACTACTTTTGTAGAGGGTATTATAATGTTGTCATAATATGTGCAACGCAACTGTAAAGGTACTACATAGGTTCGAAAAGTAGATTCTTGTATGGCAAATTATTCTGTTTTCCAAGATATTTTCATCAAAATCAGCATTATCTAGCTTCACATATTTACAAAAGGGAAATGTCTAGAAGAGTATTAAATTATCGGTGAGCCGAAAATATTCTTACCTTCTCGTTATTTAATATTTATGTAAATTGACAATAAAATAGTTCAGTCTACTCTCTCTCAATTATTCTCTCTCTCTCTCTCTCTCTCTCTCTCTCTTTCCCTACCCTCATTTTCATTGAATAAATTGTAGAATAAATTGTTAAAGCAATTATTTTGAGCAAAATTACATATAAATATTATAGTTTTGATGATCTATATTCTTTTATGTTTTAAGTTATCTCTACCTCTCCCTTTCTGCCTCTCTCTGAATCAAGTTGTCTTATGATTCGTTTCCATAGCTCTGAAATACTACTCTGTATAGCTTTTATCTTATGCAATAAATATTTTTCTGCCTGTTGAATTATTTGCTTAAATATCGTTGGACTCATTTATGCTGCAATATCTTAAGCCTTTTCCTTTATTTGCGACTTTTGGTACCACATCTGAATCTGAAGCTATTTCTTTTGTTTATTTTTAAGCTTCTTTTATTTTAAGCTCAGTAATTATTCAGTTTCCCCTTCCCTGCTCTTCTTTTCTGCAGACACTTATTATGTTAAGCCCTTAAATGTGGCCACTTCAACAGCTTCGCGCCGTTTTTACCGGCTTTTCCGGCAAACGCATTGGATGCCCGGCTTGAGCTTCGGTTACAGCATTTGGTTTTTCCTCATCGAATGGCCACTTTTGTGGTGCGTTGCATTATCACGTACCATTTTTTATGTGCTATTAAGTGCAATATAAGCTTACGGCGCCTTAAAGTGTGCTATAAACTCCCACACACACACACGTACACACGTGCACACGCACACACATGTAATGCGGCCACTTTGGGGTGCGTTCGCCCCATAAACAGACTAAGGGTCCACACAACAAAGCAGTTTTTAATACAGAAATATAACCAAAAAGTGGCCGACACGAAGTGCCTGTGCTTGAAACAACGTGTCCTTGTTGCTAACGATTCCGGAATTCTGTATCCTGACAAAAGCAACTGCAGCAGATGTATTCAAATTCAAGGGAAATACCCTGGAAGCTACATAGCGTTAAGATATTGAAGAGGGTAAGTAATATAAAAATAAAATAAATATTACGAAAACGAAAGAAGCAAATTCTCTACTCTACTGATATTTAGTTGCAGCTACAGGGTATCCGTTAGTCTGGCAGCTTTTAGGCATATTTGTAGATATAGTATGTATTATTAAAATTTAAGACAGTTGAATTATTAATGTATTTTCTTCAATTCAGGCATAAAATATATCGAAAAATATAAGATAATTTCGCTGGAAACATTTTATTAATATCAAATTATTTCCTGAGTTGGGAACTGCTTATTTCTTTGTTATAACTACAGGGTATGCCTTAGTTCATCAGTTATTGACATGTTTTCAAACTTCTTTTATTTAAACTTGCATACTAAATTTCAATTTGATGCAACAACAATAAAGAAATTTACATTTTACTGCAGGCGCCAGCGTCAACCCGCCCCGCCCCTTGAATATCCTCCAACCCACAACCCACACTCCACAGTAAGCTCTGCTCTTTTCCAGGGGAGTGGGACGTATTTTTGCTAGATTTGGCAAATATTTTCATCGTTACACGCAACGAGCATTTCCCATTTGACATGGCCATTGTTGGTAAATTGTTCTAACCGAGAGCGGAAACAGAAGCTTTCGCTTCTGGCCATTGTTTTGGAGACTGTCGACGAGCAAATCTGTTTGCAAATTTTGTAGGCCTTGACTCTGACTCTGGCTGGGGCTCTGAATCTGGCTTTGTCTGTGGCCCTTTTGAAGCCGGCGACATTTTTGATTTGTTGCCATTTGCCGTAGTTTATTTGCTTTTCATTTGATGGCCAGACATGTGGCTTAGATTTGCATCGTTTGATTTCAATTTGCATAATAAATTAAATTCCGCACGACTATTTTAACTTATTGTTGGTCAGCATATTTTGTTGACCAACAATTGAATATATTTAAACGTTTATATGTGTGCGTAAACATCTATATAATCACAAACGCACACACAGTTTCAATTAGCATTTCACAGAGTGTCAAAGCATGGCAGCACAATAAATATGAATATTGATGCTTGAAAATCCAATTAATTTTGAATTTGCAATTAATTATATATTAATATACCTAAGAGTGTAAATCACACTAAGTACCTTCAAGGTAGACAATGAAAAAGAAGTTAAACCAAAATGTGTCATAAAAATTTTACATTAAATTATCATTTACAGACTGTCAACAGATATTCGAAGTCAAAAACAGCGTGATGCTATGTTCCATAAAAGAAAAAATTTAGATCCGAGGAGTTGAGTTAATCTTTATAATGGACTCCCTCAAAGAATCAATGTGAAAAGCAAACTGAATTATTCTACGGAATATCTAAGCTACCTTAGTTGTAGATGCTAAAAGCGAGCTCAAGTCCAGGTATCAATTACTTTAATAATAATATGTATAATAAATAATAGACTCTTATTAAGATATGTATTCATTTTTATAAAGGTACTTACCCAAAAATGCACGATTATTTAATTGCCATTTATTACTAGGAGAGCGACAAGACGGACTCGCATCACTAAAAAAAAACGTAGAGCGATGTTAAAACAAGAGCAACAGAAAGGCAAAGGAATTAAAGTAGAGCATGAGAGAAAAAGCCTGAGAGAGTAAATAAGGGAAAGAAAGAGAGCGCAAGAGAGAAAATAAGGGAGAAAGACAGAGGGAAAGACTTGGCAGAGGTAATGCTCATAATGTTAATAATGCTAATAATAACACTTATTATCTAAGTATAAAAACCTGAGAGTCTTACTTCAATTCATGAGAATCGCATAGTAAGGCGATGTGTGAAAAAATGTTTCTCTATTTGCAGCGTTGCGGGGAGAGTAAACAAAAAATTGAAGTTAACTTGGTATGCATTCTGTTTAAAGGAACTTACAAGGCGGATATTACCCGGCCTTGTACGGCGAGAGAGAGGCAAAGAGATAGAGATAGAGCATTAGCAGCGTATTTTTTCACATTGGAAATTTGTTTAAGGGCAAGGGCATGGCCGAAAGAAAAAAATAAATTAACTTGGTAATAGTTTTTAAATTCCTCCTTAATTCCAGCAAATGTCATATACATATATAAGAAAGTATGCTAAGAAAAATGTTCAAACGGAGTTTAAGATATAATGCTCACCATTATTCTTAGATATTTTATCAAATCGATTTCGTAAAATTAAACAATATTTTACCACTAACTATTTTCATGTTCATAAAGAAGCCAACTTTTAAACTTTTCTTTTCTTGGCTAACTTCAAAAGTTTTCTTTAGAAACTCTGTTTTTAAGTTTATTATGTTTAACAGCAGAGCTGATACTTACATTATATTTAGCAGTTAATAGGCTAGAACATATGTGGCTAGCTATACACAAACACCTATCAATTCATTGGCAAGTTTATGGGACAATCTGGAGAGAAAGTTGGCGGATGGAAATATGTATGCAGTTAGAGAATTAAGTAGGAAATATGTGAGTGTGCGTGTGTGTCCTGCAAGGAATCAAATAAACTGAGTTAAATAACGATAGCTGAAAAACAAAGAACGATAGAGGGAGGGACAGGAGCTGGAAGTGCGAGAGCATGTGGAGTTTTGGCGTGTGTGCGCGTTTTCTTTGCCTAATATATATATGGCTTGGCATTAGTCGTGGCGCGCGCAACTGAACTTGAGAAGTCAAAAACTCCAAAAGAGGACTTACGACTTAAGCACAGCGAACAACAGGAGCAGCCGCTAGCCCAGGAGCCACCGTCGGAGCCGGAGTCAGAGTCGGAGCCGGAGCAGAGGCCAGGGCCGGGACGATGCCAAGTTGCTTGCAAGCGCAAACTTTGCTGCTGCTCCCTGTTGCTGCCGTGTGGCTGTTGCCAGTTCCCTGTTCCCTGTTGCTGTTCTTATTGTAGCTTTGATAAACTTTAACTAGCGTCAACACACGCACACACGCCCAATCACACACACAAACACACACACACACACATACTCGCACATGCAGCTGGCTAAGCGTAACGGCATGTGGAAAAGTTGCTCGTCGCTCGGCTTGTTGCCAGTTTGTTTGTCTATTTACTTGGCAGCCGTTAGGTTTCACTTCCGTTTCATTTCATTTCTATACGTTTCGTTTTATTACTTTGGTCAGTTTTTCATTCAGTTTTCACTTTTCTTTTGCGCCGTTTCAACTGCAATAAAGTTGCCTTCTCAGCTGCCGCACTCAATCGCCAGCCCCTGCTCCTCCTCCAGCTCCTGCTCCTGCTGCTGCACTACACTTAATTGAATGTTTAACCTTTAGCTGCAACTCGTGCCCCGCACACACACGCCTCCTTTCCGCCCCTTTTGTTGGCATCGCTTGAAAAGGAACCAACTCATTGAGACTTGGCGCCGACATCGCTTTTTTTCTTCTTTTTTTTTGGCTTCTTTTAATTGCCGTTGACTTGTTCTTTGGGCCTCATTACTTAGGCACGCGCGCGCCTCTCTCAACCAACGCGATTGCCAAAGACGCCAGCGCATAAGGTCATCCGTGAGTGCCACGAATATGAGTATGAGTATGAGTATGAGTGGGAGTACGAATATGAATATGAGCATGAGTACATGAGCATTAGTCGCGGGCATATGTCTCGTTTTGTTTTCTTTGGCAGTCATTGCTGGGGCGTCATCATTAACCGTCAACAATTTTGCATTCGGCTTTTGGCCGTAATTTGACTGTATCCGGCAACGATTTGTGCCAGCTTCTGAGCAAGGGGCGTGACAACGTCCACAAATGTCGCTTTGCGCGTGGCTGCGATTAGCATATGTTGCACGGCTCTGCAGTTCTGTTAACATTTTCATGTATATCAAAATAATTTACAGAAATTTGCTGCCAGTAAAACGTTTAGGAATGGAGCATGGAAAGCAAAATGTACTGTATATTAAGTTCATGAGAAACTATTGCTACATACAAACAACAACAAAAATATGGAGCTTATACAATTGCTGCCAGTGAAACGTTTACGAAAGATAAGGAAAAGGGATCGATAGAAAATTAAATGCGCCCTTAACAGAGTAAAGGCGAGACAATTTCTTGCTACATACTATCTGCACAGAGAAACGTTTAACGTTTGATAAGAATAAAACAATAGATAATTAATAACAAGAAATTCTCCTGCTATATGTTATCTGCCCAGTGAAACTTTTATGAACGACAATAAAAGGGGAATAAAAAAAAGTGCTCTAAAGAGATCATATTCAAGAACATCTCTTGCTATATATTATCAGTCCAGTAAAACGATTACGATAGTGAAAAGGGAATAGAGGATTAAATGCGATCTTTAGAAAGTAGAGCCAAGAAAATCTCTCGATATATATTATCTGCACAGTGAAACGTTAACGAAAATCAAGCAACAAATACTAAAGGAGTGTGGGAGTAAAGATATAAGAATAGCTTAACAGAGTTATTTATAGCGCAGCCAGTGAAATGTTTACGAATGCAGAGCAATGTATAATTTATAAATTAAATGGCTAATGTTTGCATATATGATTGTAGATAGACATTATATATTATAAGGATAGCTTACTGGCTCCCAAAATGAAACCCAATACCATTTGCATGAATTCAAGGACGAAATCTTTTTATAGCACGTTAGTCTTTCGCTTATCAAGGCGCCCGGGCCTCAGGTCAATTGTGCTTGAAAATACATTTCTCAAATGACACAAACACAGCCATCAGCTAACAGCGATCCGAGCCCATTTCCATTTAAAGCTCGGCCAATGCCACAGGCCAAAGTTAGCTTCATCAATGAACAATTTTCTGTATTTTGGGCACGACGGCCACGCCTCGAGCTAAGTTTTTTATTGTGGAAAATATTTCTACAAATGCTTTTGACGTTGTCTGCACCTTGTTTGTTGTTGTTGTTATTGTACTTTGTGTAATTGAACACCTTCGTGTTGTGCGCCAACTAAAATTGACAAATTCAACTGAGATGCTCAGCCAGTGGGCGTTTATTTAACTAGGGAGTGGAAAATTGAGCTCAATTTCCAGAGTGCAGAGACAGAGTAGGGGAGAGACAGGGATAGAGAGAGAGCACTAATTATACAATTGCTGGGTAGACGCAACTGCTCCACCCAGTCTTCGTGTGAATTAATTAATGCAACAGCCTTGGAAATTTTGCATACTAAAGAGCTCGCAACAAGGTGCGTTCATTAAGTACGTAGGAAGCAGCAGCCACCGTCTTGACGCTCTTAGCATATTTTGGCCAGGCAAGCTGTAAAGCCGGCAAAGTGTTGGAGCCTCTAATAATATGCCAAAGCTTTGTGATTTGTCATATCAGGTACTCAAATACCCCAGGGGAGACGCTCCCTCTGCTGCTGGGCGGCAACTTTAAATGCTGCTCACTAATTGCCCTGAACTTTGACATGGCATAACTTTCAGCTAAACTTAAATGCAACACAAACTTTTAAGCAACAAATATGAAAACAAACGCACAAATATAAAATACTAAATGTCAAGAGTAATTACGGAAAAATAATGTTGATACAAAAATATTGTTTATGACTTTAAACCATCTGAAAGTGAAGTTTTTTGTCTATTTTGTCCGCCGATTTATTTGAATTTTATTCATACATTTCAAAAACAACAACAATTTCAAAAAACATGCAATTGAAATGAAGCTGGCAATTGCAGGCATGCAACATTAAATAAAATATTAAATTCATGCATATAAATTTTAAACAATTATTTAAAAGGGTATATGAAAAAAATGGAACAAAAAATAATATAAAAATCATATTTATATATTTGAAAGAATTATTCAAAAGTTTTTATAAACAAAATATCATAATAGAAGGGAAACATTTGCGCCAGAGTACAAATCAACTCTTTAAAAATTGTATGAATATTTTATTTAGTTGAAAATTTGTATTAATTTGTTGCCACAGAAAAAAAAACAGTGTTCTTTCTTGGCCCTTCTGAGCTGTAAGTGTATTTACCTAATGCTATTAAGCTTTAAGCTTTTAAGTTTAAAGATTTCCATCTTACAGCTAAATATTCACAAATTCTTGTTATTTCTGAATATATTAAAAAGTTATATAAGAGCAACATCGCTTGCCGGACAGTTTATTTTCTCTCTACTTGTTTTTCATATTTAGGTAAACTGCTCGAATGCTTTTGGCGTCATACACAGGAGCTGGCTATTACGTCTCCTACCAGACCAATAACAACAACAACAACAACAGCTCCTTTGTCCACACTTGTTGCCCCACTGGCCCAACAGCGTGTCGCTCTCCACTTGTGGGGCAACGACACCAGCTCAGAGGACTATGGCTAGAGGGGCATGCGTTGGCGGGAGTTTTGGCCAAATGTTGCCGGCCGCTTAAATGTGCGATTATATTGTTCACGTGAGGCTCCAACTCGCCCCCCTCGCAGCCGTGGCCACAGTTTCAGTTTCAGTTTGTTTTTATTTGGTTTGTTTTTTTTGGTCAGCACCACCCAACAATTTTCCCATATTAAATCAGAAAAAACAGACGTTGTACAGAGTTTTAGGCTCTATTGTTGTTGTCGGGCCTGTCTAGCACATGTTAGAAAAGGCAAAGAAACACTCACAGCAAAATTTAAAGTAGTTTTTGCCGGCCAAGATCTTGTGTTGGATATTTTTCTTGGTGTTTTATTTTTTTTGTTAGATAAGTTGCAGGTTATTTCTTTCTGGCTTGCTGCAAATTGCGCTGATGTTGCAAGCCATGTGGATAATTTTTTTTACGGCTCTTTTATGACTGCCAGCTGTGTGATAAGTTGTTATTGTTGTTGCATTACAAACAACAACAACAGCCACAACCACAGCCACAATGCGTACAGGCTTTGGTGTCTGTGGGGCGTCTGCAAAATTTTCATTTATTTATGTCGCAATTTCGGTTAAGTTATGGATTTCGAAACACTCAGAAATTATCGCCAGCCAGAGTCTATGAATTTTGTAATCTTAATACCTTGATTATTTCTCAGTTTTGTGACTTTGCAGAATTGACTATAAAAGCAAGGTATTGTCATATATTTACGCCCATTAAGCAAATCAATCTAGGCCATAAAAACGAAATGGTATCATTCGGGCGTATTGACTAGGTTTTAACATATTTACGGGAGTTTGAAGTTTAGATAGGGTATTCATTAGGGTCGAAATAACTGAATATGTAAAGAAAATGTTCGTTTTTAACATTGAGAGAAAACTGATCTGCTTAAAATTTTTTACAAGATTTTATATTAAAATTTGAAAGCAATTTATTTCATTTGTTTATTAATTTTTTGGTTATGAGTTTGGAGGTATTCTCATGTGACTTTTGCTAAAAATATTTTTATTATTTAAAAAATGTCTTCTATTTTAAATGCAGAATCAATTAAGTTTTATGGGAGTTATTGAAGTCTGGGAAGGGCGCATAACCCTAGAAATATTTGTTTAAAATACATAACAATTTTGTTTTATTATAAAATGATATTGCTCTAAAGAATGATGACCACATATTCAGTAAGATGCACCGTAAAAGTCAATATAAAGTTTTAGATTTAAAAAAAGGTAACATCACATAAAAAAAACGATGGAAGACCCATAAAATCTTAGAAGATTGTTCTTTAAAATTTAAAACGTAATAATTCTTATATTTAAAATATAATTTTTCTTTCTACTATTTCTTTTCCATATTTTTTCCTAATTAATAAAATATATTTTCAATAATTCTATAGATTTGGTAAACTAACAAATATATTCTCGATTTAAATATTTAAAACAACATTGAACGTTAAATCAGTTCAGATAATAAACAGCATCGTTTCGCGGGCATTCAAGGGACAACAAAGCCGCCTGAAATGGCGCGTACGTGAGCCCGAAAATCTAATCAAAGCCCGCGGCTTTTGGGCGCATCAACTCAAACTGGCCGCGATTGAAGCGTTTGGTTAAAACGCCCACGCGAAATGGAAGTGGGTGTACGATGTATGTGTGTGTGTGGGTGTGTGTGGTGGGTGTGTGTTGGAAGGCGGCAGCCGACAGCCGGCAGCAGCCAAAAGTCTCATCAATCAAAATCTTAGTGTGATAATTTTGTGTAGCATGCCACGAGAAATCACAAACATTTCTTTCAACTAAACTGAGCGCCATGCCACACGCCACTAACCCACATTTCAGTTAACACTTGGCCGACGATGAAGCCGACGAACGTTGCAAAAGGGGCGGAGCGGGGCTTGGACATGGATACGGGTTGCCACGGGGGACGCTGTCATTCTTTGCTGTTGGCCAACTTTGTTGTGTCTAAATGAATTTGTTGCCGGCCAAAACGATGACGTTGCCCATGATGAGCCCCAGCGTTGATAATGACGCAACGGACAGACTGTCTGCCTGTGACTGTCGCCCAGCTGCTTGGCAGTGGGAGAGGGACAGGCAGTGGGAGTGGGACAGGCAGCTGGAGCGGGAACGGTAGAGTGTGTCCGACGTGCTCTCGCTCTGCGGCTTATCCTTTGCGAGACGTGAGAGACGCGAGTCGCGTCATTTTCAAAGGCCCTCGGGTGACCCACTGACAAATCGAAACTTCCGCATGTTGCCTGGGAACGCGGCCTCAATTTCAAAGTTAAGCGTTATAAACACATTCATTTAACACCCTCTCCCACACACACCCTTCCCCATGTTACCCACACTTGTCTGTTTTGGCCGCAAAGATATCTCGATGAGCCAAAAGCTAATGTTGCGCGATTTCGAGACACAAATTGCTGTCATTAAAATCATTTGAATGCGCATAAAAGCCACGTTAAAAAGAAGGAAAAACCAGTGGAAAATACCAACAACAACAACAACAACAAAACGAAATGAAATGGAATAAAATGAAATGTTCGTCCATTCAATTAGATTGGAGCTGATTCCAGGCAGCATTATTTGCTCGGCCAACTTTACGTAACTGTCATTCAGCAATAGATTACTGTTTGTCCAGATGTTAATAAAAAACTCTCAACCACCTTCATAAACAGAATAAAGCTGTATATTGTGACTGTGTCCAGAACTTTGTTGTAACAAGGAATTATGAATAGATTACGCCATGCAAAAAGAGTAGGCAAAAAATCTATAAAAATATATATTTATGTACTTATATATTGGAGAGAGATATCTGTTCTCCAACTCCAATTAAAACTGTGAGCACCTGTCAGAATTTAGAGACATTTTTGAAATGATCTAAAATTCTATTTCAAAAGGATTCCTTGCACGTTTGCACAGGGGATTCCGAAAAGTAATCCAAATGCTGAGTATGAAATTGGAAAATGCCATCCGCAAAACTTGACATCGAGTTTGTGTTTGACAGGAAAACTGATTTGTCATCGCCGTAATGAGCTTGAGGCTTAGCTCACCTCTCTCTAAGTCTCTATGAGAAAGCAAAAGTAAAGCATAAAATGCAATAAGCAATGCCATTAAGTAAAAGTGTAAGAGAAAGCACACACACACGCCGTGGAAAACGGGGGGGAAATCTAGCTGATAAGATACAGCACAGAGCAAAGACCCAGAGCAATGCAGTTTTCTCATTAGAAGGCAAAGCCACACATGAACTTCTGACGGTGAGTTGGCAACTAAAATATATCTACGTGTTATGTGTTTGCTGTAATCCGAAATGTAACTGCGGTAGGTGGGACTGAGATATGAGAGCACATTGTGATAACTGCGCGGGGGGCATTGCCCAACGATTTGGCATCAAAATGCTTTTTAAGTGCCAGCTTTGAGTGTGTCTCAGTGTGTGTTGGGTTTATTTTGGAGTGCTGCTTTAATGTGGCAATATATAATATTATATGCACTATATTATTAACTTATAAAGTTAGAAAGGTGCTTTGAAAACCTGAAACTGAATAATTCCTTCAGACTTGTCTACGAAGAGCAGAACTGGCTAGAGCGAGTGATAAGTTTAACATTTCAACTTAAAGGAAGCTTGCCTCCATTTATTGTAGACTTAAAGTAGAGTAAGTAAAGCTTTCTCTCTTAAGAAGGGGTTCTTTTTCAGAGCTTTAAAGAGCTTTTGAAAGTTAATTTATGTAATTAACTGAGGAATTAAGTGATGAGCTTTACATAAGCTTAAATTTCTTCGATAACAATTTATGCGATTAAGTTGACTTTCAGACTTTTGTAGGGTTTTATATTAAAGCTTTCAAAAGCAATTAAAGTTAAAATATGTAAATAAGTGATGAGCTTTTAATGAGCTTAAATTTATTCGAAAAGATTGTATGAGCTTTTAATGCCTAAGCAGGAGTTGGACTAATAGATATATGGTGGGAAACTTACATTGGAAGCTTTTATTGAGTTTTCATTTGGTTAACGCGCAAATTTTAAGTGCGTTGAATGCTAGCATTAGAATTATAGCATGCAGTCAGAGATGGATATTATTCTTTACAATAGAGCTAGAATTTGACTCCATAGTATTAAAGCTTAAATCTAGATCAAACTTGAAACTTTAACTTTACTCGAACTTACTTTTCTCAAGCTTAAATATAATTTTAAGACTGATTGATATTTTAATATTGTCCAACTCTTTAAAAACTTTAATAACGAAACATTCTTTAAAAGAAAACTACCCGGTGTTTGAAAATAAACAAAATCAATTATCACACATTTGAATTGATTTAAATTCATTCATGTTTCGTTTTTATGTTTATCAAATGTTATTTTATATATATTCTCCATTGGAGATTGAAATGTTTGTGATTGTTGCCGCAGATGACTTGACTGAATGGCTGACTGGCTTCTTGTCTAGCTGCCTGTTGACAGTAAACAAATTGAAGTGTGTTCGTGTCAGATGCTACAAACACACACGCCCATCCACAACAGAAGGTCAACAGTTCGCAGTGCATTTAAGTGTTGTGTGGGTTTTGTGGACTAACTAACTAACTAAAGCAACGTTGAGTTGTCCGTTGGTTTCTAATAAATTCAGCTCATGATTCACAGCAAGTGGAATGCGCTGCACACGTCAGTGCAACATTGCTGCAATTACAAGTGCCACCCCGTACAGTCTGAGCGTATCTCATGTGCTCGCACAATGTTAGAGTCGAGCAGCGAATTAATTTAAGAGTTCAGCTCGTGCGGCAGGCACATTAAAATTTAATTTCAAATTAGCTCTGCCCTGCGCCGGGCTAAGGACTTTACCTCCAAAACTTTGGCTTGCTCTGGCCCGCTTCCATCAACAGGCAGTGCTTATGCCCGGCTTTAAATTAGCCAAGTCAAGTAGAACTCTGCTGCTGTGCAGCATCAAAACGTGTTTTCGAATGGGTCAACCGAATGAGTTGCAACTACCACTCATCATATCCGGTTCTCTTGGCCATGGTCTCGCTGTTGGCCGTCCTCTCCGTTTTAGCTGTCATCTCCAACTGTTACGCATTCACATAGACCGGGCACCTATTCACAAATTAGATTACGGTATGTGGTACTTCAGACCAGGGCTGAAGAGTTTAGAACAGTTGTAAAGTATGGAGATGAAGAATTTTAATTTCACGGGAAAAAGGATAGAACTTTAGTTTTCATATGCTAATTGGTAATCATTTTCTATTTAACCAGAATTGTTACAATAAAGGAATTTGCTTGATAATATTTTAAAGCTAAGACTTTTAAAAAGTTGTTAAGATATAGAACTCTGGTTATAGATGGGATTATTTATTAAATTTGTAGTGAAATTTAAATTGAATTCTGTACAGAAAAAAAATATACTACCTAGATTTCAAGTTCAGATTATGGTGCCTTTTAAATTTTTGCATTTTTTCAATAATCCAATTAAAAATAAATCGTTGAAAATTAGCAGAAATAAAAGAATATATATTCTAGATATAGAAATTCAAATATCACTTGCAAATAGGTTTAAAAAACCTATGAAAATCTTTTGGTTTGCACTTTGAAATGCAAATAGGGATAACTTTTATTTATTTAACTATTTATTTAAATCTCCATTTAGTTCTTGTAAGCTTGTAACCATATTGAGCCTGTTCAGCCCTGGTTATGCATAGAGAGCAGCAGCAGCTGCCCGTTGGCCTGTCTTGTTTAGTTAGCTGCATATTTTTTGGCCGGGCAACTGTCCCCTGCTGCATCTGTTACGGCAACAAACTGCTGCACATGCGACATGTGACATGCGACACGTTGTGCACGTCGCTCATACGCCACCGACCACCGCTACTCGTTTGTGTCGGCGGCGGCAACGTGTTGCATGCAAATGAATGCTGCATGTTCTCCAGCTTAAATTCCCAATGTTGTTGCTGCTGCTGCTGCTGTCGTTGTTCCTGTCGCTGTCGTTGTTATTTGGTTTGCTTCCATCCTGATTTATAACGTGGGCGTTTCAATTGCCGTCGCCAAACAGCAATAGGCTGCATTCAGCTCAAAACTCTTCCGAAACGTGCAATACACATTAACTCAATGGAAATCAGTTCATTAGAATGCAGTTGGAAATTTCAAATTGTAATTTACGAACAAAATTTTCTGTGCGGCCATTTTAATTTTATCTTTTTTGTGGATGAAATATATAACTTTTTAGAGACTTTTGCGCGATTTTGAAAACTTTTATTTATTTTAATTAGTTTTCTGGTCTTTATAAATAATTATATGAAGCTTTTGTTTATGTGGGTAAATGCTTATTTAATTCTCAATAGCTTTTCTTGAGAACGTAATAAGTATATATTTTTATTTTTATTTGTATTTAAGTCTTTATTATTTGTTTATTAATGTGTTTATTTATTAATTTATTTCCAACAAATTGTTGAAATCTTAAAAAATATATATATTTAAATTTCCACCTATTTAAATTTGTGTTTATTTATTAATTTATTAAATTATTATTTTGCTTGCAATATTTTATTAAGTATTTCTATATATAAATGATTTTCTCCCAAACGCATTTTGTTCAAGTATTTCGCAAATTTGTTATTTTCCGTGTAAATTATTTCACAAATTGCATCTTCTTCTGCCAAGCACAAATTGGTCGACATTTTAATTTTAAATCTCTCAACAATTGACAGCTGCTTCAATTAGACTACCAATATATTTAATTTGAATAATTACTTCTTTTTTTTCATTTTTGTTGGTTAAGTTATGTTATTTAAAAGCCAACTGAGTGCACGCAGACCATTTGCAAATTTCCGTAAACGCACAACATAAGGGCGCACCGTACCATCCGGACTTTAAAATTAATTAAAAATTTAAATGAGCAAAGCTGAGAATTCACAACAAACACACACACTCACATATATTTTTTAAATAAATAAAAACCAAGCTGGGCATACAAGCATGCACTTTATGGTTGTCTGCACAAGCCCTCCAGCTGCCCTGCCTATGTGCCCAAGTGCTGCTATACGACTATCAAACTGCGCTTTCAAGCGCGCACCGCGTCAATTACACGGGGTCCAGTCATAAAAATAAAGACCAAATAAATAAACTTAAAGCGGAAGAAGAGTCGGTTAGTTGGTGGCGCCCTCAAGAGCGACTAGGTCAAAGTGGTCAGCGCACAGTGTTACCAGACTGTGAAAGAAAAAGTCGAACCAGTGTTGGTGAACTAAGCAATAATGTCGGGCTGAATAAATTGGGGTAAGACAGACCATTATGGAAGGCATGATTTTAAAAATAACCCTGAATGTGAGTAAGGTTGATGCGAGGCTAGAAAACAGCTTAACTAAGGAACTTTACTTTGAATAATTTAATTTATGAGGTATGACTGATGAAAATGAATTAGAAAACAGAATATTTTGTCATATAAGAAGCTACTTTTTGACCAATCGTTCCTATGGCAGATACATATATGATATTGTGGTCCGATCCAGCAATAGAAAGAGGAACTTTAAAAATGAGAGACTAGTTCGCATAGAAACTGACGGACGGACATGGCTGTATCAACTCGGCTGTTGATACTGATCAAGAATAAAAATACTACTTTATGGGGTCGGAGTTGTCTACTTCTATGCGTTACACATTTCGAGTCAGAATTATAATACCGTCTGCAAGGTTATAAAAAGAGAAATAGTAGATAGTAGAAATAGTAGTAGTAGAAATAGAGAAATAGGGGCAACAGCAGTTAGCACAATGCTTGCTTTTTATAAATAAAATTCTCAGTTATTATCTTCAAACAATATCAAATCTTTGTCTGAAAAATACAAAACAAAATTATATGAAATTTAATTTATTATTTGTTTCGTTCCACTGTGCAGCTGGCTGTTTACTTTTTATTCCACTTGGCAGTTTGTTGCTGGCATTAATCAAGCCATTTAAATGGACATTTCTTGCTTGCAATGAAAACGGTGCGTGTGGAGTTCGCAGTAGAGCCTGTGGAGGCTGTGCGGAGTAATTACAATTACACCTGTCCGCTTGGCGGGCGCGTGCCAGGGCACTAAATTATAATTAAGCGGCAGTCAAAAGTTGACTTTTATTAAATTTTATTTATAATGCTTTAAATGCCATTAAGCAGACGACGGAGCGAACGACAGTCGCCAGCTGCCAAGGCTAATTGTGTCAGGAAAGTGACCCCAACATAAATGTCATCATCATCATCATCATCAACAACAACATAATCGTCATCATTATCATTAGGCAGCCTAGAAACCGGATATGCTCGCAATATCCTCTGATGTGTGTGACTTGAGCTCGGTTCTTATGTTTTTCATGTATTTTTTACAATTTCTTGTCTTTGATTTGTTGGCAATTTATTTTGTCATCGTCGTTTTGATTAGATTTCGTCAAAATCAAACCCCAGCAATGAGCAGGATAGCCCCGGCAGACGGAATGACTGACGTTTATCACGACATGAACGACATGGACATGGTCTCCACTCTATCTGCCACGTTCTGGACTTCGGCACGATTTGTCAGCGAAGCGCAGACACCATTAAATCGTGTCAGACCCAAAAACTGAAATTGACTTTTTATGTAGACTACGTGAAAATGTTCGGGAGTAGCCACAGAATGTACAATATATAAAAGAATGTGTTTTTCTCTGTGCTGTGTGTCGTTATCGTTATACAGGGTTAAAGTATTCACATTCCACTTTTTGTCAGTCCATAAATAATCAATCATTATGCTCCTGGGTGCCCAGTTTGCAAGTGAAAATATATGTATAAGCAAAAAATAATTCAACAACGGATTGCAATAAAAACGCAAATAACTCTGGAATTTTGTTGTTTCAGTTTTGGTTTTTTTTTGTTGTCGAGCCTATTAGTTTAGTAAGTTGCCATGAAAAATGTACAATTCCCAGTTGAGAATCGTTTAAATATTTTATATTTTTTTATTTTAAGCACACATGCTGAACATTTATTCGCACAGTCAATATGTGTCAACGTGTTGAATTCAATGACAATATTTTATTTTTTAACTTAAATTCCAACATTTTTTATAGATTTTTCGTTATGCAAAGTTGAAAAGTCAGTAAGGGAATACGATAAAAAATGTAAACGTGACATTTAATATTTTATTGTTGCAATTAAAAGAACAAAGTTTAACGCTGACTAATAACATGATGTTTACAATATGTTATTGTGTTAACAGACTGTTGAGCTGCTGTTAAGCAAGGACTGTTAGCGTGGAGAGCAACAGGGTATATAAATAATATTGTTATTAAATGTAAGCTCAATGCCTTAATGCCATAAATACCAACAAGTTTATCTTTGTTTATATTGAGAAATTTAAAATATGTAATAAATAATTGAAATTCATTTGGTTGGCAAAAATATCTGTTCCGAGGAATTTTTTAAAAGAATTCGATGTGCTACGTAAATAAAAATAAATTAAAAGGTTCAATTGGACAAAAACTCAAAGGCAATAAAAATATGGCTATAATTAAAGCTTAAAGGTTTAGCCAAGATACAAGCCAAAGCAGAGGTTGGTATGGTTACAAAGTAATAATGTGAACATGAATGAAAACAGAGAGCCAAAAACTAGCTGTAGTCAAGAGTGCTCAATAGGAAATACCCTGTAAGCAGCTTAAAAGACAGTCGAACTTTCTTTCACATATAAAGGCAGACGGGGGCGCATATGGCAAGTTGGAATAAGGTCGTCGACCACATCAATAAAACCTATTTGAGATGCCTTTGCCCTCCTGCCATTATATATAATTTATTAACAGTGGGTAAATTTAAGGCTTTAGTTGAAGCAGGAGGCTTAGAAACGCCAAAGGTATTTTGGCAAAGTTAAATAACTAAATTAAAACATTAATTCACTTATAGAAAACTACTTTATTTTAAAGACCATGCCTTTTAAGCAACTGTTACTTAATATGAGCGAAATTCCTTGGGGGAATTTGTGTTTTTTTTTTCTATTCACAATATTTTTCATAAATAAAACGTCTGACAAATGTAAGCCTGCAGGCAGCTTTGGATTTTTGGACTGACTTCAACTGATTTGCTGGCATGACTTCAGGAAATACACAGAGCTAACACACATGAGCTGAGCAGAAGCTAAATGTTTCGGAAATGGCAAAGCAGCAGTTGCCGGATGCATTTTGTGTGACTTTCTTATACACACACACACACACACACAGACATGCATTACACATACGCACTGTGGTGCACAGCAGCGAGCAGCTGAGGCGCGCGCTCATCTCATCAACGATTGCTGTTCGGCAATTTGGCTGCCACTGGGACAGTATGTGGCATGAAGTTGTGGCAGGGCGCACAGTTCACTGCACTTCGCATTGCCTCTGGCTGCGCGTACTTTCGACCCAACTGCAACAAGCAGCAGTAGGAACAGCAGCAACAGCAACTGCAACTCTAACGATGTCGAATGATTTTCTTCCGATTTTCATTGCAAAATGGTGTTGCACTTTAATTTGATTTCAATTTTCCTAACGCTCCTCTCTGCTCGAGACTGCGAGTCGTGCTGCTATTTGCCATTTTCCATTGTTATTTTGGATTTTTGGCTTCAGCTTGTTTGACTTGATTGCATTGTGTGTTAAATTTTATGTGCGATTTGTTTGATTTTCGGTTTTGCCACACAAGAAACCAACTAATTCAATAGTAAATTGTTTTTTTTTTTTGTTCTCTCGAGTTACTTGTTATAGGTTTATTGACGCGCTTAATAGAGGCTGTTAAATTTATTGGAGTGTCAAATGAATTTTAAACTGACGAGTAGATAAATTTGAACAAATTAGAATGTTTTGCTGAAGAGTGTTTGCCTCAAAGGTACCCTGTATTTTGGCTTAGCATGCAAAACAACTTCTACTTTGATTGTAGTGAAATTTCTGGCGAATCACATGAGTACTTCACTTTATTAAGCTATGTCCTCGATCCCTTTCATTGTCAATATCCCATCATTATAAATACACCTCTATGCGAATTTCATATAAGCTACCATATAAGCTGCTTTATCCCTTTAATTTTATTTTATCCCCAATTAAATACATCTTGCTGTTATAGTGCCTGAGTTTCAAGTGGAACTCAAGAAAGATAGGCAGAATTCTAATTGGTAATGTATTCGTCTGCCTGCCTCATACTTATGTATGCACGAATGACGCAAGGCTTGATTACAGGGTATACAAATTACTTGATTTCTTAAAGATTTCATTTGATTTCACTCTTGAAAAGACACTTTATAATATTCGTATCAATTTCTGGAACGCTCTCGTTGCACATTTGAATGACGTTTTTCTATGGCCTTTATTGCATAAGCTGCAATAACCATCTATTTATATATATTACGCATACGCAGCGTTGCCTGCACTTGAGCAAGTTTTTGCGGCTCGTGCTGTGAACGTCTTCGGAAATATGTTTCAAGAAGCTCCTAACAAGAAATAAAACTGTCAAAACGAAAAAACACAAATAAATAAATGCCAGCATACATTTTGCAGCCAGTTGTCAACGGAGAAAAGAGCTAAAAAAAAATGAAGAAGAACGGTGCAGGAAGGAAATTATGGAAGCCACACAACAACAACAACAGCAAACCACATTTCAGCCCAAAATATTCGCTTGTGTGTGTAAGTGTATAAAAATGTCTGCGCTGCTCTTGTGCATGAGTGTGCAAATTCCTTTCGGCTTTTGTCTAGCTTCGCATCACATTTTATAATGTGCATATTTTATAACATGCTTATGCGTTACCTAAAACCCCTAAAACGCTGCAACTACCCAAACTTTTATTTTTTTCCGTCTCCATCTCTTTTTCTGTGGCCCACTCGAGCCATGCAAAAGCTGCAAATAATGCAACAAGTCTGACTGTCACAAGTTTTTTATTATTTATTTACTTATTTTTTTCGTGTGCATTTGTGGTTGCCGGAGATGACAGCGTGAGTCACTGGTTTATTTTAAGTTGGAATTTTACCAATAAAAAACAAAAAAAAATTTTTTAAATTTCAGGTAAAGTAGGTTATTTTTGTCCACTTATAACACAAAACCTATATTATATACATATGTATATAAATATACTTATTTACCAAACATTTTTAATCCCACAAATAACTTTACTGTAAGGTCTTCTTTTGACTTCACGCATTATCCTACTTCCCACTTCTTGGTACACAAACTCTATATTATACATATATATTTTTCGCAAAAGTTTATAATCCCACACATTTCTAAGGCTTTGCGCACTATCTTTTCAATATAATCATAAATTATTCATGCTTTTATATGTTTTGTTAAATTAAATTTGATTGACCTTTATGAGCCATTTAAGCTATCAATTAAATTTTCCAAACAAAAAATAAAGCTAGATTGTTTCTGCTTGAACCCTAGTTATAGAGTTTAAAGACTTATTGTCCCGCTTAGGGATATTTATATACATTTTGTCCTATTATTTTTTATTTCATTTATATATATTTAAAGGTTTTTACTATGAATATATGTATATTTCTATATTATTTACATACATTTTCTTCAGAAGACCTCAAGCTTCCAGCACTGCGCATAATTTTTGTAAACATATTCATTTATATATAGCATTTATTTTTTAAATTTCTTACCATATGCTAAGTTTGCAAGCTCCAAGTACTGCACTTGCTCACGGGCTGCAACTGCACGCTGCCAGCCCAAATGGCTCGAAGCCGTACTTTATGCTGTAGTTGGCTGTCTGAAGTTTCTGACTTGTCCCTGACAAAGAAAACTCAACCCGACGGCTTTGGCCAAGGGAACTTTTCGACACTTTTACCCGCTGCAAGTGTTGGCAAGCCACAAAAAAAAGATGCTCTGCAACAGAAAGCAGCTAAAAATAAAAGCAGACAAAAAACAGAGAAACAAGACCGAAAACTTCTACAACTGTCATAAGAAATTTTCATATTTTATTGCCCATCTCATGACAAATTTCGTCTAGTTTTCTGCGTTTTTTTTTGTGTTTTTTTTTTTTTTGGCCCCGAGTCCGAGCCACTTGCCACGGACAAAACGAATGCTGGGTAAAAAGATTTTATTAACTAATCTGTCATTTGGCTTGAAGATGCAAATCCTGGCGCCAGACAGACACAGCGCTGGCCCCGACGCACGCAAAGTGCAATTTCCGGCGGAAATGTGACACCACCGACGGATTTTGTAATCTAATTTTAATGATTTCGCTTTCGCTGCACTTGCCCCACCCCTTCCTCCCTCTACCCACTTGCCGTTCGACCTGCCAGGACACTGCGCTGGCATCGAGGCCAAGTGCCTGGCTTGGATAATGCGTCCCAGATTCGATTTGCTTAGCTCAACATCAACAGCGCCGGCAAATTTCGCAGCTAACCCAATTTGACGTTGATTTTCTTCGAGCAGGTCTTCGGGCGGCTGCTCCTGTTTGTGTTTGGGTGTGTCCTTAAGAAATTGCAAGCGCCCCAAAAATATTCAATTAACAAATTTTTTCGCCCCATCTTCTTCTGCATGTGACAAAACGCCATTTCGAAACTTTTTCTATTTCTCTTCTGTTTTTTTTTTTGATTATTTTTTCTTCTTCTGCTACATAGACGGTAATGACGTCAGTGGCCTGGTTTTTTCTTTACGCCGCCCCTGGCTTACACGCCCCTTTTTGGCCCAGTCTCGCAAAGCAAATTAGCTGCTAAAGTTTTTGGGTGCTTGGTGGGCGTGGCGCCGCCTGATGCTGGACTGAGGCATCGAAGTTGACATCTGTGTTCAAAGTTAAAAATTAAAGGAACAGTCCAAAGGTAAGGGTAAGAAGCAGCCGAACCTGGCGTCAAAGACTGAAAACTCAAAAGCTGATTAATGAATAAACGCTGCGAACAACGCGGAGTTTAAACGGCGCATATGAGCTTTTGTTTTCCCCAGGCTGTGCGTGTGTGGTTGTGTCTAGGTATGTGTGTGTACGCGTCAGACTAATTTTAGCAATTATAGAAAAAAAATGTGAGCGCTACATGAGCAGCTGAAGAATGTATTGACAGTTTAGGGACTAAAGACGAGCAAAAGCAGCCCACAAGGTATGTGCTAATTTTTAACTTGTAGTTATAAAAGTAAAAGTATGTTTAAATTTTCCCAATTGCCGTTTAAGGGACTAAGAGTCATGTTTAAGGTACATAAGTGCCACTAAAATGGACATGTGTATAATTCAATGGATGCCCAGAGCTTTTAGAGCTTGTTGCTGATGGTTGCATATGTAGAAGGCCCAGAAGAATGGCAGCATAAAACTAGTTTAATGCGTTTAATAATATGCAATAAATTCATTTAATGTTTAAGCTAAAGTTCGACAGTAATTTAAAATCTCTACTGAAGTTCATTGTGAACTGTAATAAATAACAACAAAATAAAGAACTGGCCCCTTTGGAATATGTCTCAACAACTTGAACGAAGTAAAACCCGAAAGCAATCTTACGAAATCTGAAATGTGCATGCATAACAGTTGCCCAGCATAGTTAGAACCAAATATTTGCAACAGCAACAACAAAAATTACATCGCTTCGCATTGCATTCATTTTTGCTTGCATCTCCCACAGGAAATGGCAATAAAATTCAACCAGTTCCAGCTCATTGGGTCTTGCAGTAAGCCGAGTTGTTCATTAAATTCCATGGAAATCAGCGTTGCATGCAAATTGCTCATCAAATTTCGACCGATGCCAAATAATGTTTAATCAGCACCTGTTACGAACTATCTGCGAAAAACCAAACAAAAAAAAGAAAAGAAAAATATCGAACCAAAAATAAACTTGAACCGCATCCTAATTATCAATAATTTGTTAGGCAATTTATGGCCACATTTTGAAATGCGCTAAAATGCACAGAAGAGCAACATCGCATGTCAAAATGATAACAGAAAGTAAAAATAAAGGCTGTCGAATATTGAATACCCTTGAAGACATTTTACTCATATAACATTGAAATGGTAAAGTAGTTTTTGATCTTACAAGTTGAAAGTTTACTAATAAAAAAAGAGAAAGTGGGCATACATTCGGCACGCCGAAGATTTAATACCCTTGTAGGAATTTTCCTTTTGCAGATATGTAAGAATAGTAAAGCTCGCTAATGCTGAGTTTGATGAAAATATCTTTAAAATATATCTACTTTTTGACCGATCGTTTCTATGACAGCTATATGATATAGTGATCCGATCCGGACCTATTTCAAGACTATAGCCTTACAACCGAGAGACTAGTTCATATATAAACAGACAGATGCTGATCTAGAATATATACGCTTTATGGCGTCGGAGATGTCTCCTTCTATGCGTTACACATTTCATGACAAATTATAATGCCCTCTACAAGGGTATAAAAAAGGATTTTTATGAACTATAATTTTACTAAAGAGTTACAGTATTATATATTTGATATATCAAAATGGACTTGCCGAAAATATATATATATATATGGATAATAAGAGATCGTTTTCTATACCCCGCTGTATTGCATCTGTAGCAAATGTCAGCAACAAATTCGACTTATTTAGACGACTTTAACGACGACTTGTACGAACATATATTATTTGTAGATAGATAATTGTCGCTCTTGTAGCATATGCAAGAGTATAAAAAATGAGTCATGCGAGTATGCATGAATTTCTTTGGCGTAGTTAAGAGCTGGAAGGCAAAAGAGGTTGGGTGAACGTTAGGTGGCAACCCTGGCAATGCGGCTGCATTTGGCACTAATGAGTTTTACCATATTCGTTGCTGTTTGCTTTTTGGTCAAATTGTTTGCCATGGTTTTTGGCTGATGCTGCTGTTACCAACGTGGGCGGGGGAATGGGGGTAGAAAGCCGAGAGTGCCGAGAGTGTGGGGTGGGGAGCTGCCATCACAACCAATTTCAGCAGCGAGAAATGAAAATGCCTTGTTTCTGTTTTTGTTTTTTTTGTTTGTGTCTAATTACAAAATATCGCGCAGTCTATGCCAACCAGGCAGCCCTACGCAGCAATTCATGTTGATTAGCGCGTCAGCAACGGACAATGTTGTGGTTGCTCTTGGGCCGGTTGTGGGGCATGTTTTTGGGCTGTTAGGGCTGTGGTCCCACCCCGCCTCCTTCCCGCCGTGCAATCAACAGTTGCAATTCATGCCACAATTGTGCAACATTTTCCCATGACGTGGCTTCAGCCATTTTATTTATTAGCCGTCTGATTTGATTTGAGTAGCCTAAAAGCCGAATCAAAGCTAAAATGCTATTTGATACGTATTTTCTCTCTTCGGGGCAATATTAATTAGGGTTGCCAAGTAACTGATTTTCGATATATCGATTGGTTGAAATGGAAAGCTCTGAATGAGCGATGAGTACGGTGTTAAATAAGGGAATCAGTCAGACAACAGGCCTTAGTTACAGAGCTCTTTTTGAATACTTGTGAAAGTGTACAATGCAAGTGTACAGAAGCAAAGTATATCGATTAATCGATAGGGACCAAATTTATTAAGATAATTAAGATATATACATATTAGTGTGCTCGGGCTGTAAACTTATATGAAATGATTGTGAGTTTTCAATACATAAAATATCATATGTCAAATAGTGTGGAAATAAGAAGACAGAGACGAACAAAAAGGTAGTTATCGATAATGCGATATACAATTATTTACTGGAATGCAAACGAATACTTTTGAGTAGTACAGACAGAAAGCGAAGTTAAGTTTGTAAAGAATAACCAGAAAGACATTCAAGGCCGTGAAAGGCATTATGCAGCAATGGAGCAATAGAGAATGTGGCATATATCGATGAGCGGGAGTCCCAATACCAAACCCGATAAAATATTAAAGAAATTTGATGTTATTTTGATTATGAATATAAGCTGCTCACAGTATGTATACACAGGTCGAGAGAATATTACTATGAAGTTAGTTTAGGGATTTATCGATAAGCCGATTGTTGCATGATATCACAAAATAAAACAATCGACAACATTTCGACCAGCCTATAGTTTGATTGATATTGCAAAAACTTGGTTTCAATCTATGCTTAACAAAACATACACATTTTAACGCTTAATCCTTACACAAGAATTGCAATGAAAGGAATGCGAAATAGTTGAGTTATTTAGAGTTTGTATTTGATTTAAATAAGCTGCAGTTGCTATTGGCTGCTTTGTAACGCTATTCACTCGATCAAATTTGAAAAGTGCTCAAGCCAATTGAATTTCTGAGGCAACACACACAATGCCAACCTCTCTTTTTCGCCGTGCATGTGTGTCTGTGTGTGCACTTGTGTTGTGCTTGTAGCTGGGCAACATTTCATCTATTTACAGAGTCTATCTGTGTTTCACAATCACAGTGCCTTACCTGCTATTGGCATTGGCATTGGCAATTCCATTGATTTTGCCCGCTTTCCACTTGGCAGCACAGTGAGTGCAACAAAAAGATTTTTCTAATAAAGAAATCGAATCGAAGGACGCGCAATATTTCTAATGGCACCTGGGAGAAAGATAGACACAACGAATAGGGGCAAGCTGGGCGCAGAGCCAGTTCAATTGGAAAATGTTCAAAGGATATGAGGTGTCAGCTGATGAAGATGTGCCCGGCACTCTGAACCTGAACCCAGCCGCCTGGACAGTCACCTGGACAGTCCACTGACAGCGTCATCTTATTGTTGCTGTTCCATGCACCAAATGCACTGCCAAACAGGAACTGAGAACACGAAGAAGCCAGCAAAAGGCAGACAGAAATCAAAAGTTGTTTCATTTTCGATGTGCCACGTAAAAATAGGGGAAAGCACTTCAACAGCAAAAGGTTTTCTAATTAAAAAAGTTTACCCAATTGCTGATTGTAGTATGTTAAATTGAGTGCTTGCTATTCAATAATAAATGAAATCATTTCTTCAATTAAATACAATTGTACGCATAAGAACTGTTTTTTCTGGGTTTTTTGAAACTATTTCACAAAAATGTAGCGTACTTTTGAGCGCAAATTATTTTACCTTAGATTGACTAAGGCCAGGTTTCAGCTACATTGAAGATTTTCCGGAAATAAATAATATTATTAATATAAAAAATAATATATTTACATGAATATATGCCGAAAAGAGTATACTGCAGTAAATTATCATTATTTTTGTTATTTTACACTTATTTTCATAAAAATCTTTAAGAATTATCATAATAGAAATAGATTGTCCAACAAAAATAAATTTGTTTTGTTTAAAAAATTTATTGAAAATAAATTTGTAGGAAGTAAGAAATGAAACTGCGGAGAACATCAGGAGTGTTCCAAAGTTTCATTTCGACTAAATATATGTATACGGAAAAATTGATTAAAATTATTATTTTAATAAATTAAACCCCGGGCCTCAAGGAAGCTAATGCATGTATACGCACCTAATTTTTTTTTTTAATTATTCGTTATTTAGGATACTTTTCATATTAAAATTAATCGCATCTGAGTTCCACCTTCTAAACAATTCAAGGTTATTTTATGCAGCATACTTCTAGGAGCATATGATTTGTACATTTTCTTACTTTTATAAAATTCGAATGAATTAAATATAAGAATAGATAAGAGAAAACTTGCTTTTTCAAACCCAAAAAAATTTCATTTTTTAATTACATTTTTTTTTTTTAATCTGAGAACTCAGCTAAGTCTTCCACAGTCCAAACAGAGAGAACATCAGTTCGAGAACATCAAATTACAATTCCCAATATCTAACAGACAGATGACATATCTAGGTAGGTTTCCCTTGTACTGTACATTTCCCATAAATAAAATGGAATTTCTTATACTCCAAAATAAATGATTTCTTTGAATCAGAGAAGGCAGCTTATTCTAGCGAAGTTCAAAAAGAAACCTTCCTGTTGCAGCATACATTAAAATCCCCAATATTAAACATACAGATGACAACATATCAAGCCTTATAAGTTTCTGCATATTTTTCAGTTTAAAAATACTACTGTTTAATATGGGCCATAAATTTACTGCAAATTCCAACTATCCAACCATCCAATTGAAGCTCATTCAGGAAGTTAATTTCCAATCACAACGAAGCCAATCGATGACCTTAAAACGAGGCAATAACCTCTACCCCAAAAAAAGAAAACGTATTAATCATACGCACTGTCGAACAACTTAAAAGGTCTTTTTACAAATTCACAGCACATTTTCTTACTGTGTAATGGCGGCACTTCCGCCCAACGGAAGCTCGCAAAGCTGGAAACTAGCCCACAGAAACACGCGCGAATCGAAAATATTAAGTGCCGCAGTTAGGCCAAGTACTTAGCGCGAACAAAATGCCACGACAAGGCAGGGCGCAGAGCAGAGGCGTGGGCGGAGTTACAGGAGCCAGAGCCGGAGCCGGTGCCGGGCCGAGGCGGGCCGAGGCGGGCTCTCCGGAAGCGTCAGGCCACACAATGTGCAAACAATGAGCCAAGCGAAGAGAATGAACCCGCTAAATATGGCCAAACAAGATGAGAAATGGGCTGGCTGGTTGGGGTAGGGGTTGGGATTGGGGACTGTTCGGTTGGGCGTGTAACAAAGGCGCATTCAAAACAATGTCCTGTTGACGCCGCCGCAGGCTTCAGTTTCAGTTTTACATCGCATTTTTGGCGGGGACTCGGGCGCCTCGAGCGATGCGTTGCGCGTTTGTCGGAACTGTCACATTAAAATGGATGATTTATTTGTGCTCTTAATTTATTGCGCCACAGCCGGCGAAGGCGGTCGCGGCTAGGAGCCGGAGTCTGTAGCCAGCGCCAGGATATTGAGTACGCGTAATGCATGAACGAGTGTACCCACCGACTGATGGGAGGCTGGGGTGAGGGTGGGGGCCAATGAACTCCGCCCAGCGGGGCTATTATAATGAATTTTACACGCTGCCATCGCACTTGGCACTTAATAATCGCATTAGGGCGCTAAGCAGCTCGCTGACACATGCACGACTGCCGAGGGAGGAGGGGGGACAAGACGCAGCAGGCGGGAGGCGTGGCAAAAGAAAAGCTTGGCTAGTATGGGGAGCGTATACTTTATCAGCTGGCGCTAATGTTTTATTGTTTGCTTATTGCTACAAATGATGGCAGCAGCCCCCCTTGACGCCCCCTTTGCACAATTTCGCTTAATGTGCATTACAAGTGTGTCGAATGAATTCTGGCAGGCACTGTTTTGCACGTTGTGCGAGTATATACTCGCCTTAACTGTAGCTGTGATAAGTGCAGGTGTTTAATTAACGCGCTGGGGTCAGTCAGAGGCGTCCATAAAATACCCAAGCACACAAAACAGATAACATTGTGTGTGAAAATGTTGCTTACAAAGGGTTGTTAAATTCAGGTATTGAATGAGGTGGATGCTCATAAACATGCCCAACTGCTGGCTCCCTTACAAATGGTATTTCATTTGAGCAGGCTTTTGTTTCCTAATGAATGCCTTCAATGCTGATGGAATGTGATTTAAATTGACCAGTTGGTTTTCAGAAATTATTGTTAATTAATTAAATATCCTATAAATCGAGCAAAACACAACATAAAATAATATAATATAATAATGTATATACAATATAATAGAGCATTCCAAACCTATATAATAGAGCATTAAATATACTACTTAATATCTTTGAAATTGTAGCTGACCTTTGCTAATTTAAAGCCAAAATATAAGATTTGCGCTAATGATGGCTTATATAAGCTCACCTTGAAGAATATTTAAAAAAGCTAAGCTTAACAAACTACAATTTTTACCAAGGATATAAAAACAAACAAGTAACAACTCGCGGGTGCTAGGGAGGCCTACGTTCCTTTAAAGTCTCTAGCTCTTATAAGTTTTGAGATGGACCTATTTCAATCATTTCCATAAAAGCAATATACCCCTTCACAACCATTTTCATAGGCTTCAGAGACTCCAATGAACCGGAAAGGTTAGCATGTCGCAAGCAGGAACAAATTTAAATACGACTGTAAAAAAGTTACAATTGTTACTATCAAAGTATCGAGAAGTGTCTATCACTAATTGGAAGCACTCTAAAGTTAATTGATAAATGAAAAAAGCACATGCAGATTTCAATCTATGAAATGCAATATATTTCAATTAGTTCACTTTACGCTCTTTTCAGCTTTTTAGTGAAGCACTATTTTATTGAAATAAATAAACAAAAAAACATATCATAATTCAGTTTTTTACAACTCGCTTTCAAATTTGCGCTCAGCTGCAGATGCACATCCTATCGCAACAATATGTCATATAAATTGCCATTTAGTTATTATTATTATGCTTGGCAAGGGCGAATCTATTGTTTCCCTTGAATTGCGTTAATAAATCAGTGCAAAAATTATTTGCTGCAATAAAGCTTGGCTTGAAATCGCGGCCACGCCCATTTGGCCACCCAATGGGTGGTGCCGCCCATTCATTCGACAGTTGCACAGAACTGTGTAATGAACATTTATGAGGCAATTTCCTTGGCAACACACACGCGCACACACACACACACACACACACACACAAGGGACACACAGAGACAGATGACAAACCGTTGGCAACGGGAACATCGCCTCGCCCGAGTCCTGCTCCTCCCTGCAGCCATGTCCTGTGCTGCTCGTCGTTCGTCGTCGTCGTCTTCTGCTTTGCTGGAACATGGCGCAGAACTTTTTCTGCTCCACTTATGCCCAAACTAATTAAGTGCAGGAAAAAGTTACCATTTCCTTCCCGTTTACAACTGCCGGTCTCCTGATCCTGGCGCGCTGAATGCAACGTGGTGCTATCGCTAGGAGCCCCCCTCCCTCACCCTCCGGTCAGTCCTTGTCTCTGCTGTAAGACAAGTTGTAGCATTTTTTGACACTAGACGGGCTGGTTGGATGGGGGACGGAGGGGTTACATGCTTAGCCAGTAGCTGTGCTGTCCCGTTGGATGCCCCGCATTAGGGCCAGAACGCATTCTGTTCTGCAACTGTCGCTGTTCTCCAAATATTTAACAGACGCTCCACTTGGCGCTGATAGCCCATTCGGGCGTCATAATAACGAAGATAAATGTTACAAAAGTTTGCTCACAACACACGCCCATGGGCAGCGGCCAGGGAAATAGCAGGGGGAGTAGCAGGGACCAAGCCCTGCATCTATGCCATTTCTAGTTGCATTGTGCTGCATACTTTTTGGGCAGGGGAACCTTCGGTAATAGCTAGGCGGAGAGAGGGAGAGCGCGCAGGACGACGGCGCTATAGACAATGACAATGTTCCCAACTATGCGTAGAGACAAAAGTTGGAGAGATTTTTCTGTTAAGAAGTTTATAGAGTTTGTTTTGTAGGGTACAAGGGCGTGACGGAATGATTTCTTGCGACCTTAAGGTTAATTGGTATTCGGTATTAATTGCCTGAAAATATTGTTTATTTGATTAGCTTAACACTTCTCTACACATTAGGGTTTGATAATACTTCTGTATCCATTGGGAAAAAGAATTGCAACGCTTTTATACGATTTTATTCGTTAAATATGGCACAAAAGTTGCCAAAATTTCATTAAATCCTTGCTTCAATCACAGTTTTTGCCGCGCTATATTTTATTTCAGATGTTCTGATATTTAAAAATGTAATTAATTATATATATATCTGAGGATTTTTTCCATTAATGATATTCACTTTTATTTAATAAATTATTCTTCATTTCTTAAATCCAGCAATATGATCTCTTTTTAAGTTTTAGATGTTTTGATATTTTGAAATATTTTTTTGTTTTATTTGAGAATTATTTTAGTTAATGATATATTTAAATAGATTTTATGTGATCATAGCTCCAATATCCATTTCGTAATTTCAGCAATATTATAAATTTTCTCTTTTTATACTGTTATTCATTTAAACGTTCTCCAAGTTCATTCTGTGCTGTTTAAGCTTGGATTTATTCTACTTCAATTTTGCATATTTCTTATCTATTCGCGATTGCCATATTTTTTAGTATTAATTATAAGAACACCGTTATTTAAGTTTCGGATTAAGCATTCTCATAAGTCATCCATGTTCACTTTGCGTATATTGAGCTTAGACTTTCTTTGAGAACAATATCCATTTTTAAACGATATACCTTTGAGCAGCGCATTCGCCAATCGAAGATGCCGCAAAGTGTGGCACGCAAAAAAAGACTGTTAACTAATTTGTAGTCGCTGCGAAATGTTGACATGCCAAATAAGATGATGTAAGGGAAAAGGGGGAGGAAGTGGAGATTTGAGAGGGGGCTACAACTCCCTGGCTGGAATATGGGCACCAGAACTAATGCTTTGGGGTTTTTTGCTTCATTTTAGTTGCAAGTTTAATGAGAACTCGACGCGACAGTTTACACGATGCTCGTTAGTTTTTTGGCTAAAACTTTACCCTAAGCTCCGTGCAGACCAGCCGTTGCCCCTCGCAAGCTCTCGCCACGGGCATTTTGGGGCAATGCAATTCACAAATTTTCAACCAGTTGCCAGCTGTTGGATCACATCAAAACTGCAGCGTGTCCAGGCTCACGTCCTTGTCCAATGGCCAGACGGCGAACAGAGACTGAGACGGTGTCTCGTTTGTTTGATTTATGTCTGTGTATTTGGCAAATGTTGCAGCAGCGCGACCTTTTTGTTCCCCGTTGCTGTTGCTCTTTAATTAAAAAACTAAAATAGATGGCTGCATAGAGAGCGTGTAATTTTTCTAGATTGCAGCACTTGAATTATTTGATTGCCAGCAAGCGATAAATTAGGGTAACAGCAAAACAACAAAGTTTTCCGAGTAACAAATAGTCGCGACTTATATACCCTTGCCACAATCACATTAATTCGGAAAAGCTTTTTAGTTGATTCTTAACACTAAAAATAGATTATTCTGCGCGAAGAGCTTTGAAAGCACACAAAAGCTGTTCGGAGCTTCTTATCTTACGGTATTTTAATATAAAAAAACATTTTTGTTACTTTGAGTTCCAATGCATTGACATTGGTAAAAAGCGCTTGATTTAGATTAATCTTAAAAGGCTAAGTTACATTAAATTGTTGTATTACTTGAGCTGTTTTTTATTCCATAAAATGCAAGCTTTCAAACAAGAAACTTAAAAAGCTCCTTGAAAAGATTAAAGCTTTGTTCATCTTGAAACTCACGCTTAGAGCTTTAATGTGCTTGTAAAATTAATTATTAAGCTGGAATCTAGGACTATATTCGGCTCATACGTATTGTCAACTAATATATCGTACTTCTAGCTTTTTTTTAAACCTATAAAATATGTAAATGCAGAGCTTAAAATGCAGTAAGGTTTCACAACAAAAGCTCTCATAAAGCATACGTAAAGCTAACTTTGAGTGCAATACAACACACAGCAGCTATATACGATTTATATTGTGTAACACTTATCAGTTCATCCAAGCTAGTTCTGAGAATTATCTAAATATAGCTTTCGAATACCCTATATGATGACTTGCATTGTTAGAGTATACAAAAGATGATCAAAGCGCGCTGCTTTTAATGGCTGGTTATATAAATAAACCGTCGCTCAAGTTGACAGCGCATTTTGTGCTTGTTCTTCTTCTATTTTTATTCTAAGGACTTAGCTGGGGAAGTACACACATACACTCACGCACACATATATAAAGTAGCTCTATAAAAATATCTCACAGATGCTTTCAATAAGAGGGAAGAAAAAAAAACAGAGTCTGAGATACATAATAGGGCACACATGACGCACACACACACACACACACACACACACATAGAGCGAGACTTGTGCGCTTGTGAGTAGGAAGCAGCAATGGATGCGAAATCTTTTCAAAGTTCAAGCAGCCGCAGCCTTTTTGGCTCCTGCTGCTCTAAGGCGTAGCTTAAGAAAATAGTTTATGCGCCGCGTGAGGCGCGTATTTCAAATACCACAAATTTAACTCAGTCAGCAAAGCAAATGGATCCGACTACCATGCCAAACAAAAGTTCTCTGATGAGACTGCAATGCTGACATTGTGTAGCTGTGTCCATTCGACGCCATATTTTCCGCTTTTCCGCTTTTCTTGGTGCACTCAATGCGCACAATATTGGTTAACTATAGATGCCTCGTTTATTTGGCGCTCTCACCATTTAGAAGTGTGTACGAAATGGAAAAAAAAATCAATTTATCATCAATATGGAGTGCATTAGGAAGAGAATACCAGGCGCTAGTTCGTAAGACTATATTGCTATATATAAGACTGTCATTTATAGTTAAAATATATTTTAAATACCTAAAAACATTATTTTTTTATTATTACACTTCTATCTAACAGTAGGTTGGTTATTTCCGCTCAAGGAATTTGTCAGACTTAAAGCTTTCAGTTATCATCACATTTTTGTATCTTCAATAATAAATTAATTGTTCATCAAAGTAAAAAAAAAAAAAGTTATTCAAACTCAAGTCAAACTAATTGTAAAACTTAAAGAAAATTCCCATTCTAATGCTAAAAAACTTCAGGACCAACTTATATTCTGTCCAACTAAATAATGCAGGCCAAGAAACCATTCCTGCCAACTTTTGATGCATAATTAAAGCATGAAAAAAACAAATATATACAGAAGATGAAAAAAAGACTGTGCTATAAAAGCGCTTTGTGCGTCAAATTGTGGTATCCATTGCCATATCCTAGTCTCACGCGGCAACATGCTCTTCAAGCTATTCCCACGACTGCGGTTGCGAGCCGTCACGGGGCCGGTCAGGTCCTGCGATGCGTTCATTTATATGGATCGTGGCATGCAATCGCTTGGTTGGATACCACCGAAACACATCTATGGACGCTGGATATATCTTTTGTGGACAGTTTTCACAACGGTGCTTGGAATAATTATGCTGGATGTGTCGCTGTTGTTCAGCTATTTTAAGGAATTGAGCACCTTTTCGGCGGGTCAGTTTCTCACCTCGCTGCAGGTGTCCTTCAATTGTTTTGGCTCCAGCATCAAGGCTAGCTACACATTTGCGGGCATCAGGCGTTTCAAGCTGGCCAAGAAGCTTTTGGATCGCCTCGACAAGCGCTGCACCACCGTGGAGGAGTACGCCCAGCTGCATAGAGCTGTGACGCGTTGCAATCAGTTCTATATGGCCTACCAGACCATGTACCTCATGTATACGCTCTCCACATTTCTATCTAACGCCTTTAGCGGTCGCCTGCCCTGGAAACTATACAATCCGCTGATTAACTGGCAGACGAGTACACGGAACTTTTGGCTGGCGGGCTTTATGGAATACTTTTGGATGACAACCGCTGTGATGCAGGATTTAATGGCCGATGTTTATCCTGTAATATACTTTGTAATCCTGAGAGCTCACATAGGTTTGCTGAAGCAGCGGTTGCGACGACTGCGCACAGATCCAACGAGGAGCGAGGAGCAGAACTATGAGGAGCTAATCAAGTGCATTGATGATCATCGTGTAATATTGGAGTAAGTTTGTATTCCAGAGTGAATTATTTGCCAGCAAATTTGCATTTTAATTTCTGCTCTTCTCAGGTATTGCAACACACTACGACCCATTGTTTCGGCCACAATTTTCGTACAGTTTCTGCTTTGTGGCCTTGTCATGGGCTTGTCCATGATCAATTTACTCTTCTTTTCAAATTTCTGGACTGGCCTGGGCACTGCTGTATTTCTGTGTGATCTGGTGCTGCAGACCTTTCCGTTCTGCTACATTTGCAACATGATCATGGATGACTGCGAGGAGCTCGCCAACTGTCTCTTTCACTCCAATTGGCTGAGTGCAGATCGTCGTTATAAGACCACATTGCGTTATTTTCTGCACAATGTGCAGAAACCCATCGTTCTGTCAGCGGGCGGCGTCTTTGACATTTCCATGAACACAAACATAACCGTGAGTAGCGACCTTTTATTTTGGTCTTTATATCTTTCAAGTTGTTCCTTTGTTCATAAAGGTCGCTAAATTGGCATTTTCCGTGGTCACGTTCGTAAAGCAATTAAATATTGCCGAAAAGTTTTAGGATTGGCAATTTCGACTGGAGAGTTCTCTATGAAATACCTATTGTATGCTACTATTAAAGAGGTGGCCAAAAAAAAGTTTTATCATATAAGACCTACCCAAAGTATGCATGCGAAAGACTAGAAAACTTTGATATGCCATTGGGTACATACTCTTAAATATATCTCTACACTATGAATTTAAAAAAATATCTCAGTTGCACAGCGATATTTAAATGAACTAAGCTAAGCAAGCAAACTAAAAATGTAAATATAACAATTAAAAAAATGTAGATAAATATTAATTAAAACCAACAGCCCTATACCTAAGCAATACAAGGTTTCAAATTAATTAAGTTTTAACAATGCCCTGGCAGCCATTGCTGGTATTCACTTAGCATTTAGATTCAACTATATGATAAATTTATATAATAATTATTTATACCATATAAGCTATAAAAGCCCATTCATGGCTTTTGAGTATTTTTTCTTTATCTAAAATTAAAAAAATTTATAATCATCGTGCATATTAATGAATAAGTTCTACTTTATATTTTCCAAGCCCAAAAACAGGTTTTTACATAAATTTGGTAATTGTAAATTATAAAAGCTTGTAGCTATCATTTAACCTACTGAACAAAATTACAATATTAAAATCACTCAAAAGCTCCTTCACCGATTTATTCTCTAATAGTGTTGCAAAACACTTAAGTATGCGACATGTTTCAGTGTTGTTTAAATTTTATTATTCCGTTTCGCATAGTTGGCCAACTAAAGCGTTACAAGCTGCACTACAGAACGAACATGCCGCCTCGCACTGCCACTTAATAAAGTGCAAACAAGCAAGTGATTATTTCACAGCTATTGTTCAACACCCTCCCTCCATACTCACACCCACACACAAACACACTGCGACTCGTGACCCGTGACAGCGACTGGAATATAGCCAGGATATGGCGAGCGGCGGCGTAACTAAGGATTTGCGTAATACACGGAGAATTGTTCCACACCAGCAAGATATGAGAGTTGATAAAAAATTTCGCATCGAATAAAAAATATCCTTATGCAACACTCAAATAAAACCCTGTTACATCCTGCGTCACACATTTAAAGCACTCACTGTAACAGTGTGTAACAACAGCGATGACCGCCGCGAAAAATTGTACAGCGTGAATTTTCATTGTTGAACTGAGGACGAAAAAAAGGCAAGAAAAAACAAAGAAAAATGAAGAAGAAAACAAGCTACAGTTATACAATGAACACAAAAACCGGACAGAGCGGACAGCCCACGTAACGGCACAGACAAAAAGCCGCGCTGGGTGGCAACTCTGGCGATTTGCAGTGGCAAAAGACGAAGACAACCGGCAACTGGTAACTGGTAGCTGGCAACTGGTCCGCGTGCCAAGTGTGCTGAAATTTACGAGCTGCTTTATGGCCGCACAAGGACAGCAAAAGTGGACACGCGCACCCGCACACACACACACACCAAACACACACACATACACAACTGGAATTTTACTTTTATCCATTTAGGATAAAAGTTTTCGTTTTGTTTTATTTTTGGCTCTTGATTACAGGCGGCTGTAAAATTTTATTGGTATTATCTCTGGGGCTCTTCACAGTTATTGATATTGATTAATTGTTAAAAAATGTATATTTCAAGTAATAAATGTACTTGCTTGAGAAGGCATTGTAGGCTTTTCATTATGCTGGAGTGGAAACAGGCACATGTTGCATTATACCTCAAAACTAATCAGCTTAGGTCCCATCTCCATTTATTGCAATTCGATAATTTATCGATATTTCCAATATCGATGAAGAAAAGGGCAATCGAAAAAAATTGCTGCTATTATATATGTACATACATAAGCTGCTTATAGTATAATTTTTAGTATATTTATATAAAATAATATACACAATATCTAAAGGGCACTTTAAGCGATAATATTGTTAGCCAAGAGCTACCACAACTGCCGCACACTAGTCGGTTCACCACAGAGACAACACAATCAATTGTACGGTGGCAACCAAAAGTATGCAGCTATAATAATTATAATGCATGCAAATACTATTATATTCAATTTGAACATGTTTCACATATTTTCGTTGACAATTTGTGTTGTGGGCCACTAAATTAGGACACTCGCCGCAGGATATGAAACATAAAACCCGAAAATTAATATCATTAGTATTTTCTGTGCCTATGTAAACATATGTATTTATATAAACATACATATATTTTATAATAGTCAATTTGTGCGCATTTATTTTCCAGCTTGTAATGAGCTAATTTTGGCATTTGCATTTGCCATTTAACAAATCCCAATTGAAATATTTTGCCTAATTAAATAATGTAAGTATCGCTCTTTGGATAACTTATACGTTAGACATATGTTAACATACCAAATAATATGCACAAACTTGAAAATTCAGTTCAGTTAATTGAAGAGCTGATAAACATAATGAGCACTCAAAGTGACTTGTGAAATTGACTAGTTCGGCTGTTAGCTTATTTAAATAACGATTCAATAAGAAATTTGAAGCTTTAAGATATCGCTTCAAGGACCTTTAACAAAAAGAGAAAGGCAGAAATCTGGCCTTTGTAAGTCCACTTGATTTAACACTTCATATACTATTATGCTCGCAGATTCTCTAATATTTTACAGCACTTTCTTTGATTTTCATACATGTCTTACGTTGGTAGCTCTTAGCGCTAAATATTGTTCGTATATTTGTCGAAGCTTTCACGTGCTTTTATATCTCATTGCTTACATCAAGTGTTTAATGAGCTTTTTGTTGAAAGACTTCAGTGCTAAAAGCTTTTATTTTCTTTTTAAGCTCAGAATTAATGCTTTTATGAACCATTCTTAAGCTTTTATGTGCTTTTAAAGCTGTTGTTTAAAATGTTCAGAATGCTTTAATGTGCTTACGAAGCTTTATTGCAAACTAATCATATTAACGGCTGCTTTAAAGCTTTTATGGTTTTTAATATCTTAAATGGTGGAGAATCTCGCTGCGACAATATTCGAATGTGAGAGAAAATCATAATTTTAGCTTAGGATCTAATTGTGCTAAGCTACTTAAATTTGACAAGTACGGAAGGTAGCAATACGTATATCGCGAGGCATATAATATTACGTAATATTGTATGGTTTTAAATTGCGTAACATGTCACACAGAGAAATTTATCTCGACTATCAATCAACAGAGAGACACTAATTGCAATTTGTGGTAGTACTGCACGAATGCGCTACACTGTGCTACACAATTTTTGTTTGCATTTTGCGGCACGCTTTTACCTCGCTGCTGGATGATGGATTTGCGTATGCGAGTTAAGCGTTTGCCAAAAACCGCATCGACTCGCAGTTCGAGACAATTTTACACATTCCGCACAACAGTCAATTTCCAGGTAATTCAATTGGTGGCGGTCGCGGCTGCGGATGTGTATGTGTGTATTGTGTTTATAACTGTGTGTGCACTGTTCAGCGAAATGCTCATTCAATATGCTGTGCAGGTAGCTGCCCGTAGGCCGGGCAAAAACTGTTTTAAATATTTATTTAAATGTTGTTAGCCTATTGAAGGAGCTGCCTGCGAGTTGGCCATTAAGTAAACAGCTTTTGCCGAAAAGGCTTAGTTATTAGAGCTCACAATATTATTATTATTATTGCGGTTGCTGTTCCTTTGGCTTATATAGTATCAATGTATGCAAATAGACCAATACGCTTTTGATCTCCACGCAGCAACTTTAGCAACTTCTCTGCTCAAGCATTGAGGGATTTTGGCCACCTCGTGCTACGGTTTCGTTTGCCTGCCATTCAGTTCGGACCAAGTCAGCAGCAAATACTCAATGTTGATGCCTTGGCATTTCGGGCTTACATACAAGCAAATATGGTATGTTGCTAACAATTGTTCAACAAGCTTTGCGTAGCTACTGAGCATAAAGAACAATATAACAACAGTGTTTAAATGCAGAGCAAGTGTAGGGACCTTAATGCAATGCAGCTAAATAATCTAGGAGATAGAGTACTTAAGCACATAAGATTCAAGGAACATTAACAAAAACGAATTAAATAAAAATTATTATAATCTAAGAGATAATTTCTTAAAATATAATTATAAATAATATTATATTATAATTTTTAATTATGCACCTTATTATATATAAAAACAAAATATAATAACAAATATAAAAATAAAAACATATTTAAATTATGAATAAAAGTTCCTACCTCGAGCCAGCTAAACCAAGATTTATAAATAGAAAGGTTACCAAAACCAGCATTATATAAATAAGTGTTATATAATTCGACCGTTTTTCGATTACATCTTTATTTTATGAAGATTTACACAGCGCAAGTAACTTAAGCTTTTCATATAAATTAATTAATTCGGAGAATTTAGATAAAGAGTTTGGACATGTTTTGAATGACTTTTAAAGCAACATTTTTATTTGCGGCCTTCAATGCTTTAAAGCCGTTTTTTATGAATTGCCAGGAATTGAAAGTATTTTATAAAATTTTACTAAAGAACGAACTAAAGCATTGCATAAATATTTCATATTTGGTTAAAATTCCTGTTTTTGAGCGAGAGATAAGTTGCATATGCAAAATGGAGAATAAAAATAAAGGAATGTTTTTTTATCTTAATCTTTAAAAACAAAGTGAATATAATGCAAAGTAAATATGAGTTGAATAAAATATAGAAAAAGAGTAAATTAAACCGGAGCAAAAATAATTGAATGGAAATGAAAAAGATTTGGATTGAGAAACGGAAATTTGTATATACATACATAAATAAATGCATATTTCAATTAATTAATGACTGCAAAAGAAGCTCAGGTTCATTAATTGTTTGGCATTTATTGAATGCATTTAAAATACTCAGTGCGAGTCCTGGCGCATCCTTGCGGCGGCCGGCAGAAAGTCAATATTATTACCGTCAATGCGAACACAAGGAACGTCGATGGTGTCAGCAACAAAAATGCGGCGATAAAAAATGCTCTCAATTAATTAAACACCCAAAAGCGACACAATAATAAAAATGCAGTGCCCCGTAAAGAGAATGACCAGGCAACCAGTTGAAATAACCAACAAACCCACGGATATTCCAAACCACCGAGCCAACAGCAACAAAAGTATGGACCACATTAACAACAACAACACGAAGAAGGAGAACAACAACAACAAAACGGCAACAGTCGGTGGCACCAGCATGCCTACCTCGTGTGGCATGTGCGGCATGCAGCTCATTAATAATACAGATAATGTGTTTGGCAATCATTTCGGGTTGCATGCCACAAATGCTGCTGTGATTAACACATTGAACTCAGCAACTGAACCAAACTGAGGCATATCCGAAGCTGCTTAACAGCTGCTGTTAACTGCATGTAAAACTCTATTTAATATAAATTGCTATTGAGTTTGTGCATAAGTTTGTTGCCAACCGCATATTAGAACTCAATCCACAGCAACATTAGACTATGAAAATTTCTGGAGCAGAGTTAAAGATAAGGTAGAAAAGGCTTTGATAGGCAAATATAGGTATATATATTGCCATCCTTTAGGAATGTCTAAGGATTGACTGTCCTTCCTTTTATGGAACGTTCTGGAGAGTGGCTTAGACATAGAAAACTATGCCGAAGACTCTTAAAGACCCTTAATGGTTTTTCTCTTTGAGTATATAGTGAAAGTTTAAGTATTATCTAAAATCAAAAATATTCGTACGTAGATTTTTATAACAAATTGACTTAGGCAGCTGCAAGGGCATAAAAGTTTATCTTCGCGAAAACATCATGCATTCCCCTCTTAATCACTTTCGAAAATAAATTATTCTGTTCAAAACTTCTAATCCTAATACTTAAATCTTAATCGATTGTGAGTGTCAAAATTTGATTAAAAGAAGTCCATATTTTCCTGTTAAATTTGTGTCAAAAATGACAATAAAATCAAATATTTAAAGTTCACAAGTTCTTCCTTGATTTCAAGCTCACTTAAAAACTGTTAAAACTGAACCAATAATCAGGATCAATGACATTTTTGTTAACCGATTATCAGGAGAAAAAGAAAAACATATATATCCTTCCCAACTAAATCTGTTAATGAATAACCCGATTTGTGGAGTGATTAAAGCTTTTGATCCAATTAAAATTTAAAATTTAAACCTTTATAGATATATATATAACATGCAGCTGCAAGCTGAAGCTTAATATCCTTGCATAATGCTCCCGTTCATTACTATGTTTTCCATTTGCAGTGGAATCGAAATGCAATCCCCTTATTCAAACTGAGAATCATATGTTTTGATTCAGAAATGAGCGTATAAAGCCCAAGTGGATAATTAGTAGGGCGTGCAATGCTAATTTGTATAATTAAGTGGATTTATTTCAATCCTTTGAGCCGAATTTGTGCTGCAATGTCCTTTGAGCAAATGCAATTCATTTTAATTGCAATGCGGCAGCCAAATTCAAAGAACGTTGAAGAAAACCATTTGAAATGGCTGTAAAATGCCCAAAAACGGTAGCTGCAAAAATAAAAAAAAATATATACACATATATATTCTGGTATAGCATTGAGGTGAAATTTTGTGGGTCACGAGCTCTTTAAATTTTTAGCATCGCATTTGGGCAAGAGGCGACAAGAGTTTACAGTTGTACGCCAAATAAAATACAAATAAATGCGCCAGACGTGAGCTGAAAATTGTTGCGGAACTAATAGAATTTTTGACCAGCCAGCAGAGACCAGGAGAACTCAGGCCTGAGACACGAGCTAATCGCGTGCCCGAAACAAATGACACTTGCAGCTGGCTAGGATGCAGTCTGGCAGCAGGTAGCTCAGTTAGCCAGCTGCTCAAACTTCCCCCGAAAAGGAACAGGCGGAACTGTTTGGAATTTTCCAGAAAGAATACAGATTGAGCCGAGCTGTAAAGTCAGGTAAAGGGAGGCTGGCTATAAAAATCAAAGGTTCTACGAGCAGGACACGCATTCCGCTTCGTACGCACAACCCAAACACAACCGAAAGTGCAGTCTAGAGTTCCTTAGTAGCTAGTACAAAGTAAAAGAATAAACAAATACCTACAGATTATGGCAGAGGAACTGTTCCCCGGTCTGGAGCGACCTCTACCGCAGCTACCGTCCCTGCACTACACGCTCTTCGCCTATCGCGAGGAGCTGCGACGTCGCGACGCGCCCTTCATGAAGATGTCCACGATCAAACTTCACCTTACCGATAATCTGATATTGCAAACGATTAAAAATATACGACTATTGGATACCCTTGAGATCATGAACCTCAATCGAGAGATTGTCTTCAAGCGCAAGCTGACCAAGCAGATGAGGAAGGTGCGCAAGCTGGAGAAGATGGGACTCAATGTGGATCCGCGTCAGCTCAATGATTTGCATTGGGACTAAGCCCGTAAAGAACAGCAGCAGAAAACTGTGTACAACAAAAAAAAAACAAACAACAAAAACAAAAACATACTCCAAGCATGTCAACAACTTAGTTAATAGGATCAGAAGTTTCTAAAACTCAGTTGTAAGCTGAATTTAAATCAAATATGTAATTAAATGGAAAAAAATATTTTAATACATAAAAAAACATTTTTTTAAAATAAAATTATAAATTTAAACTGTGAAAATTCTGTTATTTTTTTTATACGTGATAATTTTGAGATAGATTTTTTGCGTCTAAAGTGAGTACTTTTACTGATAGTTTTCTAGGCTCTTGATTTGTAGCCTTCAGAAATATTAATATACACAAATATATTCTGATTCCACTGCAACAGCATTTCTTACATTTACAAACTTTGAGTGTTATTTGAAAAATGTTTAATTATCAGAAATATTTACCCTAAGAAGAAATATGGAAATAAAGGTTGCTTTTAAAAGTAGACTTCACAAGACACAGACCTTTTTATTTATTTTTTTTTTTTGTTTGTAAGGACTCTTTTGTCTTATGTACCATTTGATGTCTTTTGTTAATTTCGCCATGTTTTTACAATATAAAAACTTGTTTCGTTATTATATTTTCTGTTTCTAATATCTTTCTTGTCTGTATTATTGCCGCGTAGCCCTGCGGATGGGTGGGCGGTGTTGGTGGAGTTGGGTGGGTAGTTTTTTATTTCTAGCATAAGAAAAAATGATTTAATTATATTTATAAATATATGTTTAGATCTATAGGGATTCAGGTCAATAATAATATTCATTGGTTTTAAAATCTTAAAGAATTATCAATTTTAGCAGCAGTATAAATTTGCGTATTTATTTATTTATCATTAGCACTTTGATTCCGCAGTTCTTCGCCACTCCAAAATCAAAATCTTCTACAGTTCGATAAAAATATTCATTGGTTTTAAGATCTGGAAATATTCTTCATTTTAAACTAAAGTTAGGTAATTTTATATATAAATTAGTAGCAATTTGATCCCGCAATCCGTCCCTTTCTTCCTTCAAAAAACAATATAATGACTGAACAAAAAGTTTTAATTGCAAAAAAATTATATTGCTTTAGGCTGAGAATAAATATATTTTCATATTCAAAAGTTCGCAAAGAATTAATTAATACTATATTCTATTGTTGTTTTCTTGTACATGTAAAATAAATAATATATATTGTATCAATATATATATATTAATTTTGTGACATATTCACAACGTTTGGAAGCAAAATGTAGGGTATTCCCTAGTCACTTATCCCTGCAGCGTGGAATTAAGTGCAGGTTGCTTAATTGTCGATTACACTTTCAGGTACGCAGGCAAACTACAAAATGCCAGACCATATCTGTGCTGGACTGTGTATCTGTGTCCATACGCACACAAAGAGAGGCGTGCGGCAAGGATGGCGTTTGACGCACCACTGCAGCCACTAATAGACTTCGTGGCAAAGGGCCGAGAGGCACGTATGTGTGTGTCTATCTGCTGCAGATACCGCTTCGCTTTTGGCAGAAGGCTTTTAGACATCAGAGCGAAAGGCTTCATTAGTAGAGCTCGATTTTCGTGAAAATAAACAGCGACAGCAGATGGGAAGATATGTGGGTCAGCGTTAAAAGTGACAGAGAGAGAGGGCGAGAGAGAGAGAGGGAGAGAGAGAGAGAGAGAGAGAGAGAGAGAGAGAGAGAGAGAGAGAGAGGCGAAAGATGATGAAAGAGAACTGACTGCATCTTGATAATTTATTAAGCCATAGCAGAAGGGCCGAATCTTGTTTTGGGTGTATTCAGTTGTGGTCAAAGAAAATATTTGTGCAAGGAAATTGATTTGTTAGTTTCATAAAATCTCTTATAGATATGTACGGGATTTGTACGACTAGCAAAAATGCTATATAGTCAGAATTATTTAAGAAAAATATTTTAATATTTATTTTGTTTATTTATTATTAACTATAATCTATTTTATGTATTTATTATTAATATATATTGATTTATTTATTGCTTTTGTTTATCAATTATTTACTATTTTGTTGTTAAGTATTTATTGTTAATATTTATTTATTTATGAACTAATTTATAATTTATTTTTACTCATTTATTTATTTATTTTTGTAGCTGTTTATTTATTGTATATTTGTTTATTATCGACAAAACGAGTGTAAAACAAAGTACATATCAGCAATCAAAAGAATCTAATAATATCAGCAACAATAATAATTTAGATTAAATTAAATTTTATAAAATGGACTGACCCGGTGGGGAAAGTCTCTTTAGCCTGTCCTACCTGCAGATTAGCTCTCTATTATATTATATTAATAATTACAAATATTGTTTGCCCTAGCCATAATTTAGGTGCTTTGGAAAACATTGTGAGCTCTTTGACGAGCTCTCAGGCACAGCTTTGGAGTTTTAATAGCCTCAGACGTGGGCTGTTGTTTGCATTTGAGTGCAGCTCTTAATGATTTAACAAAGTTTTTCTGCCAGATGCACATTACATGCCGAACCACACCCACAAACACACATACACACGCACACACAAGCCATTGTTGTATGTTGCGGCCATAAAAACTTTGTCAGCAAAACGACAACAACAGCAACTGCAGCAAAACACATGAAAAATGCAAGGCAAAGCGTAAATTGTAGTCGCAGCTGAAAGTTATTTGCGTATTTTGTTTTTTGGCATTTTGGCATATAAGTAAATAAGGGAGGGTGCTTGACGGGCGGGGCAGACAGTGGGTGTGGCAGTGCGTGTTTTAGTAATTTAGTGCGGCATTTGAAATGTCGTTTTTCGCGCTGCAGTTAAAAAGGAAGCAACTGGGAACGCGACGCAAGAAGCGTAGAAGAGAGAAGCGGACAGAGCATAAGCAACGGCATGTTAACATGCAAAACTACGCGATGTTCGGTTTGGTTCCGTTCTGCTCTGTTCCCTTCTCTTTTTGTTGTGCGGTGTGTGTGCAACTTCTGCAACCGCACTTTATGTGGCATGCCAGCACGTATTCCTTATGTGAAGCCCCGTACTCAACGCAGCTCGAGAATTATGCAAATGCCACACGGTCTCTTCACATTTGGTCATATGCGTAAGCAGCGCTCAGTAGGTAACATTAATTCACAGGCCAGTTTTAATCAAAGGACAACAATTATTAACAGGCCTTTTTCAAATGGAAAGTAGTTCCCGAAAGGAGCTAAACCTGTTTTAATCAAGGGCTAGCATTATATAAGAGGCCTAGTTCTTTTGTGTAATCCTTACTGAGGGAGCTATAGTTAAACAGACCTACAAATTTATTCACACAATGACTGACTGACTGATTGATTGACTGACTGATAGATTGTCTGATGGATTGACAGAACGAGTTTAGTGGAATGAAAAAAAAATACTTGGCACCGGGCAAAGAAATCCAGAGCTTGTCCATGCTGTGTACGCTATTGGCGGGTATTTTGATATTCTTGAGTTGAATATTTCTTTGGGAATTGCATTTCAAGTGGCCAAACCATGCAACAAATACGCGTAGCGAAGCGCACTGGAATGCATGTAATAGAAAATAGAAAATGACGCAAAAGCAAAAGAAAAATATTGATGCACAAAAAAGTTCACTGCAAAAAGTTGAGAGCGCAAAACTTTGCGCACTTCTGTCCAGGGTCTAAGCCAGAAAAAGGACCCCCATGCAAAAACAAAAACAAGAAAAACTTGCTGGCGCTGCTGCTGCCGCCATTCACAATGGACCAACTTGGAACCAAAAAGTGGCTCAATGACAGAAATTTATCAGCGTGCAGCGACTGACAGATGCGTGTCGAGTCCGTGTGCGTCGCATGTGAATATTGCGCATACGCAGAGTTTTGCAGATGGGGAAAATATTGAAATTTAGTTCTATGAAAGACATATTATTAAGTGAGGGTATTTATTTTTCTGTTAAATAAAAGCATAAGCAATAATATGGTGTTAAGACATCAATAAACTGACTCAAAACATATATAAAAAATAAATCTAGAATTCGCCACGATGATTGGGTTGGAACCAAAGCAGCTCATTTATAGATAAAATAAATCTCGCTGCTATAAAAGCCCTCTTCACTGCACAAATACTATATAACATTCTCTTTATTTTAATTAAATTAAATTTTAAAAAAATTATATCACGCACTAAAATGTTGTGCTTTTCAAGTACAAAAGCGAAAACAAATAGTTGCCACATTTCAGTTTGCATAGATATTCGAAATATCCAAGAATTTGGCCCATACAATTTTGTTTTGAACATTTTACATGCAAGACCAAATACTTCTTATTGCTGGGCACCCAACTGACCCGACGACCCGACACAATGTATACGAGTATGAGGCCCGAGGCTCGAATCCTACACAAACCCCCTTTCGCCCATTGCCAGCTCACATTTCTTGGGAGGCTGTGTTATACAGCCCTAACCGCTGAACCGTTGAGTGCCTGGTGCCTAGTCACAAGTCGCAAAATATTTTAACCTACACAAAAGCACGCAAAGAAGCAACAAGCTCCCAGCTCCTAAGCTCAAAGTGAACAAAATTCCTGGCGTGCCTGGACCAACTACAGCCCATACCGCAAAACCACAGCCAGCAGCTAGATGGACTGGCAGAGGGGACAGAGGGGAACTGCCGCAATGTAGTGTAACGAAACTAGTCGTGACACAATTTTTGATGCAAATTGCAAAAGTCATGGCACTTGAGTGTTTCGCCTATTGCCTGATATCGATGCCATTCTTGGGGAGATAAAAAAAAAAAAGAAGAGGAAGGAAGGTGCTCGCAAAATGCCAAAAAATGTTCTGTCTGACTAGGTGCTATGCATGCCTAGGCTAATAACATTATCGGCCCATAAAAGTGTTGGCCAAAAAGAGAAAAAAAAAGGGAGAACGAAATTATATATTATTAAATTTTACAAATGGTTCGGCTGCCAGGCACGCAAAACCGTTTTCCTTTTACAATAAAGTGCAAAGCGAGGCGGCAACGACAGAGCGGAAGAGCCCTCCACTAACCGCAGATAAATGAGACACTCGGGAACCGCTGGTGACAACAACAACAACAACAGCAGCAGCAAGGATCTGAGGCTGGGGAGAAACTGGCAACAGGATATGTGCGACAGTGTTGGCCAAAATGCACATAAAAAACCGATACAATCCCAATTGAATCAATTGAATTGAATGACTAAGCAAGACCCTCGTCTGGGCCATAATGGTTAGGGTATGAGCGGCAGATGTGGCATGCCCCACCACCAACCGCACTTGCCGCAAAGACACTAAAATACCCAGCGAAAGGATTCCTGCGAGACGAACTGGGAAATAAAAATAAATTGATGTTTTCAAGTGTCAGCCGTTTGCAGCATGTGTGTGAACATTGTTGATGAGGAAGGGGATAACGCGGGGCTAGCTTTAGTAACCATGGACACATGTTCGAGGCACAGTCGCATCTAGTTTGATTTTGTTCTCTCCACTGTTTCCACTCAGCAATTTGTTCAATGATGCAATGCGGTAGGTTTATATTTATGATTTCTCAGATAAGTTAATGCAATCGCTGTCATTGAAATAAAAATATTAGAGAGCGGTTCGGCAAGTTCCTGGGAGCAAGAAGAAAAGTTAAGGTATGCAAAATTAATCAAATAAAAACAATTATTTAAATCTATTTCCATTAAAGCAAAAAAAATATATATATAGAATATTCGTGTATTCTCAATTGTATTATCAATTGCATATAAATTGTGGCTTAAATTGATGGGCTATACAAGTTGGATTATTAGCTTGATTTATAGCTATGTGGTGGTAAAAGGGAGGTGGCGATAGCTATAAAATGAAATATACTTGTCAAGTTTGGCGACTCTAGCTCTTATTATTTACCAAAATTGCGCAAAAAACAAAATTTCGATATCGATTTTTATCGATTACTTGGAAACGGGGCTATCGAATATTGGAAACAAACTCGATCTGCGCGGGAACTAGGAGGACCTACAGCTAAAATGTCAAGTCTCTAGCTCTTATAGGTTCTGAGATCGTTCATACATAAGGACGGACAGACGGACGGACATGTCTAGATTGACTCGTCTGTTGATGCTGATCAAGAAAATATATACTTTATGTGGTCGGAGATGCTTCCTTCTGCCTGGTACATACACAAATACATTATACCCATTTTACCCATTTTTAATGGGTTCAGGGTATAATAATATTAAAAACAAAATACTATAAACATATATTTGTACAAATTTTGGACTACTTTTTTGGGTTTAAAAAGCTAAAAATCTTTGGAAGTAAATATTCCAAAGATAAAAAAAATTCGTTGTGTTGAAAAGGTTACTTACATGTTGGAATATTCACTGACATTCATAAGCCCCTTGACCGCACCTCGTTGAGCCACTTTTGTTTCAACGACTTCATTTTGGGCGGGGGATGTTGCAGAGAAAAACCTTCCGGACAGACATTTGCAAAAAGAAATAGAGCAAGAGTAAGGGAGAGGGGGACTGGGAAAAAAATTACGAGCAAAACTTTTGCAATTGAAAACAAAGTGAAAGAACCGAGCGAAGCGCTGCGAGTGTGCACCGAGCTGTGAACAGTTCTCGGTTTCAGTTTCAGTAACTCCCAGACTTGCAGTTACAGTTAGTAGCCGGGCCCCCAATGGGGGGTCTGCATGCCACAAAAGTTACGGGCATGTTTTGCCAAAAAGTAAACGAAACAAATTCGCCCCAATGAAAGCGGGTTGTCAGAATCGCATTAGCTATTGATTCCTACACCTAGATAAAGCTGCGCAGCATGGAGTGTATAATGGGTCCAGGACTCGTTCAGCATAGCTGAATGCTGCGGTGACATCATCAGCAACTGACTGGGCCGACATCATCATTGGCGGCTAATGTAAATTACAAACATTGCAAATGCGTAACATGAAAAAACACTCAAGTGCGTTTGATAATGTTGACAGGATGTGCGTGAATTTGTCAGCATGTGTGCGTGTGCGTGTGCGCCTGTCTGCCGGAAGCGGATGTTATCAGATTTTCATTTTGATTCTCATGCGTGCCCACTCCATCCACTACCCACCCCCACCCTAAAAGCTGTGCAGTGACATATGAAATTCAATATTAATAGTGCGCATATATTTGTCTGCATATGCGTTATCTTAGCGAAAACCTTATAAATTAAACACTACACATCGTTGTCTCTGCAATCACATGCCTTCAGTGTCCACCATGGCCACATTCTGCCAGCCCAATTTAACAGATGGGTTACTATATCTAAATGATTAATGATAATATCCTCTATAGGGGCACATACAATATATTTAAATTCGATTTATAGAAAAGAATTATATACTAAAGTCATTAGAGTATATTGATGGTAAAGCTTCTGATTCTGTGCGAGATCATACTTTGCAAGCTATTATAACCAAAATTTGTTGTTCAAATCATCTTAAAAAAAAAACTTTAATTACATAGCTCAAATGGACAAAGGGTCAAGCTTTAATTTTGTATTCCTAAACATAACAAAGCATTATAATCATACCATATAAGTACCATAGTACCATTAAATTTGTCTTTATACAAATTCTTAGCAAATCTTTATGCTAAGAATTTGATAATGGTATTATTGATTTGATTATATAGTCTATCATTCGGGCTGATATCTTCCCCAAAAACTATCATCAAATATGTACTTATATAAAAAGTTACCAAGAAATAACTTTCAGAAATTAAAGCAAATGTTTTACTTCTGCCCACAAGATGTGCAACACGTTGCCTGCAGCTACATATAAGTAACTTAATCATGCCCCTGGAGCATGTGGAAACTTTAAAAATGCAACATGCAACATGAGTGCAGTGGCTCAAATTATGCACACATGAAGTTGCCACAACTTTTCATTACAACAGCTCAGAGCCATTCATTCATTCAGCTGCTATGAATAGAACCAGAGCATCCCGGGACGTACCGCAGTAATGGCAGTTGGAATTGAGATAAACCCAGGGGCCAAGAGGCGCCACTTCTCCTGCGCAGCTTTGATATAAAATGGAACAAACTAATGAACTCCGTTCTGGGCAGCTTCTCACTGGCCACCAACCAATGACAAAATGCTAAAAAGGAAAAAAAACAAGTTGAAACGAGGCAAAACGTTGCCTCCATTTGCTTTTTGTGTGCTGTGAGCGACCCTGTCATAAATATTCTATATAAATATGGAAAATATGGAATTAAATTTAATATCCATGACCACAGGACATTATGTTCGCAATGCATGTCCACACGACTGCCAACAGCGCCAGCCAGCATGATAGTAGGACATTCTGCTGAAAGCACATCACAAAGATATTTCAATAAGTAATTTCTACCAGCAGCATCGGAAATAATATATATATATATATAGAGGAGTAGGTTCAGGGAACGATGTCCTCTAAGAAAAGTTCCTAACATATTAAAATGATATGCACTCAAACTCTTTTGTCATTTCATATTTAAAATCAATCGTTGAATGCAAATTTCAAATTTGAAATTCTGTTAATATAGATTACTGGTTCTAAATCATTCAAAGTACTTTGCAGTAAGGATGTTTTCGGACTCGGCTGGATAATAATTCGGCAGCGAATTGATGAAAAAATTGCCTTCAATCGCAGCTGGACTGGAAAAACTGCATCTAATCACAAATGCACATCAGCAAGACTTTTATATTCGGTTAACTGATTTTAATAATCGAAAGTATTTTGATCGCCATGATGATTTTAAGATCGGTAATGAATTACACAGGCAATGCCTTGACTAGAAATGGATTTCAGAAATTTAAAACTCATGTCCACAGTAAGCCCTTAAAAACTTATTGGAGGCTGAAGGCTGGTGGTTTCCTTCTTGTGGAAAGAGGTAAGTTAATATTTGCATAATTATTTGAAGCGGATATCAATAGATTTCAATTTGCATCTTGATTTAATGATAGTAATCTGAACGGACAATTCGACTCTATGAACCATAATTATATAATCTGGAATCGTAATGCATTCCCCTATTACATTTAAACTGTCTACTTGATGATTCGTCCCAACCAACCAAGGACATAATTTTCTTTTATATTTGTTACGAATAGTTACTAATTATTTATTTTTTATTTTTTCTGCACTTGTGCACTTCCCCTTCAGCATTTCCCGTAACAACGTGCTTGGGAATTTGATAGCTTGGAGTGTTGCCCGGCCAACGATCTCTCCTCCACTCGACTAGCGCCAAGACAATGGGCGTCTAATATTGCAATCAATATTGAATTAATTATAAATTAATATAATCTCTTTGGTAATTATTTTAAAATCTTTTTGCAAATTTATATAAGTCTTTATATTTGTAATTTGAGTAGAGCTCAGTTGTAAGCTCGTTTTGTAATATTTAATTTGGTTCACATTAAATTTGTCTTTGGTTGCTTTGTGGGAATTTGTTGCCGTTTACAGAATTCATTTTCTAAGAAAGTATTCAGCATGGCACTTCAGATATGCCTGCTTAGTTGAGTGCACTTGGGCAGCCACTGGGCTGTTATTTCTTCATTGGATTGCCATTCATGGCTCGGTTGTTTCTGCCCCAGCCTCTCCAATTGCCGGCCAGCAATACAGAAAAAAAAAAAAAAACAAAAACAAAAACAAAAAAACTGGTTCACGTTTTCTTCATGCTCATTATCCTGTAGATTATTCGGTACTTTACAGTGCTCAGTGCGATAATAACGATGATGCTGCCAAGGACGCTGTTGAGAGAGCGATTCGAGCTGCTTTCTGGCTTTTGGCTTGTGATTCGAATTCTGGGAATGGCAATGGGATTGAGATTGAGACGAGTCGGAAAGGGCACGAGACGGAATGGCTAGCGGTCCGGGCTGCTTAATGTAGTTGGGTCTCGTCCTTGTTGCTGCTGTCGCCGCTTGTTGATGATGATGCACTTGATATTTGCCGTATGAATGCAGCGAACGAGAGATCTTTCGCTCGCTCTCTTTGCCATTTAAAGCACATTAAGGCTTGCCCTCGGTCCATACTTGTGTGTATATACATATATATATTACGACTCAAGAGTTCCGTGCTTTTGTTGTCGCTGGCTCGACTTTTACTGCACATTGTCCGTGTCCACTTGCGCGACGGCTCCTTGCGTTTCAGCTTTGCCAGCTTTTTGTGGATTATTTCCCATTTACTGTGTGCCTTAGCTCCTATCCAATCCACATCGCCTGCCAGCTTCAGTTAATTTTTGGCCATTTAAATGTTAAATATTTTGAGGATTTATGCACTTGCCTGCGTCCCATTCAGGCGCACCTTTTACCTCGTAAATCCTGCCAGTGTTTGTTTGTGTGCGTGACACCTTCCCCACCCACACACACACAGACACCAGATGCCGCCCTTGTGCCCAGCTAATGGAGCTGCCGCCTGTCGCGCACCGTCGCCAATGCCGACGTCAAGCTGTTGTCATCATCGCCGCTAATCCCTCGTTTGAGTGGCAAATGCCGCACCAGTGTCCGGACGAGCATCGGCTACAGCCGGCCACCCGTCCATTCGCGCTGCTGATGTCCGGCTTAGGTAATGGCAATTTAATAAGCTCCTAAATGTTGGCCCCGCCAGCTCTTTGTACTTAGTGTTCTGCGGCCTCGTTGGTGACCAAAATCGCCCAAATACATAGAAGATAAACCCTTGCCCAGCCCCGCATTTCAGCGGGTTTATCGTATAAACCCAAAATTTCGGTACCTTAAAATAGTCATATATTTTATGGAAGTGGAATTCGTATTGCAAAACGATTTTTTTACAAGAATTTATTTACAATATTTATGCCCATTAAAAATTGGTCAATAGGGTATACTACTAATATGCACTAGGAAACATCTCCAACCTCTTAAAGTAAATATATGTACTTGATCAGGAAAGGAGCTGAGTCGACCGAGCCAAGTCAACCTGACCATATGCCTAACCCTTTGCGTGAATTCATCGCCCAAATTGGGATATATATACAGAGGGAATTGATCCTTTATTATGATTTCTACTCACATTTTTATTATATGCATAAACAAGGACTTTGAGAGATGTTTTCTTTGAGGCAAAGCGACAAACTTGGTATGTAAACTCTCGTATAGCTTATACATATTAAAAGTATTCCCCTTTTAATCGAAAAAACTAATTTCTTAAGGAAGATCCATGGTATATATTTGGTATATACACCAAAGTGTTTATGCCATATTGAAGCTCTGAAAGCGGCGTAAAGATCGGATCATAAGCAACCAGGTTAATACAAACACTTTTCCCATAGTGCGAGGCTCTAACCGCTTTGTGTGTATATCCGGGATTTCGAAAATTCTCTTTTATTTGAAAGCACAAAAATGTATTTAAAGAAAAATGAAAGTATTACCAATAAATAAGTTGCAAGTCCTTATCAGTTTATGCAATAAAAGCGACTCGATTAACAATTAGATTAGAATTCAAATTTTTACACCTACGAGTGGAACAGGATACTGAGACAATTGCAGCTGGCTCAGAATGCGCCGGCATTGAGCTATATGCGACAGGGACAAAAAAAACTGAAGGGGCGAAAAGGACAACTCAGAAAGTCGACAAGCGTAAAATTGACAAACGTTTTCGGCCAAAATGCTGGCGAATGCAGACAACATGCCAAAAGGGTTAACAAAGGCGCCAACAACAGAAACAACAATGCAAACTCTCGGAGCTGCACGCTGCTTGAGCCTGTTGACAATTGTTAGTGAGACATTGACTGAGTGTCAGGCAGGAGCTGGAGAACAGGAGGGCAGCAGGATAGCAGAGCGGGGGCAGGCAGCCCGTTCGGACGGACGTTTTAATGACATTCAAAGTGTTAAGTCGAGTGGCCGGTTGCCCAGGCCCGAGCACGAGCCAGAACCCGAACCGGAGCCGGACCCGGAGCCGGAGCCTTACATCCTACATCCTTGCACAAACTTTGAGCGGTGCCAGAGTGCATTCTTGTTGACTTACTGACACTTTGACACTGCCACTGGGCCATAATGTACAAGTGGTTGTTGCAACTGGAAATTAGGGCCGCAAAAGCTGCTCCTAAGCTAAATGGGTTGTTTGGTCTTGGGCAAATGTGTCTCGTCTAGTTGCTTGCCATTGTGCCAGACAGATCTGGCTGCTCATTATTCAGCTCATTTGCATGCAACTCATTCGGTGTCTAATGTCAGCCAAACACACACATTTCTCCAGTTGCTTTTCCCCCTTTTTTTGTTGGCCATCAAATGGGTTGAGCTTGTGAGTTTTATCTGCATTATGGTCTGCATTTGACATTCAAAACCATAGAGAAGGCGTGGTTTTTGGAAAAGCGAAAGTTGTATGCCCTTACCGCAGCTTATCAAGAAATTTTTTATAAATAATTCTTGGTGTCCGACCAAACTTTCCATTCATTACAAAATAAAACAAAAATAGTTAGTTTAAGTTAAAGTTAGTTAAAAAAATTAACAGCAGCAGCTCACATTAACATACTGTTAACATTGCTCTATTAAGAGACAAATAGGAGAGAGTTTTTAATATTAACTGTTAACATGCTGCTTATTACCATAACTGAAGTAGAAGGTGTACAATAGAATGTTTCTGTTAGATTAAGACATATAATAAAACGAAAAGCCTGGAAATAATGCTTGCTTAGCATTGGAATCTAGTTTTACATATGTTTAATAACTCTAACAACTCTAATAACTCAACATACAGCTGACTGCTGCAAATAAGAAACCTTCATAACAGCGTTAAGGAATGCTGCTGGATTTTGCATAGCTAGTTCGTAAAAGCATTAAGAAATTTGAACGTAAGAGTCACATTACAGATTTGGAAAAATCGTAAAATATTTATAAAAAAGCTGATACTAAAGATAAAACTAGCAAGGAATAAATAAAAGTTTTGAATGAGTTGCAAAGGCCATGAAAAACTTATATAACCCTGTTAATCGTATGCCTAGAACAATTTCATAAGCCAAGATTTACCAGACAACTGTCGGGGATTGGACATTCGCATTAAGCATCCTTTGTGCTGCTGCCGCCTTGTAATCGCATTTGTCGACTCGGCCTAACCAAGTTGCAGGCCGAATGCAATAAAATCATGGCCAGCAATTGTAGTCTAAATAGATTTTGTGCAGCCGCCTCTGCCCTCAAAAAAAGAGCTCTAAAGGCAAACAAACAATGCAAAAATGAAAATGAAGTGCCTGTTGCGGGTTAGATTTGGATTTCGGACAAAATGCGCTCCGTCCAGACAGTTTGGTCAAGGTCTCAGCTTATGCTTTTTGCTCTGCATGCTGGTAATTAAATTGTCAAGTTAGCATTTCAACCAGAAACCAGAAACCTGCAACCTGCAAGTCACGCATTGTTGACTCTAGATTGAATTAAGCACAAGTCTTTATCTATGTTTAACAAATTTGTCATTTATGCATTCAACATTTGCACAGAAGCTTTTGCAATTCCTTTTTAATATTTATGAGAACAAAAGCGCTATCTTCTCGCATCTAGAAAAATACATTTTAAATTGTAAACACCAGACAACACTTTAGATTAAATTGGCCTTGCATTTGGGAGAGTTTAGTACGCCTAATTTAAACATTGTTTTATTTCTATAAAATTCAATCTGTAAATTATTTGTCAATAACCATTGTTATAAATAAAATAAGGAGTTATTCCATATATTTTATGGGTTTGGATACTGATTAGAAAATGGTTGGCATATATTGAACGTATTTTTAACCATTGATATTTAAAAGAAAGGTTATTTGAAATATTTATGATTTTGTTCCATGTAATTTGTATATATAAGGTTATATATAACTTAAGATACCTTTACTTAATAGAGTCAAGAAATTGTATTAAATATGTGCGCCTTGATAAAACATTTTAAATAAAAAATAGAATAATAACCTTCAATTGAAGCCCTAAGGCTAGCTCGTAACTTCGAATCGTTGCGAGTACTTCAGCTATATTATTGTAAATTGTCATTTAAGCTGCGCATAAATTCTCAAGTAGGGCAAATCCCGGTGATTTCAAGACATTTAATCCATTTAAATTGCCTTTATCTCTGAATTGAAGCTCAGTCGCTGCACATTCAATTGTGCACTAAACATTTGAAGGACACACTCCTAATGAGCCATTTTACTCAACTCAGCTAAGCCTCAACGAGATGAGGTCCTGGGTCTGCGAGTCTGTGTCTGCGCCTAGGCAGCTGAACTTAATTGCATTTAAATTGCCACTCGTGTTATGTTAACAAATAATTAGTTGCCCATCGGGCATGAAAACAGTTCGAGGCGTAACTCGACGTCCGACAATTTAGTCGAAGACAAGGACAATGCACACGCCCAGTTTTAGTCCTAATATCGAGAACCGCATTTGCTTCATTTGCATAAACTGTGGCCCGCCGGACGGAACGAAAACTGAGAATTGATATTTCCGTGGCATAGTGAATGTGAAATGGGAAATGGATAAACGGGTTAACAGTCCGCATGCCACATGAGGCATGAGTTGAGCTAATGTGCAATTAGGCTGCATCGTATACAAAAAATTCATCGCATATTTAATTCAATAAAGTGCTCCATTATGCATTCACCATCAAAGGCCAAGTTTTGCAATTTGCACAAATTAATTATTTGCAACTAAGACAACAACGACTGAGCGGAAACTGGCCACAAAATGTGCGAAAATCTCTTAAGATTAAACAGGATCGAAACTTCGATGAATAACCTGACTAACGTGGCTACGTGATTAGGATCAAGGGGGATTTAAATTGGGGGAGAGTCATCAATATCCTGTCGAGTGCAAGCACATTTTCAAAGGACAGCATACGATGGGGCTGATTGGAAATATTCTGAATAAAAATTGGATACAGTTTCAAATGAACTTCTCTTAATTATCAGCCATGGAATATTATACTCATTTAATTCCAAATTAGGTTTTTCTTTTGAAATCTTCAATATCAATTTCATTGTAGGAAGAAGTTAAGAATTAAGCATAGGACTCTAAAAGGCTTAGAATGGGAATTCGTAGACAGCAGGTAAGCCCAAAATATAACAAAACAGAAAATATCAAACATTTGCTTTAACTATTAAACATAAACTTGTGCAGGAGGAATTCAATTAACATACATGGTATCAAAAAGATCCAAAATTTAGTCGTGTATAAATTTTGTTTGGTTACCACTGTACAGCAATGGTTCAATCAAGCGTCCACCGTGGCACCCATCAGTATCCGGCCCCAACACTAGACGTAACCGTCTCTAAGACCAAGAGGCATTCAACGAAGCATGCGAAAATTTGGCTAATACGAAATGCACGCTAAGAAATTCCGAGTGGCAAGATGTGAGTGGGGGCGGGGGAGGGCAATTTGAACCCCTTGGCGAGGCTGAGCGAGCAAAGCACAGAGCTCCTGTCAAGGCGAAAGCAAACTTAATGCAATCAAGCTTAATGCAGCGCGACGGCTGGCCGAGTCGACGAGACGTCTAGACGGGGGAGGGGCGCAAGGTGCTGCGCAGCGGGCACCGGAACAAAGTGAATCCTTTGGGCTTACCTGCGGTGCATTTTTAAGCAATTTACATAATAATTATCGAGCAGGCGCTAGTTGAAGAGCCAAACGGGCTAGATGCGAAAATTGCCAACGATGAACACCCCCACGGCGGATGCCGTTAGAAATATTGAAAAACTTCGCCCAACTCGATGGTAGTTGCCAATATAATTAGTTTTCGCCAACTTCTAAGCTGGAAAATTTAACAACAATTTCAACCGAGATCAGCTTATCGAAGATGAAACATATTAACGGGTTATCAATTAAAGTCTACTCAATTTGGGAAGCAATAAGTACTTGAAGCTTTATGAAATTCACAATTCATTGAGCAATAAAATACTTGTAAATAATTATGATTCAGATAATATACAACGAAAAAGAGTGCTGTTGTCGGGAGTGCACAACTAGCAGATATCCTATAGTTGCCAACATTTTTGCCTCGACAATGAAATGAATATTTGATTATCTTTGGTGCATAAAGTCCGATCTTTATGAAATTGCCAGACCTGAAATATGGCATACAAAATTGTGAATATCAAAGCGTAAGATGTGCAAGTAAACAACTAAGAGATATCCTGTACATTGTACACATACACACAATAAAGATAATGCATTCTTGATTACCTTCAGTGCATATAGTCCGATCCTAATGAAATATTCAGGGCCTTCAGGAGTTTTTTCCAATTTTGGGCAGTAAATGGGCGGAAATATCCAAAAAAGACATTTTGGCCATATGTATAAGCTTTACAAGAACCTACATACCCAATCTTTTTAAAAAGTTGATATTTATCGATATTACACAATGTTGGCACATTTTGGGTATTGTATAGGAGCAAATTTTAAGTCTCTTGTTTTTATAATTTGCAGGATCGACGCGTTGACACAGACGGACAGACGGCTAGATCAACGCAGCTTTCTGCTGCCCTTTCTATACGCTCACAATAAATTAGGATAAAAAAAGCATTAAACTTTAAGTTTAATTTGATAAAGACTTCAATTGATGTATTAGTTTCAGTATTAGCGAGGCTCGCTTAACACAGAATCTTTCGTAGTTATTAATTTTGATTTAAGCTAAATTCAATATGTTATATAAAGAAACTGTTGCTTAAAAGACAATTGAACGTTTAAGTTGATCTAATAAAAAAAAGAGTTCAAATAAACTTACTTCAGCTATTTTCTTTGCCGGCATGTCAAGCAAAGCATGTCACAAATTTCGCGACACGCTGTCGAAACTTTAAGTCAATCAAGAAAAACAATTTTTGAAAAGTGTGCAGCACAAACTCGATGCCAAAAACTTGAGCAGATTTTCCAAAAATAAAAATAAAATGGTAAAGTATATTTGACAAGTATATTGTGCGGTGGCAGGGCGCTCTGGCGGGGGCGCAGGCGGGGGCGGGAGCGCTTGTGGGCGTGGGCGTGGGCGGGTGAGTGTACACTGTGCGCTTGTTTAACTTAAATTGCTTTGCTGCTGTTGCAGCAATGGCGAAACAAAGGCCAACAACTGCAACAACTTTGCTCAATGCGCTTCCGTTTCCGTTTAACCCCCACACCGACAGCCGCTTGCAACGCCCTGGCAGGAGCCAAACTTTGGCATTGTTGTCTTTGGCGTTGCCTGCGGCAATCACTTTCGTTTGAGCAGTTCCTTCTTCAGCTCACACCCACCAGCTCACACGCCCCCCCCCCCTCGCCGACGTGCCACTGCACACCTTCCTCTTGGCCGACTCGCTCAACCGCCAAACACTTCCGTTGGCTTCCGACGCGTCGCGACGTTGCTCAAAGTTTAAGTATGAAACGCATTTTTTTCCAAAATGTATTTTAAGCTCCAATGTTGGATTTACCCCAAAGGAATTGCATACGTTTTTGATTGAGCAATTAGGGAATGCACAAGAAAAGCACAGGCGGCGACTGGAGGGGGTGAGGGTGGGGATGAGTTTGGCATTTGAAATTTGAAATTTAATTTGAAGTGTCAGACGCAAAGTGTACACTTTTCATAATTTGACTGCTCTGCGGATAGGGAATTCAGTTCGTGGATTTTAGCTATGGATTTAACTATGGTTTTCACGGTTGAGCCACAGTGGGCGTGGCCAGACCATGCAATGGACAACAGCAGAAACCACAGTCATGATTAGTGGTCAAATGACTTTTGTGCGCTGCCATCGCCCATGGCCGCAGTTGAATTTGTTTAAGCCCCCCGCCCACTTGCCCCTCGGCAAAGTTAAGGTTAGTGTGCGTGTGTGTGTGTGTGGCACTCGATGCTCTGGCTTTTGGGCTGGGCTGCACTATGGGTACTTCCAGTTTTATGTGCCTGGTATTGACAGAGAGTCCATCAATTTGCATTTCATTATTTAGCTGCAGTTAAGAGCTTTTCGGGTGTTGAGCGTTTAGCATTATCAAAATTAAATGCTGTTTAACAAAAAATTAGCGTTTTAAGTTAAAGCAATAAAATTAGCTCATCGAGTTAAGGCAATGCACAATTATTTTCTTCCCCTTTAAGGACCTTTCAGGACCTCTTCACGTTTTCAATACCTTAAAATAATTCGAAATCGATGGGAATTTGTTCCTTGTTTTTATATGTACTTTTCAGAATTTTTGATGATTTCCACTTTGTACTTTATTCCCAACATGTATTATTTTCTTTAAATATAATATACATCTCTATATATAAAATGTTTGTTGATGATGATGATGATGAGATGGTGGGATTTTGGGGTGGTTTTTTTTTTTTGGGTGGGGGGGGTGGGTTTGTTGTTTTTTGGGGGGTTTTTTTTTATTTTTTTTGTATATATATACACTTTCCTCTGATTACAGTGAAGTCCCTCTTATAATAAATACGATATACGCTTTAAACTCGACTCCCATCTTAATGTATATATACTTTTCGTTTACCGCTGATAATTCAATAGCAGAAGAGTTCTACCAGATAAAAGAGGAACAGCAATTGACATTAAAAAGGCAACCGTTTAATTACAAGTGGCAATCGACATTTACAGAGCTTCTCAGTTGAACCACGCAATTAAAAAAAGGGAAGAACAAATATAAAAACAATGCAAAAGAAATGCAAACATGTGCAATTTTCACTCTTAACTTTAATTGCGTGTGTGTTTGTTTGTGTGATTGTGTGTGTGTGTGGTTGCACGTGTGTGCAAATGGGTGTTGAATGGAGTACAGCTAAAAGCAAATGTGCGAATGCCGAGACAACACACTTTCCCATTAAATTAGATTTAATTTGAAAATAGCAAAAATGTTTTTCTACCCACACAGCAAAAGAAAAACGAACCACAAGAAAAATAAGCGCGAAAAGACGTAAAAAGTCACAACATAGGAATAGCATATAGAAAATGGAGTCACGTTTGCCCTCAATGGCATCAGTCTCTTGGGAACAAAAACCACAATCACACACATCTCCAAAAGCTGCATAACATTTGAATACGCGCGCATACTTCGGCTACGGCTGCTAGGAAACACTGCCTGCGTCGTCTTGCAACACTCTTAGCGTGTATTAACTATCGTTGCGGCTATCGAATGCGCAGTTCCGAACAGCTGTTAAGGAATCGGAACTGGTAATCAAATGAAGCGGTACATTTAAGCAAGTTCTTTTTCAAATTACGCGAACCTAGTAAAATATTTGAAAATAAATAAAAACATGTTTTAAACACTCAATGTTGGTAGACAACTGAGGAAAAAAAATTTAGCTCCCCCCATTAAAAGATAGATTAGGGGAAGTACCACGCCTTACTTTAAGCTAAAATATTAAATCAATGTCGACTAGTCACGTTATCTTCAATTTAGTAAATAACTAAAATTATATATTTCCCCAAATTGAATGTCTTCTTTGATTTTATAAAGCGATTATAAAACCCGCCTTCCGCTGGCATCGACACGCGAACCGCATATAAACCTATTGTAATTAAAACTGTCAAAGTTCATGGCGAAGGTTAAGGTGCATGCAATTTTAATTAAGCTTTAATTGTCGCTAGAAAACAAGAGAACTCCCACCAAGTTGGCCCCTAAGTGTGCACACACGAGATGGTATGAGGAAAAACCATTAGGCGCGCTGAAATATGAGCCACAGTTAAGAAACTCTTAGTTCCCTGCGTACTTTGATATGAATGATAATAAAAATTTAAATGGAAAATGGAAATAAATCGAGCAGGATTGTCCTAAGATTTCGAATGAAAATATGGACATGATTAAAAATAATATTAATAAAAATACTTTGTTCATGTGTGCAAATATAAGTTGCTAAAAGCCCTATATCCAATTATTTGAATTGATCGTTAATAGACAAATTACTTTTCAAATAATTGTTCACCTAAACCAATATGTCCACTTCAAATTGTATGCCAACTGGTTTTTAATTATGGCCAGCGAACTAACGGCACCAGCAAATGCGCAACACTAACCAACACTAACCACGGGACATAATAAATACTGCAATGTCCAGCTAACATGCAACCCTATGGCAAAAAGTAGCCGCTGGTTCAGGTGAAAAATGCACTTTGAATTTGTATTTGCAATGCAAAACAGGCGCCCAACATCAGTTTCGCATACGCCCTAAACGCCACAAATAAAAACTAATGATTTTCACATTACACCAGCGCGGTAAAGTCGCCGCACGCAAGCGAACGCAGTCGGAGGCAAACTTTTGATTGCATGTACAATTTTTAAGCCCAATAGCTGGTAATTAATTGAATTGACTTACCAAGTGCAGAAAACCTACGAATCGTAATCCTTTCTTCCTTTCGTAGGGTATTTTTCAGTCGATAAGCTGCTTGACACATACTTGACCGGGCTTTTTGCGCCAATTTGTTTTCCACGTTGTCTGGCGTGAATATGATGTGCTGTTATTGTTTTTACAAAGTCGCTGGCGAATATCACATTTAATGGCCACCGATTATGTGTTTTTATTATTTTTAACTTAAAAAAAAGTCGATTTAACATATTTTCTTCACTATGCACTCATCACAGCAAAATGCGCGAACTGTAACTGTAAAATAAATTAAAAAATGTATGCAGTTGAAAATATTTGCTAGTATGCAGCTATAAATTACGTTTAACTAAACAAAGAGTTTATCTTAAGGCAAAGAAAACAAATTTGGTGAAAAAATGTGTATGTTATAATATATGCTTAATGCAATTATTAAAAGTTATTTCTATCAAATTTAAACTAAAAAGAATGTAGAACGTATTATTATTTCTACTGCGCATAATTATGTTGGTCTGCTTTCAAATTGTGGGAACAGCATACTAATTCCAAAAGAGCAAAGATATGCGTCGTTAATGTTGCCACCTTGATAAACCGGCAAGAAGAGCAACACATATGCGCACATTTTGTAAACAATCAAATGGAATTGGTTCAATTGGCAACGCTGCAATATATTTACACTATTTACTTAACAAAAATAAATAAGAATTACTTTAAAAATAGTTTTGATCCCTATAAATTATTAAATAAACTCATTAGAACAAGGTTTTAGCCAACACGCATGACCAGCATGTAATTTGGCAGTTCTTTGCCGAGCTAAAGCAAACGACAATAGCGAAAACGACCATAAAAACGGCCGCGAAACAAAATATCCGCCGAAACGATATAAAAGTTATTTGGCTGGCAGCGAAAGGCTCAGTTTTACATGAGCAGCGCAGGGCAGAGCAACGCGCGAGGACGAGCAGCAGCTGCAGTTGGCAAAAGGAGTCTAAGTCAGCGACAAAAACATTGTTGGCGTGACTGCGGCGCATTAAATCAACGTGTGAAACACAAACCGGAAGTGCATCGCCGCTGCCGCCGCCGCCGCAACCGACCCTGACCCTGTCTGGCCCACACCAGGCGCAACTGGTGGTCGCAATGGATGTCGATGTCTATGCCTGGGTAAGAGAGCCGGCGACATCGCCAGCTTTGACGACCCTAAGCAAATGTCATTTGCAATGCAAATTAATGAGCGATTTCCTTTGGTTGCGCACAGGGCGCCAATTCTCACGGTCAGCTTGGCCTTGGCTACGAGTCGGAGCTGTGCATGGTACCGCAGCGCCTATCCAAGTGCTCATTTCAACCGCAGCTGGTGCGCTGCATACGCGGCGGAGGTGGTCATGTGCTGATCTTGGACAGAAATGGACGGGTGCACGCCTGCGGCTGGAACAATCGCGGCCAGCTGGGCCTCGACTCAACAGAGGAATGCCACAATGAGTTTGCCATGGTACCCACCGAATACTTCGAGGTAAGCGGCCGTTAATCACCAAACAGCTGATTCACTTTTAATTCATCTTTCACGCAGGAAGCGCCCGTGGAGTCTATTAGCTGCGGCTGGGACATTTCAGGCGCCATTACGCTGACCAAGCGCCTGTTTGTCTGGGGCTCTAATGCGTTTCAGCAGTTGGGCATTTGTCAGCGAGGATTTACGTCTGTGCGCCGGCCTATGCCAGTGCGCCTGCCCCGAGATGAGGCGGCGCAACGTCTGAGCTTTGGCCTGCGCTTCTGCGCGGTGCTCTCACAGGATAGAAAAGTCTATATATTTGGCCGGTTACGCATTATGGATCCCGCGCCTATCGAACTGGACATAACGTCAACCACGTTGCATCGCTGCAACGTGATGAAAATACAGGCGCACAATCCCAATGAGCTGCGCATTGTCACACTGATCAGTGGACAGAATCACATGCTGCTGAAGTGCGTGAATATAGAAGCGGGCGGCAGCAGGCGCATCGTGGCACTAGGCGACAACAAGTACGGCCAGGCGAATGCCTTTCAGTTCGAGGAGGATGTGGGACAGCTCGCCGTTGGCTGGACACACAATGCGGCCCTGCTGAAAACCAACGACGTTTTGCTCTGGGGACGCAATTGCTATGGCCAGCTGGGAACGGGCGAATTTAGTGAGCAGAAGGCAACGCCAACCCCGTTGAAGCTGCAACTGGAGGAGGGACGAGCGCCGGCACGCCTACACATGGGCGCCGAGCACGGATTGCTGCGCACCACAGCTGGCGAGATCTATACATGGGGCTGGAATGAGCATGGCAACTGCGGCAACAATACCACAGAGAATTTGTAAGTGATTGTAGCAGAGCACGGAAAGCTTTTATTTAGATGGACTTCTTTAATTGATCGTCTGAAGTATAGGGCTCCATCGTATTAAAGCTTAAGACATAGTTTAGTACTAGAACATGGGACGAATCAAAATTTGAGAGAAATTCAAGTATTTTTAGGTGTTAATCACCAAATTTAACTATTCAAGTGAACATGGAGTTAGTTTAGATGATTAGAAACATGCAAATATGCCTGTAATTCGGATCTATAATTGAGAATGAGGTAAAATATTTGATAGGATATGCTGGGTTATAATATAATTTATAGAAAGTTATTATATGAGTGAAGAAACCATAGGTATTGCTATTTATCGCCATGTAAACCTTCTGATTTGTATTTTTTAGATGTGTTCCAACATTAATAAAGCTGCCTGGATACGCCAAATTGGCCGGAACTGGCGCCGGATTTTGTTATGCTATTGTGGAAGCGGTTGATGCGGACACTGCAGCTCCACAAACGCTCTGAAAATGGGGAATATTAACCCTGGCCTAACTCTATTTGACGGCTGTTGTTTTTAAATGTTGTTATAATTGTGTAATAATTGTGTAATAAAGCGCATATTGTTATTTATAAAAGTGACGTTTTCTATCAAGTTACTGTTATTTTGTTTACAATAATGTTGGAAGCAAGAAAAGATTTGACACGTCCCCAGGGGGGTACTTTATTAGTAGTCTCCTTTAGAATATGTTCCCTTTAACCTTAAGATAGTTAAATATATAGATATCCCCGATTTGTCACGCCCACCTGTAGATATATCCATATAATTTGACGGGAGTACATACGAGTATACATATATTCAAAATATTAATTCTTAAGCTTTACAGCGGTTGCATGCATGGACGACCAGAGAGACAAACATAGCACCAGTTTTGGCAATTTAGCTTTTTTCCGGCTAAATATGTCGGAGATCGTCAGTTGGAAACAATTGAAAGTGTAAATTTAATACGCTTTTTTCATTCCAATTTCACCCTATTCACTTTCTGAATGTGTATATATTCAAATGGCAAAATGAATATACATACTTTGTTGTCGTTGTGGACAATTGTATATATATATCAATCTTTTGAGAGTTTTTAATCGATATCCACAAACTTGATACACATACATATATCTCAATTTATAGCCACGCTCTCTCACCCCAAGCAAAAACAATTTCTACTTTTCCTATTTTTCGCATATCTATCTGTAATCCACAGCTGGCAGGTGTCATTCCACTATGAAAATATGCAATATCCAAGCTTGCAGGCGCCAGTGCTGCCCATCTCTCGCACACATTCACAAACATGGGCCTCTCTTTCGTCGAACCTATGTGAATGTCACGTCGTTTGTTCCGTTTTAAGTACCAGGCAAATATTTGAGAGTAAGGAAAAAATCTAAATAAATAATTAAAAATCAGGCCTATGTAATGTGTTTGATTCGATAACAAGAAATTCCTTAATTCGATATCGTAAACAAAAGCAATTGTCATAAACAAAGCCAAGCGCTCGCTGCACGCACTTGAAAGCCACAAATTCAGCTTCATTAGAAAACGCAACTTGTGGCAGCGAGTCTTTCGCGCAATAATTGCAGCTAAGGCTTGTGTTATAATAAAGTGTGCCTTAAATTTTGAACAATCGAATGGATGCACACGGTGCCAAACGAGCCGCTGAACGTAAGTTGTCAAAATCAAATTAAATCCATTTCCAAATCAGTTTCGACTTCCCTTCCCTTAGCCAATGCCTATGAGCAGCTGGCCAAGAAGATCTGGCGTCCCAACATCACCGATTCACAGCTGAGCATGCCCGTTCACATTGATGATTCGCCGCCGCCCGATTCGGAGTCCCTCATGGAGCCGAGCGCAGCGGCCACATCTGGCTTTCTGAATGAGGTGCTGAATGCACTCTATGGCGACACCACCGGCCATCCGGAGAATGGCAGCTTTAGCTATCATAAGGCGGCCGAGCATTATGCGCTGTCCGGTGACGATTATCAGCCGCAGACGCAGCCCTCGGCCCAGGCTCCACAGCAGAGCCAGTCATATGCAGAGGGTGGCGCACAGAAGTCGCAGCAGCCGCCGCCGCCCGGCTTCGAGCGTGGAGCCAAGGCACTCTACGATCGCAAGCAGCCAACAGTCGTTGGGCACAGCACACGCTCTGGCGCCGTAAGTTAAAAAACATTGGCTATCAAAGCTAACAGCTTTATACCAAATGGTCTTTTCCAGAGCACTGCCTACAACCAGCTGCTGCCGGGACTGCCGCATCAGCAGGGCTCGCATGGAGGCAGCGATCTTAGCGGTCGCGGGACCGGAGCACCGGGCGCCGCCTCCATTAACGAACTGTCGCAGCTGTATTTGCAGCTGTTGCAGCAGCAACTGCCGCAGCAGCAGGCACAGCAGCAGCAGCATTTGGTTGCCGGCGCCTCGAACAACATGTCCATGCCCATCTATGGCATGGCTTCGGGCAATGCCAATGACATAACCCAGGTCTATGCCCAGCTGCTGGCCGCCAATTTGCGTCAGAATGCCACACAGCATCATCAGCAGCAGCAGCTGCAGCAGCACCAGCAACAGCAGCAGCAACAGCATCATCACCAGCAGTTGCACCAGCAGCAGCAGCAGCAACAGCAGCAACAACAGCAGCAACAGCAGCAGCAGCAACAGTCATCCAATGCGGCAGCTGCCGCCATACTCTACGAGGCGATGCTGCAGCAACGCGCGCTGCAGCACCATCAGCTGCAGCAACAGCAATTGCAGCAGCAACAGGCGCAGCTGCAGCAGCAGCAGCAGCAGCAGCAACAGGCCCAACAAATGCCGCGCACTCCGCGTGGCATCTACGGCGGCAACTTCTCGGCTGCTGGCAACAAGCCGCCAACGCCGGACAACAAATAATTTTAAAAAAACACACACACTATTTTACAAAATTTTTGACAATATGCAACTGTTGCCAGTTTCTCTGGCAAGGCTCCATTCGATTATTTTGCAATTTTTTTTTCTTGTCGGCCAACAATTTAATTTTACAAACTGATTAGAACATATTTTTACAGAACTCTATTTGTTTATTTCAAATAAAACCAAGCATTTGGCTTAATATAAAATGTTCTTATATTTTTGCAAAATTTTCAAATGAATCTCTAGCTATATATAAAATAATAAGTGGATGAAATCTAATTTAGTAGATCTTCTACAGATCCTAATATAAGTTTCATGGGCATCAGACTGATAATAATATATATAAATATATCTCATTTAATTATGGTTTACATATGGTAAGATCCATGGATAGATAGAGAATAAATTTCTCCTTTATGAATATTTACTTTGCTGGATCGAGATCCTGGGTAAAAAAAAAAATCTGAAAATTTTACAGTTTTACCTATGTTCTTTAATACACACTTGGACTAGGTTTTGGAAACTTCCACGCCTGCGGGTGGAAAATTCACGGAAAACGGTCGTATTAAACTTTTCTGTTCGCCATCCGATGAACCACAAACTCTTTATATCAAGTAGAGTAGAAATGTGTAACACATAGAAGAATAGCTCACCGACCACATGAAGTGTATATATTCTTGATCAGTATCAATTGTCTAGTCTATATAGCCATTTTAGGCTTTTAGTATTAACGCCCGAATCGGACAGGTTTAAGTATAGAAAACATTTTGTTTATCAAGATGTCTAAACCAAATCAAAATCCTATCAACATCGGACTATATAGCTTGTATTTTAAAAGTTCGTTGAGAAAATTTTTATGAGACGTATTTCACACTTTCTCAAAATCCACTCTTCCTGCGTGGAAGTGGGCTTCAACTGCTGTTAAAAGAGAAAATTGAATTTCGGTTTTAACTTATTTTGTTAGCTCTACATTGTTAAAGAATGAACACTTGAACTCACATTAAATATTTTTAGTCCAACACACGGAAGTAGAATGAAAGAAAAGCTGTTCCTTTTTGTTTGTCATTCGATCCACTTGGTTAGATTCGGTTTGGTTCGTAGACAAAAACCAATTGAAATTGCGGGTTCGAACCCCTTCCGTTCAATGCAAGTGTAACAATATTAATCGAATATCAATTTTGAGCCAAAGAGTTCTTAATTTATATTTTGCTTTTAAGCTGTTTAAATTAGTTTAATAATAATAATTTTTTATTTTAATTTTTTTTATTTATGATTTCTGTTTGCAGTTGTTTTTTTTTTGTGTAATTTTTCGTTAATTTTTATCGTTTAATTTTGATCGTTTTATTTTATTCCACTGATTTATGATACTCAGTGCGGAATGAGTTTTGATCGAGAATCGTTCGCAGCTTAAGCCACAGGTGCAAAGCCCACGCGATTCTGTCCGAAATCGAACTGTGTGTAGAACTGGCCAATGAAGACATCGCCGAGAATCCAAAAGTCGGTGTTGATATACGTAAAGCTGGACATGCAGAAGGTGGTGTTGTTCTCCGTGAAGCTGCTTATGTACGCGGAGGCGGGCAGATTGAAGATGGTGCCGCCAATGTTGAAGCTAAGCACGGGCAGAGAATCCACCGTGGAACAGTCCACATAGTAGTCACCGTCCATAAGGTAGCCACCGATCAGCTGATTGAGCTGCGTGTAGGAGCTGCCAGGACAGGCCAGCAGAGAGGTGCCCGTATCGGCAATTGCCTGGCAATTGGAGCAAACAACAAAGCCATTCATCACGGCGCTGGTCACCACAAATTGCCAGTAGCCCTCCTGGGAGACTGGGGCATAGGTTAGATTGCCGCTGAACAGCTGATAATCGACGCCGCCGAGCACCAGCTGGCCGCCGTCCTGGGCGGAGCCATTGCGTGCCAGATAGAAGCCAAAGCTGGGCTCATCGATCAGGCCCTGTTCGTAGAGATTGTAGAAGGGCGGCACCACCTGATCCACGGCAATGGTGCTGTAGCCCATGCCCAATATGCCGTCGAATGGCACGCCAGTGAAGCTGCCATTTGCCTGGGAAATCGCTTCGCCGAACGTCTGGCTCGCAATGCTCAGGCCATTGATGGTGACCGTATCGATGGACAGGAAGCCGGTCAGGCTGCCCGTGCCATACTGTATGGAGAAGCTCTGGCCATTGGCCACATACGTGCTGGAGGCGCTCGAATTGTATTGATTGTGATTCTGGCAGGCCACATCGGTGGGCAGGCACTGCACGGATGGCACCCACAGATTCGCGGAGCCCGTATCGAAGACCACATTGAAGTACTGCACGGGCGTGCCAATGCCAATCACACCATAGTAGTCCATATTCTGGTTGTTGGACAGCGTCTCGATCGTGTAGTCATCGCTGCTCTCGCTGCTCTCATCGCTGCTGGGATAATCATAGTTGGGCGCCACATAATCCGGCACATAAAGCTCCTGCTGCGGATGGTATTTCTGGTGCAGCCAGCGCGTGGCCGACTTCAGATGCTGGCGCGTCCTCTTGTGCTGGTGCTTGTGTATGGGTATGCGGTGCAGCTCGGCGCTGACCAGCGCCACAAGGGCCAACAGCAGCAGCAGGCACTTGAACATTTTACTTGGTTGTGAAGTTTTTAGCTACTTATTTGGTAGCCTTGACTGGGCCACTTTGGCGGGCACTGCGGTCAGACACTGCTTTATATATGCCTGCGATAAGGCTAAAGCTGTTCAGGATTGATCACAGTACGATAAAAATGTTTTAAACTTATCGTTAATTGTGGCATAATTGATAAATGAACTGATTGATACATAGCTGGGCTTGCGTACATGCAGAGAAAAGGTGTAAGGAACATACCTAAAATTAATTTATAAAAAACCAAATATATTTTCTTTTATAACTATAACTATTCGATTTTTCACACACTTTCCGCTCGTCTGGGTGGAATCACTTGGACACACATTTTCTTTTATATCGAAGCACAAAAGAATTTCACTCATTTTCAGCTCGATGTTGTGAATCGCTTACACGCGCATTTTTTTGATAACTACTCTTAATAGAAATTCCAAGTTTTTTTCTGGAAGTTGGCCAATGACACGCATGCTCTATTATAACTAAGCTCGAAAGAATTTCCGGGTTTTATTTTTATTTTTTATTCATTCATTTCTCATTTTCATTCATTTTCCGTTTGTTTTTTATTCTTTACTTTACGATTTTCACCGATATCGGTTTTCAGCATTGTCCATTTTTAATAAATCACCATTATTACGGGGGCTAGAAATTCAATTTCATAAATTTGCTTATAAAAATGTTTTCGCATTGTTAGCAGAGAGATCCGGAGATCTAGTAAGCCAGGGCACAGAGCAAATGTAACAAAATGAAAAAAACGAATAAAATGTTATTAAAACACTACACTCCTAAGAACACACACCTACACATATACAAAAATATAAAAATATAAAAAAATTGCAAAAAGAAAACCCAAAAAAATAAATAAAATACCAATTATAATATATAAATAAAAAATAATCGAATTCAAAATGACTTATCATGCGATATCGACACAGGAAAAGCCGTTTCTGAAGCTCTCGATGGCCGACTGGTATGGCCGAGTTGGTTGTCTGCGTAATGTGGCCAGTGCACGCTGTGCCGATGCCATCGGCTTGCGATATTCATCGCATAAGCTGCGCCACGAGACGAGCATAGAGCGACGCTGGTCGAATTACGAGACGAACACAGCGCTGGACGATCGGTAAGTTGTGCGGAGCCTTTGCGATTGCCAGTACGCTGAGATTTGATATATGTGCGCAGCATTTTGGAGATGTCAAGCTGGCGTGAGCTCATTTCCAAGGCATCCGAGCGCCTGGAGAACGAAGTTCATTTGCTGCAGGGGGTGAAAACGGCGGCAGAGCAAGAGATGGAACGAGAATCGGGCCAGATAGCGTTGATAAAAGAAATGCTTAGTCTGCGCGACAAGCGCTTCGCATCCGAGCTGACCTATGATCAGACAGGCCTTGAGATCAAAAATGAACTGGTCTTATTGAAAAACAATCGGCATTTGCTGACAGAGCTCGTCCAGAAGGCATGGGCGAAGCTTTCACATCTCGAGGAGGTGCGCTTCAAGGTTGACCAAGAAGTCAAGAACAAGCTGGAGACCATAGAAATAGACAGTGCACAAAGGTCGCTAGATGGTAATTCATCTCAAATATCCTACAAACCGGAGGGTATGCATAATTCCCGAGAGTAAGTACAGAAATTGGTTCATTCGAATAAAAATCGAAATTCGAATTCGGACTGCAACAGAAGGTTTCATAATGTTTTCTCATATTCTGAATATTTGCAGCTTCTGTTCATATAGTTTTTGGCTGGAGCATACGCAAAATATAATGAAGGCGGTGGAAGGCGAACTGGTCGATACAGCTGCCTTGCGGGAGACGCTGCACTTGTGTACCCTAAAGGCACGTAGCTTTCTGGATGGCCAGGAAGAGCGAACCGATGCCTATACACGCCTTCGCGTTTTTCAGACTCAGCAGTTGACCAACGAGCTAGAGTGGCAGCAGATGAGGCTTCGCGAAGAGATAAATTCGGCTGTGTACGAGATTCAGATCCTCGAGAATGATGTGCGCGATATGGCGAATGATATACGTTTGGCCGAGACGCGACTGGAGAATCGTTCCCAACGCTGCAAAACTGAACTGTGCCTGGACAATGCACACTATCTGCTATCCCGGGAGGTGGAAAAGCAGCGCGAGATTCGTCGCTGTCTGGAGAACAAGCTGGATGAATCGAAGTTCAATTTGCAATTGCTATCGGAACATGCAAAAATGATCAGCTTTGATCTGGATAAGAAGCAGCAGACGCTGATAAACGACAAACAAATGCTGGTGGAGCGTCAGCACTTCAAGATTGAAGAGGCTGGACTGAAGTTGCCAAGTGTCAGTCCCCAGACCGATCGAAATATTGTTCTCACACGCACTGAGAATATAACTCGAAAGGACTAAGAATGCAATGTAATCATTTTTACAAGTAATTTCTACATGATTTTAAATAAAGTGTCGGAATGAATAGCTGTAAGCTGTCGAAGATGTTTCATCTTAGCATAAGAAATTTCATATAAATATAATATATTTAGCATTAACTCTCCACTGAAGCGATAATCTGAAACAATTGCACCGCGTCTACTTAAAAACACTTTCCAATTTCGCTTTGCACCGCATTCGTAAACGTTTCAATTGGAGTCTTGAAAAACTATCCATCATCTATATATGCCTATATGCCTTGCAAATTAAATATAAAAGCGCAAATTCACATTACAGGGTATTTACAATGTCGTGCCACCTTAAGAGCACTTTAATTTTGATTGGCGACGTATTCGTAAACGTTAAAATTGGCTTTGTTTTAAATATCCTATACGGAAGATGCTTCATCATCAAATAAAATATATTTATGCACAAACTCACCAATATTGCGTTAATTTTAGACAATTGCAGGGTATTTCTCAGGTCACGCCATCTTAAGAGCACTTATCAATTTTGTTTTGCGTCGCATTCGTAAACGTTTTAACAACAGAAGCAGCTTCCCTAGCAAATGGCAATTAAACAGTTTATTAAGTTTAAAAGTATTTTTTACAAAATTAAATTTTTTAGTTTATTTTAATTTAATTTATAGCTCATAATTTTTTCCAGTGTTGTCATGCGTTATTGCCGTTCAATAAAAAACAACTTAAGCTACTGCGCACTCTTAACGTGCTCTAGAATTACACGTGCTAAGCTCAGGTATTTATCAATGTAGCTATCTTGAGTTCTTGAAATTAATTGAACAAATGTAAGCCCATTATTACTCATCAGTTGCTGAGAGGTAAACAATACGAATTGTTTACCAATGTTAACCGAATATTATTATCTGATTTATTTAGAAATTTGATAATTGCATTTGGAAAGGTCTTATAATGCCAAGGTAAGCTATAATGGGGTGAAAATATAAAAATAGGCAAATTATCATAAATTAAGCTGAGGATTTCCAAGGAAATTGAAATTGGAATCTAAATGGAATCTATGGTTAAATATATGGGAAATTTACAGTATATTTTTTTTCCTGTAGTTTTAGTTCCAATATTATTTCAATTTTGTGTTCTTACAGACAGTTGAGGAGGAGTTTCTTCGAATTGCACATAGTTTTATTAACTTTTGTAACCTATGTAATAAAATAAAATACAATGTAAAAATTAATATAAATATGCCATGCAAATGGTCCTATATACATTTCCGGACGATTTCATATTGCTATGTGCATGATAAAGAGTATTTTAATTTTCGTGTCGCATTGTCATTTCCAGTATCTAGCTCATAGGTTCTGAGATCGACGCGTTCAGACATACGGACAGACGGACGGACAGATGGACGGTCGGAAGGACAGACGGACGGACATGGCTAGATCGACTCGGCAATTGCTGCTGATCAAGAATATATATAACTACTTTTTGGAGATCTGGTTCAGGGCTTAAAAATATGTTTTAAGAAGTATTTTTCTTCAGATAATATATTATATTTGAATGTCTGTATAGATTTTGATAATATATATCTTTTAACTGATTTAACGGTACTGAAAATTGTTTGAGCTATGCAGTCGCATGTCTCGATACTAGATCTTAGGCGCTATGCCAACGCGTTTGTACTCCATATCGAACTCCATATAGAAGGGGCCCATAAACACATCGCCCAAAACCCAAATGTTAGCGTAGTCCGTGCCACGGTCGTCGGTCAGCTCGGTGCTGCCATCATCCAAGCTGGTGAAGCCCGAAACACACACGTCCTTATACTGAACCACATAGCTGGCGGGGGGCAGCACGAAATCGCGCCGACCAATGTTGAAGGTGAGGCTCGGCAGCGTGGACACCCGGGAGCAGGGCAACGTATAGACGCCATCCTGCTTGTCCGCCTCGGTCAGGTTGAGCTGCGCATTGATGCTCTGGAGTGCGGCGCGAGGAGCAACAATTAGCGAGGTGCCCACATCGACAATGGCCTCACACTTGCTGCAGAGCTTGTTGCTGCTGCCGAGGACAATGCTGGCGACGGTGAACTGCCAGTAGCCGATCTGGGAGAGGGGCACATAGGTCAGGCAGCCGCTGTACAGAGTCGGATCACTGGGCCCCAGCAGCAGCTTGCCGCCATTGGAGTCGATGCTGCCCGTATTGTTGCGATTAAGATAGAACGAGAACGTCGGCTGCGAGATGAGCTCCTGCTCGATCAGATTGTACATGGGCGGCTTGACATTCCCAATGGAGATCTGCTGAAAGCCCAGTCCAAAGATGCCATCGAAGTTCGAGCGACTGAAGACGTTTGCGGGCAGCGAGGTAATCTCCGCAAACGTTTGCTTCTTGATGCTCAGACCCGCCAGCTCAACGGTGTCCGTGGAGAGGAAACCCTTCAGAATGGTGGCCTGATTGTTGCGCGTGGCGTACTGTATCTCAAAGGCGCTGCCGTTGGCCACATAGCTGCTGGACAGGCTGGAATCGTAGCGCTGCAGATCCAGGCAGCTATCGGCGGGGCACTGCACCGAGGGCACCCACAGATTCGATGAGGCCGTGTCGAACAATATCTTGAAGGTCTGGCTGCTGCCGATCTTAATGCTGCCATAATATTCCGTATTGTAGGCATTGCCCAGCGGCAGTTCCGCATTCCCTTTGCTGGCAGACACAATCTGCAGCGCGCTCACCGTCTTCAGCCCGAACTTGGCACGCAGCGCCGTCGTCTCGTATTGCAGATACTTGAGAGACTCCTCGTGATTTTTCTGCCGCTTCAGCTGCACCTGATGCCCCCTTCTGCGCCGCCTCCCCTCCACGCAGGCGCTAAACAGCAGCAGTTGCAGCAGCGCCAGTCCCAATAACAAATTCGGCATCCAATTCCAATGCATGTTCTCAATTTAATGTGGCCCGCAATTCACTCAACCTCACGTATTTATAATAATTGTAATATGCGAAAAGTGCCGAATATTTCAAATACTGCTGCGTGCTGCTATTTATCTCAGGGGCTAAGCTATTTTCTGGGGCATTCAAGAGGATGGATTTGATCAGCTCAGCTCAAGCTGAGGAACGTGCTGCATAGGCAATTAATTATCAAATATAGAAATCGTTTACTTTTTGCCAACTATAAAACGCTTGGGATTCTAATGGATAACAACCTTTAACATATACACATATATATTTTCTTAGGTCCAAGTCAATCTCTAAAATCCTTCAAATCAAAAATAGATATTTGCGTTTAATAAGTTTGGTATTCTATATTTTTAAGAATAATGCTTGTTGTTATATTTTTTGTATTCTCCCATAATTTTGTTTGTGTGCCGCCATCTTGCGACCAGTGGAAGCGTAACTATCACCCTCTAACGGTCTGAAGCTTGCGCCATCTGTTGGCAAGCAGCGCAGTACTTGTTGAATAGCCAAGACAATAACCAGTCATTGGGGCTCAACCTTTGCAAATTTCTTGATTTATTACTCAGTCTTACTATTGAAATGAGTTTATTGTTGATTAATTAATTTAATTTTCTTTAAAATATATAAACATTTTTTGAAAAATTTAAACTTTCTTCATATTAAATTAGCGTAAATGGTTAAAATGAAATGACTCACAACCAATGTTTATTATAAACACCACAATTTTGTATCATGAAAATTTTGTTTATAAAAAAGACCTCAAAGTCTCTAGAACCAAAGAAGATATAAATTATATTGATTAATTAATCTTAAAACTTTATCTTATCTGGGGATAGACAGACAGTCATACAAAAATGATATAGATTTGGTTTTGCAGCTTGAACTACGTCCCAGCGATCCGCAATGTATACTTTCCACCCGCCCATATCAATTGCCTGAGGTACTCAATACAAATATTGAAAGAACATTCTTATAAAAGGGTTAAACTTGCAGCATAATTAATTAAGAATTGATTGAATCGTTTAGCACACTCGTACGTACAGCTCTGCCTCTAGCCAGGGGACCACAAAATATAAGCAGAAAGTCACATTGGGAAGATCCAAACGCAATACGCCTTTGACTCTTAAGTTAAAAAGAACGCAGCTTAGTCAAGAAGTTGGCCAATACTTTTGGGCCAATAAGCAGCAAAATGAAAGTGATTGCAAAAGTTTTGCGCAGGCAGCCGCCTCATTGACGCTTAAAATATGCCAAGTTTTATTTGCTAATTGCAGCGGATCGAAAGGGCAGAGGCAAGTGGAAGGGACAAGGGGGGGGGGGGGGGGGGGCAGCTGCTGCAGTGTAAACAGCCGCAAGCAGAAAACTTGCAATTCCAATGCTGGCCAAGAGCCATAGACACAGACAGAGTTGAAGACATAATAGCTAGATATGGAGAAAGAGAGAGAGGGCGATAGAGAGAGAGAGTGGAGTGGAGAGAGAGAGAGAGGAGTGGAAGGCGGGTTGCGGGCTAGCCCTGGAGCTGTGACAACGTTTACAGAAATCACACAAAAAACCGCCGCCGGTGGGCAAAAGTTTTCCACAGAAAACTCGAAGGCAACGTTTTTCCGCAAATTTCTTTAGCAAGTTCTGGTTTATTCTATGTGTGTGTGTGTGTGTGAGTGTGTGCCTGTGTGTGTGCCTGTGTGTATGCGTGTGTGGCAAGGGTTTGGGGCGCCACGTTGTAATTGAATTTGCGTCAAGTTCTATTAAGTGGCGTAAACTTTTGGCCTGCGGAATCGAACTTGGCGCCCAGCCGCATGTGCATTTTTCATATGTTTATCGCAGTGTTCAATATAAATGCCCCTCTCCTAGCTAAACCCCTCCGCCCCTTCACCCACAATTTCCCCCGCTCTAACCCGATGCCACTTGGTTTGTTATTGGGCCGCTTTTTCTGACAAGTCTGCGCAATGAAAGTGACTGCGACGAGACTGAAAAACATTGCCTGCGAGTTGGTAGCTTATTATACCCTAGACGAGGGTATTGTTAATTTCTTGCGAAATATGTAACACATGGAAGAAAACGTTTGCGACTACATAGAGTATATATTCATGATCTATGTCTATTGTCGTGTCTATATAGACATGTTCGTCTGTCCCTCTGTCTGTTTCCGTGCCAACTAGTCTCTCAGTTTTAAAGCTATCGTCTTGAAATTTTGCATAGGTTCATATTTTTGTGGTCGGAACCGGCCGGATCGGCCCACTTTATCATATAGCTGCCATAGTTTCACTATGCTCTCTGCACATACGCAAAATCTTATCAACATCGGATCAATTTATCATATAGGATTGGAACAATCGGTCGAAAATTATAGTCTTGTATGACAACTTTTTCGTTTTTGAAGATATCTCTTTATAAGTTTAACTCTTCTCCTCATATCTTTATGATATGGCACCTACAGCAACAATTGTTTGCAAATAAAGCTCTGTAAGGGTAATGAATCTTCCCCGTGTCTTGCTGAGCCTTTCTATCTGGTTTTCTGTCTGAGTTAGGAACTGTTCTTATCGCCCAATTGGCTGTCATTTGCCAGTCGACATGTGCGGCTATCAATGAAGCATTAAATTGTTTTGCCATTTTAGAGTTTGAGTTGATGTTACAATTCCTCTTTAGATGTGCCCCAAACTGCATGCCCCGCAAAATATCTGCCAATCTCTCTCAAGCATTAGCCGCAAATCTTCGGCAAAACGAAAAAAATCACTTCATTTGTGTTTAGCCGTGCGCACCAGACAATCCACTCATTTCCATTCATTCGCTCATTTATAAAAAACATCTTTAGCAAAAGTCTCGAGCTCATTTCGTATGCAGAGTACCACCAAAAAACTGGACCCTTAGTTATGGCCAATTTATGCATTGTACTCTACATTATGCAAAGCGAAAGGAAAGCAGGAGATGGGCTAGAAGAAAAGTCAAGTGTAAGCCCATTAAATTGTTAATGTTCTGCATTTTTTATTAGTTTTTATCAGTTTCCAGTTTTACTATCTGTTACCAGCCCGGGACTAGGTCACGGGGCTCAACAATAAATCGTTAACATACGACGGGGCAAAAAAAAGCACAAGATGAAGAACCCAAAGCAGGTCGCAGCTGCTGTGCGAGTGCGACGTGTGACATCAAATATTAAGATTGAAAACGGCAGCTGGTGACATGTTTTCAGTTGTATTTCGGGTTTGTTTTCGGCTTTTATTCAACGCTTTACACCCTCTGAGCCATAAAATGGTTAAGACGTGAGCATAATCCCAGATATTGTGAACGAAATTATTTGATATTTACGAGCATATTCAATATATACGGATTTTCATTTGAAATAATTCAACACATAATTCTGGCCATACTTGAAGTAGTGAGTAAAAATTGCGGAAAGTATAAAGCAACGGAAGTCAACACGACCAAGATTTGTCTAAACTGGAAGATATAACAAAGAAAAGAACAAACAAATGTAACGAGTAACTGCAAAAAGTGTGACAATGCAAAGTACCGAGTAACTGGAATGTATCACAATGCACAGAAAAAGAACGGGATAAAAACAACGAGCAACAGGAGAATGTTGTTTAGCGCACTGGAAAATAAGGAACCAAAAACATTAACGAGTAGCAAGAAAATTTTTGTCAACGCACAGGGAACTAGGAAATGTGTTCAACGCACAGGAAAACATAAAGCAAAACATAACGAGTAAGTATAAAATGTTATGTAACGCACAACAACGAGGCAAAAGTAACGAGTAACTAGAAAATTTACCTCAACGCATAGTAGAATAAGGAGACCAAAGTTACGAGCAATAAGAGCTGCAAACATCAGCTAAAAGGGAAAGTAACAGCAGCGAGTCATAATGCAAGGACAACAAAGATTAAAAAGCTGGCAGTGATAAAGAAAATTAGCAAGAAAAGAAGTTAATCAAAAGGGAGGCAAGAAATCAAAAGCAACGAATGACGTCTAAGCTGCAATCAACGAGCAATTAGGGATACTTGATAATTCAAAAAACGAGCAAATACAGAAAAAAAACAAAAAAAAACATTGCGAGAAGAAAGATTACAAGAGCAAAGTAACGAGAAGCTAGAGAAAATTGATAATGAGTCTAAATCAACGAGTAACGAGATGCAAAATCGCAAAAGTGGAGCCACTGTAGCGAGTAGCAATACGCGGATGAGAAATAATAATATTTCTGAACAGTGTTAGTAAAGAGTGATTAAAATATATTAAAACAATTAACAACGAATAGGCCATAGGAGACGAGTAAAAAATTAAATTGTGCACTGCATTTGCCATTTATCTAATAGAATCTTAAAGAGTAAAAATAAAGAAATAATTTAAATCGGATTTTGCTTCATCAGACAGAATAAACTTTAAAATGCTGCTATTTGATTTGATTATTAATTTGCTTTAGTAATTGGTCAATTAGAGAATTTTGTTATTGCATTTTTGTTTGCCCAATATGTGAAATAAGTCTCAGCTATCAACAAAATCTCGCATAATGAATGAACTGCAAGAAGTTTTCAGCAAAACTCTACGCACACATTCGCAGTCGACTGAGTCAGGCAACAAAAGCAACAACAACAACAAGAATAATTGCTAACAATAGCCAAGGCCAATTAATTTGTATTTATGGACAGGACGGCTAAACACATTCTGTTTACACTACTCTATACTTAGCTGGGCCCAAAAGCAACAACAACAAGAACGACAACAGAAGCTTGGCAGGCAAATTGAAAGACTTTTGTGCCTAAAACCAAATAAACATAAAATACACTTGTTGTGCGCGTGTGTGTGTGTGTGGTTATGTTTGTGTGTGAACAGTTCATTAAATTTTGTGAAATGCAACAGCTGCTGGCCTAATAACAGGACAAACCGCAAAACTAACAATGTCCAACAATTTCAACAATTTCTGCAAAATTTTGCAATTGCGCAGAAATTTCTGCTTTTAATATGCTTGATTTTATATATGTTTTTTTTATTGATTGAGGAAATATTTATAAGCTGTTGGCTTAGGCGTTACGATAAGGATTTGGCCATGTTTTCTGTGGCCCACTGATGGGTCTCAGAATGGCTCAGCCAGTCGCCAGGACAATTGACAGGATAAACAAGGACACAGGCCCCCCAACTCGCATGTTATATGTTGTATATATGCTGACAACTATTTCGGTTTGGTTTGGTTCACCGATATCCATTCAAATTGTCAGCCATGCTCCAAGCCTCACTCCAACCCCCCTTACACACACACACGCAAACATGACAGCTATTTGCTTTTATGGCAGCTGTGCGTGTGTGTGTGTGTGCGTGTGTGTGTGTGTCTGTCGAGGACATGCATACGTCAGTTGGCCGTACAGTTTATCCAGTATATAAACTTCAACAACATACGTGTACACACCGAAATGCCCCTCTACAACTATTTCCGCTTACTGCAAACAAATCCAGCTAGCAAAACATCACAAGCAACAACAACAACAAGCAACAACAACAGGAACAGCGACAACAACAATAGTTGGAACAATGACCGGGTCTATGGCGCGTATACGCAATATTGGCATATCGAGTTGGCATCCATCGAATCCGTTTTGAGAATCGTGCACATAACAGTAAAATGTCCTTAACCCCGTCTCATTAAATATGTTGACATGTTGATAAATCGATGTAATAGTCCACTCTGACTCGATTAGACCGGACTTTCGGGCCCTGACAGTTCAATGCGGCGCTCAACTAAATAAGATATTTCTTATGCGTTTCCTTAAGAGAAGGTTAGAGAGAGAAAGAGGGAGAGCAAGAAAGAGAGAGAGGGCATATTGTGTGTGTGTGCCAATTGAAGACCAGAGAATTTTTACAACTGAATAAACAATTAAGTAAATCTAAATAAATTAAAGAATATTATTTTTATAACTTGGTAGTTATTTAGATTGAATTGAAAACGTTTTAACTGAGTAAACAATTAAAAAAATTAAACATTCTTATTGTAACTTAAAAGTTATTAAACTGGGCTAGACAAAACAGATAGACGGACGGACTCGGCTATTAATGCGGTTCTAGAATATATATACTTTATTGAGTCGGAAACGTATCCTTCTGTGCGATACTTTTAATGACAAAATTATAATAAACCTAAAAGGATATCAGAAAACGTCGTAGTATAGAAGAAGAAGGCTGTTTTGTAAAAATATAAATAATGGTATATTTTAAAAAGTTAAGTAAATCAAGAGAAAAGTTAAAGCTTATGAATTAAAGTTAGCTAAAAGCTTAAGGATCTCGAAATGTATTAAGCTCAGTGAAATTATTAAAATTTTTGGTATTTCACAAAACTACCTGAGCGAGAGACAGAAAGTGAAAGAGAGTGAGCGAGAAGCAAAGCAAGTTTGACACTTAAAGAAGTTAATAGGTTTTAAGCGCCTTTAAGTTCGTTAATCCCAGCTGCTGGAGCTGTTGTCTATTGGCTTCGTTTTATGGCCCATTGTCTCTGGGGAGGAGTTGTCATATTTGATTTTGCATTTTCGTGCTGTGCTTCGATTTGGATGTCTGTCGTTTGCACCCTCATCAGAATTTGTGACAGGGCAAAAACTTTGCGCTTAAAAATAAATCAAAACTTTTCATTCGTGCATTATTTCCCCAGATAAATGTGCTGATAATTTGTATGTGTTTTTTTGCATATGTCAACTTTTGTCAATGGGCCAAGAGTTTCAGCAAAAGTTTTCCTTTGCCACGCAGACGTCTGTTTGCCAAGTTCTTGCATCGTTTTGTCTACGTTTTTGGCTTAAGATTTGGCTAAGATAGCGTTCAGAGCAAATGGGGGCCAGAAGCGGTGCGGCTGAACGTGGCTTATCCAAAAGTACCACACACATGCGTAAGTAGAAAATAAATACAAATGTGCAAAGTTAAAACTGATTTAATTTTATTTATTTTATGCCACTTTCAAATTTGATTTTAAACAATAATATTAGTCGTATGTTTAAAGAAAGCAGCCCACTGAAGCTCTAATTGCTTAGTCTAAATACAAGCAAGTGCAATGAAAGCTTAAAGCTTCTATTATGAAAATCTTATATAATTAAAGCTTTAAGCGTATATAAATTTATTTAAATATAAGAAAGTGAAATGAAAGCTTAAGGATTGTTTTATAAAAGTCTTATATCTGTGTAGCCAGCCTTTAGCTGAGAATATAAGTATAAATTAATTTATGAATTTATCAAAATAATTGGCTTTGAATTATTTCAATCAACTTCTTCAAAAGCTTAAAGCTTAAGTTAGTTATAAAAGCTGAGAATATATAAATTATTTTATGAATTAACCAAAATAAATGGTTTTGAATTAATTTAATCGTTTGCTTCAAAAGCTTAATGCTTAAGTTAATCGCACTTGCAATAATACTTGTATAGCTATGCTTTCGCATGGTTCTATCTTTGTATGCTCCAAAACTTTAAGCGGAGAAATGATTAACTGATCTGTCAATTTGTCGCGTAACTTCTCTCATTTTCTCTGCCCACTTTAACACCTCTCCGTAAGTCAAAGCTTAACTAAAATCAATCAAGGCTCTTGTGCAAGTGGCATAAAAATTGATAAAGTATACGACACGTTGTCAGGTACCGAGGCAGCACATGAGAAAGTTTTTCTATCCAAGCTGCACACATCCGAAAAGTTGTCAAATTTGAACCCTTCAAAAGCATCATTTTGGTGTAAACAATTCAATTGCATAAATATGCAAAACTTTGCAAAAAGTTGACAAACATAAAAATTGAAAGCCGGGAGGGAAAACAAACCGACAACATTTACACACTTTATTTCATAGCCGGGTAATGTGCAAGAAATAATTTTACAATTTTATTCAATCAAAGTGTCGACTCGATTCCGTTTAACAAAAGAAGCCAAAACCCCAATTGAACGAAAGAATTGCAAACTTTAGCTAAAGCCAACCCTTGGCCCTCTTCCAACCCCTCACCAGCCCTTTCCCGCCCCCTTCGCCCTGTTGATGTTGAATATTTTGTCACCTACATATGTCTGCCTACAAAACTTCGGAAGTTATTTAAAACATTTCCGTTCGCATTTCGGTTTTCGTTTGCAAAGAAAAATGCGTTTTTCATGCTAATGTCAAACCTTAATAGATTCGACCCCCCCTCCCCCATAGACCCCCAATACCTCTAACATTGTGTTTGTGGGGGGGGTGTAAGGGGCGCATGCCTACCCACCCAACATGTGTTCTGAGATTTCTGGGGCATTTAATTGAAGTGCGGCACATTCGAATTTTGTGGGCGTTCACGATGCTGAGTTATTTTGCTCTTGAGAATTTCAATTGGAGCTCGGAAACTTTTTTGGCTTGGCCTGAATTGTATGGGCGTGTCCACCTGATGGGGCTCTTAAGTTGCATTGTGTCCCAGTTGGCAGTCAAAAAAGCAGGTAATATTTCAAAGTAGATTGGATAACTGCGATAATATGACCGAAAAGTGACTTTAAAATTCTGCACAGCTTCAATATGCTTCTATTTGGGCGAATTTTGTAAGGCATGTGCAAATTTTATGGATAGTAGATAAAATTTGAAATATGTATTTCACAAATTTTTAAAAGGATTTTGATATTGTGAATTATTGTAAATATTTAGAAATTAGAGTATTTATTAGGTATTACTCAATTTGATCGGAAAAATGTAATATCGACTTAAATATTTTGTTAAATACGCTATAGGAGTATAGATAGGAGTTAGTTATAAATAGATATAGATAGGAGTTATAGATAAAACTTATAGTATAGTACAGGATACTCAGAAGTTATCGCCTTACACCACACAACTTTACCTAAGATCAAATACTCTGTTATAATGCTGTGTCAGAAATGTATCAGTCAGCTTTTAGTTTTTATATTAAGTTCAAAGAAAATAGCTAATATATTCATCTTCAATAAATTGCAAGTTAGTTCAAAGGACCGTGGCAACATGAGCTGAATAAGTTCTTGCGGCAGCTGCGATATTTCCTTGTTTAGGGGAGGCGCAGCTAAACAAATTTAAGCACAATTTAATTTCCCATTTGTTAATGACAACCTGGCAAAAACGGGCAACAAAAACTGCATTCCACACACACAGAGACTTGAACTAAATGCAAACAAATGAGCAGAAACGGCGTCTCACATTTTACTAGCTATTTGTTGGTTTGCGGAGGGGCAAAGGGTGGTGAAATAAGGGAGGAGTGGGGCCAGTGTCATTTGAAGTGTTGCAGCTTCGTTCTTCGTGTCGCCTCGCTGACAGCGAAAATAAAAATTTTTCAGCAGCCCAGACGCAGATACAGATACACAGACCCAGGTCGGGACAGAGACGGGCACAAAGAGGCTGTCGGACAATAAACACATGTTTCAGTTTGTAATGCACGGGGCCATAAAGTTACCGCAGAGCTCAACCCCCGCCCCGCACCGCCCGCCCCGCCAGCTCAGAGCAGCCTCTTTAAATGGTGCAAAAAAAAAATATAGAGGAAAAAATAATACAAATACAAGAAAAGTAAAATATAATGCGAGGGCAGCCGAAAAGTATCTGCGTTCTGTTCCTTTTATTTGTTTTGTTGACTCTCTGCGAATACATATGCCCTTTACGGTTGGTCGAGTGTTTGGCATTTTGCACGAGGCCTGCCCAAACGGGGATTATGCTTGACAATGGGACATATGAGAACAAACATATTATCTACTTTCAGTCTATAAACATGTTTGGCTTGTAGCTGAAAACATTCTTTGAGCTCAGGCTAAGACCTATCAAATACGTGTTGAAGTCGGTTTTCAGTCTTTTCTTTGCCAAAATGTTGTCAAAACTAAATAAATTATGGACAAAATTGACAGAGTTTGGCTTAGACTCAAAATTGATATTTATTATTTAGAAAAATTATATTATATTTATTTACAAAATATATGTAAATAAATATTAAATGAACTCTTCCTTTTTTCATTTAATTATTTTGATATCCTTAAACCTTTTTCGCTGAACAATTTCGGAGTTGGTTTTAGTCAAGGCTCAGACATTTTTTCGAACTTTTTCCCTATAAAGCTAACTTTCACAGAATTTTGCAGCATTGCTAAATCATTATTTATTATTAATAATATTATTCAAATTATTCATATTCACATTAATTTATATATTATATTATTCATTTATTAATTTTCTGAAAAGTTGTTTTCTAGATTTTTCTTTCTCTGGAAATATCGAAATGTATCGAATTATTATAAATTATAGGAAACAAAATGTATAAATTTCGAATGGTAAAATGATTATATTTTTATATGATAATGTTTATTATATTATATGCGTATCTAAGTACAACTGAGACACCATATAAAAGTTGTTTTTCCCAAGAAAAATAATTTTAAAATATATAGCAAAAGTTTTGTCGTAGTAAAGGGCATACAGAAATGGATAAAGGCGGAGGAATATGTTTTTTTTGCTCGCATTTGTAGTGGGAATATCGTCTGCAGTGGTGCGTTTGTCTCCGCGCCTGTTGTGTCTGTTGGCCATAAACTGGAGCTGGCTAATTATGGCCACTAATGAGCTTGAAATGGCACTTACACAAGCCGAAACAAAAACACACACAAGACCAAGACACAAGATGCATATAGAGCAGCGCGTACAAGTTGTATTACTTCGTATTTAGACATTTGCTGGCATCGTAAAAGGGGCAACAAAAGGCGACCAACCAATAGCCAAATGCATTCCATATAGCACTTAGGATCTGTATGCTCGTATATGGCACTAATTTATGAGCTGTGCCAACTGCGAGGCTAAACCGTGGCAAACTACAAGCATTTAGCTGCTGGGCTGTGGTCGGCGTCAGCTATTTAAATGAAAGCAGTTTCAAATTAAACAAAATTATGGCGCACAATTACAAATCGTCTGCGCAATGTCAACGAAATTAGCACATTTTATGGGCCGTCATAAAGGGTAGAGGAATTTTTAGTTTAAGTTTTCACACACTCACACAACATTATGTTAAGCAGCAGCCAGGCAGACACTTTTTATACCCTGTCGGTGGAAATGGCATCAGAAAGTGCCAGGCAAAAAGGGGCATATGCGTTTCTATATGCTCTTGAGGAACAATAACTGCCATCAATCAACAAAGGAAAGCCAGAAAATAGAAGATATATTTACGATAGTCGACCAATTTTTTCGTTTTCAATCTGCAATTCTCCATTATCATTAAATCCATATCGCCTGGGAGATATTTAAATTATTTGTATAAACTGGAAGTTAGTGTAGCCTGGGAGATACGTTTACGATAGTTGCAAACACTTTGATATCAGCTAGTTGTAAGGTATATATTATTATCTATATATTATTTCTAACTCTAACTTTAAACTCGCTTCCAATGTATTACCACACCATTACAGGGTATCATTTAGTCATGTACTACGTGGCGTGTTGCACATTTTTTGTGTCTTGCAATTGAGGCAAGCTGCCAGACTCCACGCGGCAGTTGCAGTCGCAGTCGCAGTTTTTGCCGCTTCAAATTTCATTGAGATGTCTGTCTACCTCTCTCCCTGTTCCCCTGTCTGTCTGTCTGTCTGTTTGTCTGAGGGGGCAAGTTCAGGCCCGTTCTTCATTGTTTTTACAGGTTATTAAAACATTTTCAGTGAATATTACGATTACGAGATATCGCATGGTCAGACTCGGGCTCAGCTGCCCGTTGCCAATTGGCTCATATTGTAAATTTTAATTATTTTCTACAAATGATGATTAAATTGGCCTCAGGCAGCACAGATATTAAATCAATACATGCAATGCCCCCGCTCTGCCTTTAAGCCCAGACTGCCTGTGTGTGTTGGTTTTTTGTCGGTGAGCGCGTTTAAATGGCTATAAACTCCGATTGGGCGACAGTTTACCAGTTTGCAGTTCATTATGGCACAAATTGACTTTTTGTCGTTACCCAGCACTATGCACAGTTTTAATAAACAAAATGCTGCCAATTTATGGCCCCGGCCAATAAGCGGCCAACAAAAAAACGGCAGCCAACAAGCGGCAAAAAGTCAACTTGAAAACACACATAAAGAAATTAATAATAGGATGAAAAATTGTTGTCGAACCGGGAATACTCTATGTTGAGTTCGAGAGGGCTTTAAAAGTAAAGCAAATAATATTATGAAGTATTAGTCAACACTGTTCCAAAATTAAAGTAAATAATATAATACTGAAGCTGCCTGTTTACTTTTCTTATTGTAACCAGCTTAATCCGAAACCCAATATTAACTTTGGCTAGTTTTGATTAATCATTCTTAAAATACTTTTAGTTTTTTCTTTATTTCTATCATCTTTTGTATGAGAAAAGACACAAATTTAAATATTTCACAATTTATATTTTATGAGATAAATATTTACTCACCTTCTAAGTTTTTTACTTATCCATCATCAATCTTCAACAGGGGAAAAGTTACCATTCATCAATCCGGCAGAGCTGTGGGGAATTAAAAGCCTGATGAAATATTGTCAAGACAATGTGCTTTTTATCAAATATTTGTGAAAAGGTGCAAATATTAGGTTAAGTCTAATCATTTTTGTCATTTGACTGGAAGCTTTAATGTGCTTTCGAAGCCTTTTGTTTATCAACTGTTTTAAAATATGTATAAAAACTATATAAATATTACATTAGGATTTCGGTTTTTAGTCAAAGCAATTCATTTTAAAATTATTTATTTATTTTATTATTTTATTTCTTTCTTACAACTGTCATTGTTAATTGAATTGCAATATGCACCAGAAGAAACAGCTGTTTTATTGTCTAAGTGTTGAAAAACTTTAAAAAATATCTCGTTTTTATTTTCATAGAAATATTTTCAGAAAGTATAATTTCAGCTTTATTAGTACCTAACCTTAACAAAAACTAGTTTCTTATGTTTTAGAAAATTTTCTGTTTTATTTTTTCTTTTTATTTCAATACTATGTCTGCTGCAAGCCTTTTCACAAAATGAATATACCCTTAACAACAGTTTCTGAGTAAAGCTCGGCAAAAAAAATTCAATTAAATGCGTATTTCTAGCCTTAAGCTCTACAGTATCTGAGAGAGCGAGCTTACAATATTAACAAGCCATCAATGACATGAAACCCCAGCAAGACCAGCAACAACAACAAAAACAATTATGTAGTTTGGATCATGTAAATTTCCAATGTGCATTACTAAATCAAAAGCCAACATATTGCTGTGCCAATGTGTGTGTGTGTGTGTATTAATTGAAAAACTCTTACAATTGATGAACTTTTCAAATATTTCTATGGTTGTCCTTTGGTAGGAATGTCAAAAACACAAGCCACACACACGTACATATTTGAGGTACGGACAGCGAGTGAATGACCATTGTGGCCAGGTCACAAACACTTGAATGGGTAAATGGCTCAAATTGATTGAATTTTGCACTTTGGCATTCATGAGGCCAACAAATTTGCCTGCTGCAAAATTTATGAAGCATGACAGCTAAAACGAATGATTCTTCTGTCAAAAACCGAATCAAACAATCAACATTAATAGCTTACGAAAAACAGAGTATGGTCTGGTATATGTTATATAAGCTTATTTAACTCTATTATGAAATATGTAACGCATTGGTGAAAGCGTTTGCCATTTCATCAAATTTATTTTTAAAACATTTTTTAATGCGAATAAATTTAAGGAACCTTATTAATGGAATTATTGAATAATTATTGTGCTTAAATTTGAAATAGATATCTTACTATATTTTATTTCCGTAGTTAAATAAAATATTTTTAAATATTTGTATACATTTTATTTTATTTTATCTCATAAAATGTAATAAAAATTAAATATAAATGTGTGTAAAATTCTTTTATGAAAAACCAAGCTAACCAGGTTTCTCAGATTTTCCCAGACATATTGAAAGACTATATAGGATTGTGGATTGTGGATCTCACGAATTGCCAGGGTATTTAAACTTCGGCAGCCCACGAATTCTACACTCGTACATATTATACGCGCTTTCAATTGGATTCATTAAGAAAAGTTCACCCAGACCGGATTCTGTAAGGAAAAGTAATCGAAAGAGTTGGAAAATTACACTTAATGGATTTTAATTATGCATTGGCAAAAGTCTCGCAGCTAAAAAGTAAAAGAAAAAGAGTGAAAATAAATAAATAAAATAAAGGAGTATCGTGCTTAGCTTTAGCTTTGAATATTTGATTGAGCCCAATAAGTTCGGCAAGTGAAAGTTGTTGCACACTTGCGGGCGTTATGTCTCGTTTCGATTTTGGTTTCTGGTTCTTAGTTAAACGAAGCATAGAACGTCTTCATGCTGCGGGCAAGCACTTGGGCTGGGGCTTCTGCTGCTCGTCCTTGTCCAATTCAATTTGCCCGCATTTCAATTTCCTTCATTTTACGCTCTCTTACGCATCAATGTCCCGCGGCACGTCCTGCCACCCAATCGAATCATCAAAGCTCAACCGCATTGCAGCTCACATATGCGTCGAATTTGCCTATTAGTATGCTGGCTAAAATGTGCGCTTATTTGGCATACTTTGTTTTATTTTTATTTTATTTCTTTGCAATTTTCTGTGGTTTCAGATTTTATTGGGAAGTTCATTGCACGCAGTCTGGCAAATGAGCAACGCCCCCGGAGCTACTTACAGATATGATAAATTACGGCTGATTGCCGAGCGAGTGCCAAGTCATTGGAGACAAATATGCTTTTAGATTTATGCATCTGATTTTTATAGCTAGCCAAAAATAATATGCATAACTAACTGACGCCAATTTATGTTTGTGATAAATGCTGACAGTGCTTACATATATTTTCTGTTCCATCTTTAAATTGTTAGAATATAAAATTAAAGAATGGAATTCATTGACTTATATCAGAAATAACTTTGCAATTAATAGCAACATAAAAAAAGTCAATTATTTTCAGAATTTATGTAAGATTTAAATTTAAGAGCTTTCAAACTAGGGTTAAATACAATACAATCAAAGCTTTAAGTTGAATTGTCATTTCATTTGTTCATTTCTCTTTTCTCTTACAAATATATTAAAAAATAACATTACAACTCTTTTCAAGATTATTTGCATTTGAATGAAAATCTTCCTTAGCACTGAATACAAATTTAAAATGCACATTAAAGCTTTCTGCAAGTTTTACTACACACAACTAATTTACTATTTAGTCCTTTGTTGCTCTTTGTCCGCTCTTTTAAAAACAGCTTTGAAAGCACATTAAAGCGTTAAGAAAGGTTAATAATTAAAAGATAGAGCTTAAAGCTGAATTGCATATTTCATTCTACAATTTTTGTTCTTTTACCATCTGAAGAATCTGCTAGCGCAGCTTAAAGCCTTACTTTTACATATTTTCTAGAATTTAAATTTATATAATATTAAAATGTAAAGCGTGTAATTGTGTTTAAAACTCCAATGCAGCCATTGTATATTATTCTTTTGCATCCATGCTTGACTCTGCTTAAAATACGATTTAGCAAACAAATTGCAGTTAATTTGCTGTAAAAAAAATGGCCAGTAATTAGACAAGTAATTAGTCGGGATTTTCAAAAGTAGAAAGCAAAACCGGAGAAAATAAATTACTTGGTTAGTTGCGCGCAGAATTCTTATACAATATATACGACTAAAGCAGCTAAGCTCTAGTTCTATATTTCAAGTGGAAGCCATGGATTCGCTTCGGGAGGCGCATAACAAATGTGTTTGAAAATGTTTGGCAACATGTGTTGCCACATTTATGGGCCATTATCGTAGCCCCCCACACCCGCAAATAGCGTCCCGCTATCGAATTGACGTGAAGAGCTGAATGTGAAAATCTTGCTGGCAATGTCTGGCACATAATACCATTACTTTCTGCACCTTTGTCATGCACATAATGCTAAAATATTATACCGATATTATGCAAATTTTTATTGTTTTTCATGCGGGTGCCCGGCATGGCCCGGCCCGCACGGTTCACGGCTAAAGGGATTTGGTGCGTGATGAAATTAGGATAATTTAATAGATTATGCTTGGCGTTGATTTTTCATATGTGTAGCATAGACAGGCCCAGGCCCGGGCCCAGGCCCAGACCCAGGCCAAGGCCCAGGCCGATGTTCAGGGCCAGGCTGAGGGCCGATTCGGGTACACATCATGCATTATACATAATACGTAATACGTAATACATACTCGTAATACCTGTTATGTGCCGTCTATGCGTATTGATTGCATTTACTTCAACTCGCACCTTATGCCAGCCATTGTTGTCTGGCATCCAAAACGACAGCCATCCACTTGGGATTTTGGGATCTTTTCGCCGAGCTGCTCATACTTAATGTGCCACCCCATGGTGCGGATTTTGGTTTTTCACATTTTTTTCACCACCCTCATTTTTGGGCTCCTTACCAGGCACATCACGTACCACCAAGACGCATTTCGTCACCTGAGCAACGGCTCGCAATTGCTGTTTGGTGGCAGGCTCTCCGATTTTGTGGCACTGCCAGGTGGTACGGAGGGCTGTTTCCAATCCTAGTTGCATTTTGAGTTCAGGTCCGCTAAGGCGGGCAACGAGCTTTGTATTTGTGACTCTCGCGTTGTCCTTTGCCATAAAATGTTTGCAGCTAATGCTTTCAGTTTTTTTTTATCAGTTAAATGTTATAAATAAGAAACGTACTGAATTAGGAGATACCCTGTACCATGGTCCGAATAATCTGAAATATTCTTATTTTCCAATCAATTTCCGAATTTGTTGGGGACCAAAATCAGTTGTCATTAATTTAAGAATATCTCATAAAATCTACCCCTCTCCTATTATTTAAGAATTGCTTCATTTTTATTTTAGTTCTTAGATTGAGAGAGTTTTTGAAGATAAGTTAGGGATATGGCCATATCTATTCGGCTGTTAATGTTGATCGTCGATATATGGATATATATCACATTCTGCCTGTTAGTTTCATATGCACATTTTTACCTAATTGCAATGGATACAGGGTATCGAAATATATTTGATTTCTTGATATTCCAGTTAAGCATCTTCAGTCAATTATTTTTGTGACTTCTTTGTAGCAATAAAATACGCTAAGGCAGCTTAAACCCCCGACTGGCCTCAGCCACAGTTTTCCCAGTTGCACATTTTCAACTAATTTATTGGCCTTTAATTGCTGCTGGCTTTGCGCGGAGCGTTAAGCTAAGTATTGGCGGTTACTCTGCCTTACGGTCCGGCGAGCATGAAATTGGCATTGAATGCAGACATTGTATTATGATATATATATAGAAAAAGGTATTATAGTTTGCCCTGCGACCAAAGAGATTATGTTAATTAATTTAATATCGATCACAATATTAGCTGCCCATTGTCAAGGCGCTAGTCGAGTGCTCCTAAGAGGATAGGCCGTTGGCCCAGCAACAGTCGCAGTTATCGATGGATGCAGCTCCACAAAGGCGGAGCTACGGAAAATGCTAAAGAGGAAGTGTACAAGTGCAGAAAAATGATATCTATATTTACATATATGACAAAAATGATTATTAATCGTATTATAAATTTAAAAAAATGATTTTCTTGCTTGCTTGGGACGAATCATCATGTAGACCGTTTTTAAGGAATACGGGGATGCATAACGCTTCCAGAATATATTAGGTTGTTTCTTATAGCCGTATTGTCCATTTAAATTACTATAATTAATTCAAAACGAGAATTGGATTATTTTGATATTCGTTACAATAATTACCTTACTGACCTGTTTCCACAAGAATTAGAAGGAAACCACCAGCCCCCAGAGTACTTGTTTGGGCAATAATTTTGATACAAGCTACCATGATCATAAGTTTTAAATGTTTGCAACCTATTTGCAGTCATGGCATCGCTTGCATTTCCTGTGTAAACTCCGAGTAACTCCAAACGGTATCCATTCTGCTCATTACCGATCTTAAAATCATCATAGCGAGCAAAATAATGTTGAGTATTAAAATCAGTTAACCGAATATACAATTCGTGCGGTTGTGCATTTGTGATTAGATGCAGTTTTTCCAGTCCAAGGAAAAACTCTTTATGAAAATCTCCAAATCCATTTTTGTAATTAGTCCAGTTGCGATTGAAGTCAAATTTTCCATCAATACGCCGCTGAATTATCATCCAGCCGAGCCCCTCAACATCGTTAGCGCAAAGTACGTAGAAGGGATTGGCACCGGCAACTTTTATAAATTGAACTCCATCTGAGGAAATGCAACTGTCCGTTATGTTGAGCTGGGTCTTTGCATTTGGCAACTGGATTATATTTTCTTCTCGTTTTAGCTGTGATTCCATTGTTGATATTTTTTGCTTTAATTCATTAATCTCGACAGTGCGATCTTGGCAATTTCTTTGTTGGTTTTCATTCGTATAAATTGTATTCTTAAGTTCTCTAATTTGTTCTTCAAGGCTTTTCTGTTTTGCTTGCATCTCCCTTTGAGCATTTTTTAAGTTAGAAATTTCAGAATCACGCTCGCGTAGCTTTGAGTCAGCATCCGCAATATTAAAATGCAATTCTTGTATTTCCTTTGCCTTATCATCATTCAATTTGTGTTGTTTGGTTTGGTTGTTCGACTGTTGCTGACATTCCGTCAATTGGTTTTGCACGTCCGTAAATTGGTTGTTAATGTTGGTTTTTGCTTTATTGAAATCAAAGTTCTCTAGCTCCAATTCCGATTCCAGCTTTTTAAGCTCATCTTCATCTTTTTCGATCAATTCATCATAATTATCCAAATCTTTTTGAAGTTCCTCGATTGTCTTTTCACATATCTCGTCGGATTGTAAACTTGCTACGCATCGTGCCAAAATTATAAACTGAACCACAAACACAGCAAAATACTTTGCCATTCTAATTGTCTTATGCGTTTTTTAATAGTTTTTCAAAGCGTCGCGCCCAGCCGTCTCGCACTTGAGACCCATAAACACTGAACGGAATTATTTAATTAGCGCCAATCTGGAGCAGTTCTCTTATCATAATTTATATTATATGCGCATATGCACACACATTCGCACAACACACTTGAATTAAATTATATAGTGAATCGGATTCGCGCGAAATACAAAATCTTAAAATATCAGTTCTTAGTAAGAGTCAGCATTGGCCCATTTAACATGGGCATATAAAACGAATTTATTATAATTTTGTTATTTATCGAAAAGTGTCTTAAATATAAAATAAAATCTGTTTTTATATTAAAGCAACTGTGGGATAGATCGTTTCCACTGTAAATATAGTGGGCCATATCTTTAAAGGGTTCAAGTTTAATTTTGTTTCTTATTATTTATATTTTCTTTATGGGTATCACAATTTGCGTGGTTCTATTTTAAAATAATGTTACTGTAATTATTATCTACGACGACTAGTGCATTTATTGTTTGACATATGAATTCGTATTCGTTTAATTAAATCTTTTTCATGCATTTTCAGACTAGGCACTAATTAATCTAATTTCCGGGCAGAAACGCAATCATGTAAGCGATTCGCGTTCGACTCGAATGCAGCAGATGCCGATATGAACTGGGATACCTATTAATAATTGCGCTAATTGAAATAATTTCTTGTTGTACTCTTTTGCTTTTGGCCAAGTCGGCGAAGCAAATGCATTTGAAGTTTCGAGTGTCTCTTGTCTGCCCTGATGCTGATTATGTTTGCCTCTGATTTACGCAAGAGGAGAGGGGCTCTACTGAAGTGGACGGGCAACCTCTGGATTTGCTTGTCTTAATAAACGCTCGGCAAATTGTGCGTTTTATGCTGTAAATGAGGCAGCACCGACGTTTGATGTGCATTGATGTGCATAGCATGGAAATAAATAGATCGAAAGAGTCCAAAAACAACGAATAACTTATTAAAATATATAGAGATTAACTATGAAGTCGAGGCCTATTGACAGTACAGCATGGAACTTTGTTGCTAATGTTAAATTTAACATGCATGATAAGAGTTGATTTTAAATAAATTAATATGTAATCGATAGAGAATCGAAATAGTACTTCAGTTCAAGCTGATGGACAGTTTGCTTTGCTGGGAAAAGTATTTTTACCCTTATGTTAAAAGTTTGCCTCTGTTAAATGTTAAAATCGTGTTGTTCTTTAATATTGACCTTCTTCGCATTGTAAGAACACTAATTTGTATCCTCCTGTTTAAACTTAACATGCATTTAAAACATTGTTGTTCTCTTATTGTGACTTGGTACAAGCTGCCAGACAGCTCGCATTGTAAAGAAAACAATTTCCATTCACATGTTAAAATGTAACATGCATGTTCTATAATTGTTATCTTGAACTAGCTGGCAAGCAGTTCGAATAGTAGGGATAATAATTTTCATCCTCAAGTTTAAAGTTAACATGCATGTAAAACTAGTGTTGTTGTTTAAAGTTACCTTGTTTGAGCGGGCAGGCAGTTCGCATTGTTGGGAAAACAATTTTATGCTCATCTTAATTGTATGTTAAAATAGTCTTGTGCTTTAAAAAGAACTTATCTACTAAGTAGTAGCTATATACTGAACAACTATCTTAGTTATTTGCTCGACTAGATCAAGTGAGCATGGTCGCTTCTTGGCTGGGGGCAAGTGCAGCCAATTTGTTTGGCTTTTGAAAGCCAATGGCAGAGTGTGTTTACTCAGCTGTGACTTAATTTCATATTACATATAGCTGCCCCAGTATCTGCTCACTCCGCGCCCTTTAGACTAATCTCCTCTGACGTCTGGCCTGATGTCTGTGAGTAGCTCGGGCGATGATAATGTGCTCTGACTTGTGCCAAGGCAAAGTAAAAGTTTGCCATCAAAATCATTCTAAGCCCTGGTAAAAGTTTTATGACTAGACAGTTTTTGGGCCCGGTTCGTCAATATGCTAATAATGTAAACGCACGGCCGGAAATTGTTTAGCTATAAACTTTGTTTGCGGCTTGCCATTGCCAAAGGAGTGTGCCCGGGGGTGTTGTCGGTAGTCGTATGTGTGACGTTTATAAAGTGAGTGACGAGCATATTTGTTGCTCACTGAAATTTCTAATCTTCGACTTACTTATAAATAACTCTCGCCTTCTTATCAGACTTTCAGTGCAGTGTACAAGAATAAACATATTTTTTTAAATTTTCAAAAAAGTATTATAAGCCTCAGTTAATTATTAATAAAATATATATGCCTAGCCTGTTTAGGTGACCTCTTCGATCGCAGAAACCTTACGTGCTTAAGTTGCCTTCGTACGGTCTAGCCACAAGATTGTGAATGGCAATAACTTTCATAAACATCTTCTGCATTTATATCTTTCTCTATATTTCAGGAATCGGGCCATTCAAAATGATTTTTACACCAAAACTCAGGTCTGTATTTATAAATATTGCATTTTGTGATTTCACCCAATATTAATTGGGAGAGCTATCGATAAGTCGAGGGATTGATTCTAATTTATCAAGCATATCTATACTTAGCATATACTTATAATCGCACATTCTTTAATGCAACTGTTGGGTAATTTCAAGCTTAAGTTTGAATTTTTGAAGCATTTTCAGCTTTTCTTTAGCTACTACTTTGCATTGTCCTATGCAAACAGACAAGTCCACCTGAACCCCGCCCGACAGTGAAGGACTCACACCGTCCGCCCGGCCAACTCAATGCTCACATGCTCCGGGGCCATTTATCTTGATTTGTACAAACCTAACGACGTTTAAATGCTTGTTCCGAACGTTTTGCACCATTTGTAGCATTCAGTAAGCCGTTGGAGTCGTTGGCGACTCCATTGGACTCGCTGGATTCGTGGCATCACGTTGCCGGGGCGCTCGTCAGCGCTGGGTCATGTTTATGCTTGAATAATGTTGACAAAATCGCTGAAGCGATGGCGGTCAGCGAAGGGTGCAGTCAGAAGGAGAGACAGAGACAGAGAGAGAAAAAGAGAGAGAGAGAGAGATAGGGGGAGGGGGAGTAAGCTACAGAAGATACAAGCCAGTTACACGCCATGGACATGCAACCCGGCTAAACACTTACAGGCAGCTCTCTCGACCAGCTTCCCCCCCTTCCCCCCGACGTCGACAAATTGTCGCTGCCCTCGCAGCTTGGGTGTGAAAATGTTGGCAAAGTGGCAATGACAATGCCCGGTTAGCTGCTGGGATTGCTAGAACTGGATGCCGGTGGCCCCCTCGACTCCTGGCCTCCTGGTTGCCTGCCACCGTATCTGTCTGCCCGCCAGCCTGGCTGTTGCAGTTTTGTATCTTGTATCTTTTTTCGTTTAAGCCAACTGGCAACTGGCAACTGGCGCTGCTAACTCAACGCTGTTATGACAAGTGGCTGCAACGTTGCGAGCCGTTTCCGAGCCATAAAGCAAATTGATGATGAAAAAGTTGCCGCCGCAGCCGCAGCCGCTGGGCCAAGGCTTCGTGTTCGTGTCATGGCCTGTTAAATGTTGGCAATAAAAGTGAAAACTCTTGTCATATGGCTGTACCGTTAGTTTGCCACTTAGTGGCCAGCAGCAGCCATAGATGCAGCCATAAAGCAGCTCAACTCTTAAAGTTCTCTGCCCCCATCGCGACCCCACATGCATTCTCCTTCAATCTTAACGCTTCCCAATCTTAAGCGCACCTGTGACACAACCCATAAACCTAACGATTGCTTCGATTTATGAAAAATAACCATCGATTTTTATTGTATCCATAAATCAGGGCATAAAATCATATGGAGAAAATGCAAATACAAGTTATGCGGGGCCCCATAAATCTTAAATGTACGAAAATTGTAAATAATATTACAAATTATTTGTTGCCCTTGTGGTCAAGAATATGCTTGAGCATTCCACAGGGTTATAAAATCTTTACTTTTTTCTAAGCTCACTAAATAAAAGCCAACATATCATATCAAATTTTGCGAAAGTTGAGGCCAAAGACCTATGTCTATATAGAATATTAAAGCGTAATATTTCCACATGAATTTTTATCAAGAATAATGTTGCCAGATTTATATGCCAAACTAATCTAGAGGCCAAACCTCGTCAAAATCTGATATTGAAGAATATTGAAACTTTTAAAACATATTTGCCGAAATAAAAATTTGATAATCAGTTTTCATACATATTCTAAATTCAATACATATCATTATTCTATTATTATTATTAAAAAACTCTTATGTTGCCTAATTGCATTTGATTAAACCTTTTTCAAAATATTACCACTAGCATTTAATGTGGTCGAAATCCTTAAAAATTCGTAATTAAATGCTTAAAAAATAATTTAATTAATTATATGCTCAGCGAATATGCGATTACTTTGTCAACACTTTTCGAACCACTTGCCGAGAGTCCTTTCTGAGGCAGCCAGGAAACCCCCTCAAATGTAGCTCAGCTTGCACTTTGCAAAACATTTCACCGTTTAATGATAAATTGCCACTATGTTGTGTCTGGGATAAACCAAAAGTTGCTCTGGTAAATAATCAAAAGCAACCGCAGGAGCCACGCGCCGAGCGTTGATTGAAAAAACTTGTACATTTTTTAACGACAAATAAAAAATATATATACATATATATATAAAACAGCAACAACAACGAGATGTTGACAGCGAAGGGTGCGTTGAGCAATTGATAAATTTAATGGCGTTACGCATGTCAAACTCGCAAAATCCTTAAGAGTGTCAAATTGGCAGCAAGCAGTCGCCCACCCCCCGACGCAGCCCCCTTGTCGGCACACCTCGTCCTAAACAAATAAAAACCACAAGAAAAATGAGCAAAAAACGAAAAAAAAACTTGGTAACAACATCGACACCAACTGCAACAACAACAAAAGCCAAACAAATGAAAAAAAGTAATGAGCACAAAAAAAAAAGCGTCCCGAACTAATGGAGAGATATGCAAAGTGTGGCAAGTGGCAAGTGCCAGGTGACGTAAATAAATTGTGTAAAATACTTAAGACCTCTATGATAGATGTATATTTGCAGCAACAAAATACGTTAAACAACAACAATTCCTGGCTTGCCCCCCTAAAAGTAATCCAAAAGTTGGCAAAAATCTTAGGCACAGTTTGTAAAAGTTTTTCAACGGCAATCATTAATTTTGTCAACGAATGGAATTGTTGACAAGTGCAAAAAAATAAATTAATAGATTGTGAGGGATACTCTTAATACCAAAAGAATTCTGGTAAATGATGTGGCCAGCATCAAATTGAAACCTTAAGAGATTTACAGATACTTTTCAATAAAATTCACTGAGGCTCTAGGCTCTCTGAGGCTCTAAAATTGATTTAGCTAATATTAACGGATACTTCGAATATCAACTGTTGAAATATAGTTAGTCTTTTACGGATGTCTTACAAAGGAAAAGGATGAAAAACAATACTCTGTGTGTGAGAGAGAGAGAGAAAGAGAGTGAGAAAGTGGGTGGTCACACATATTTTTATCCTCAGATAAATAATAATGCGAAAATACCTGTGAAACGTTTGCGGACTAAGCACAAAGAGGAATGTATTTTTATTTCATAACCAAGCAGCCTGTTAAATGTTAACGGATAACTTACAAAAAGGAATTGATAATTAAACGGCTTTTACTGAGTGCCGTAACCGTAACCGTAAAGCGAGAAAGAGCAATAACTTATAATAAGTTGATGCTGTCAAATAATAGACTTCCTTTCCGAAGACACACTTTTTGGACATTAAACTTAGCAGTTTATGCAATTCGTGCTGGTTTATACCTATTCAACTCTTTAGTTCCTGATGTTTAACTTTCAGTGTTTGATAAGTGCAAAAACGAATTTTTAAGCACTTGACTTGCTGTTTGCCTTGAACAGTTCAACGTTTGCCCATCCAATTAGACCAAGAATGGCGTAACGTGTAAATCCCATCGTTGGCTTGCAGCAAAATGCATTTAAAATATCTGCAGTGAGTGGGAGACAGACAGTGAGAGAGAGAGAGGGAGACGGAGAGAGAGACTGGGAGTAGGAGTTAGCTTACTAAATGCATCACGTATTGGGTTTTGACATAAACGCTTGTCCTCGTTAGCGCCGCATCGTGTTCCATGGCCAAAAAGGTGGGTTTGGAACTTGGATTTGGTTTTGGTTTCGTTTCTGCTGCAGCTGCCCGCCCGCGGCGCCATTGGAAAACTTTTATAGCCGCATGGAGGCGGGCGAGCCGAGAAACTTTCAGAGTTTCGTAGGCTGCCGGCAGCATTGATAAATTGCCGTCGCGTTGTCGGCCCTAACCTGACGGCCCAGCTCAGGTTTTATGCAAATATCCAAAGACTAAAGAGAAAAAAAAGGAAGGCGAAACTCAAATGCAGATGCAGTTGCAGCATCAGCGACAGATCCCTTGGGGTGTTGACTGACGGCGTTGCTGCTGGCGCTGAAATAATGCGGCCAATAAATGTCACAGCGGCAGCTGTAACCCACCTCCTCCCCCCCCCCTCCCACCCTCTCTCATACTCTCTCGTCGTGCCTGGCCAACTCCCGCAGGTTGCTCCTTTCATGTCTTTCTTTGGCACTGCAAATTGTGTATTTAAATGGCAGTTAAAGTGGCAACACGTTCCATTCCCGTTTGAAGTTGTCGATGATGAGTGATCACATGCAGCGACCCCGCCTTTGCCCCCTCTGCCACCGCCCACAGCCCCCAACCCTCAGCCTCATCCTTGCAGACAGCAGCAAGTGGCTACTGCTCCCACACTCTGGCATCGCATGCAACTCGAATGCTTCTCGAATGGATTTATAAATATTTCATGCGCTGCGCAGCGTAGCGGAAGTCACTCCAAGTCCGAGTGTTTACAATGAATCATATTTTTATGAGCAGCCTCCACCCATGCAGCCGGGGCTATATGCAGTTCTTAAAGCTAGCCCCGCTGAGACAAAGGCATATTTGTGGTACTCGTATAAACAATTTATGTCCCAAAGTGCAGTCAGTCTTTCGTCTGGCATACCCTGTAAGTCTTCTGCGAATTTGCATATATCAGCATCAAAAGTCGAAACCGTTCTTGGCTACAGTTTCAGTTTTCATTGAACCAGATACGCAGATTTGTAGTTCTAATTTATTTTTACAATTTTTTAAAGTTTAAATAACAGAGTTTAAAGTTTAAAATCGAAAAAAACAGTTACAGCTTTTTGTATATAGTATATAATAGAGTTTTAATAAGCATGATATCTAACTAGCCCTTTTATATATTGCTTGCTATTCTCTCCAATTAACTTCTATTTACAGGGTATCTTCGAACTGCTTACTCCCTGTCCGACGGATATTTACTTATTCTTCATTTAATTCTGGTCATATTCATATTCATTTGCATTCTGTGCAACCAACTCAAGTGACAATTGTGAGCGCCGCACGAGTCTCTCTCCCTTTCCCTCTCTCTCGATCCCTCTCTCTCTCTCTCTCTGTCTTATTTGCATATTGGCACTTGGCGCAATACTCATGTATCTTTAAAATGGCAAATCAAATGTTGCCAATTTGTGACAGTCTACATCATCAATTTGCATATCTCAGATGTTGAGCACAGCTTTTATAATTTAGCTGTCACAATTTGGTACATAAATCAATTTCATTTTCAATATGCACACTTTACGTCATTCAGTATGACAACTACGATGAAATAATTACGTTCTTTAAAAAATAAATAAATATATAAATGTTAAGAAATCTGCATAAGCTAACCCAAATATATACTTGCTATGTATACCGCAGATCTTTTTGTCTAACTTTACCGGGAAATATTATTTGAAACTAAGAAAAATGCATTTATTTTCCTTTTATATTGTGATAAGAGGATTATAAATAAAGCTACTCTTTTTTATGTCAATGAACATTAATAATGACCGTTTTATTTCAAGGATTTTGCGTTCCAAATATTCTTATATTTAATAAACCGATATACGAAGATTTCGTCCTCATACGAATATTTTTAAAGCTGGTAATATTTACATCTCAATGTTTTTGCCGCTTAACGCGTTGACATTTTTATATAACTAGAAAGTAAATAAAATATAATTGAATTAAATATAATAACCCGTTTTTCTCAATTAAGTATTGAAGTATTCGCGTTTAAAGGTCTTAGGGGCATGACGTAAACGGAAGGATATATTTTTTCTGCATTTACTTTTGATAATTGTTTTTTTTGTTTAAAATCAACACAGTTGAGCTCATTTAGAGCTGCGCTCTTCAAACACTTTTTGTGGGGTTATTTTCAATTTTTAAAATAGATTTAAAGCAGCAAGATAAAATAGGGGAACATTTCAGTGAGTCCTTAAGCGTTTGCTTAAGCTTATATCATTTTATTTTGAGTATAAAATATACATCTAAAATTTCTTTGATATTATAATTTTTTTATCTTGGACTAAAAGCTAAACAAGTCGCATTTATTAGCAAATAAATTTACAGAGTTGTGCCTTATAAATTATGTGGCTCGCTTTGTTGCCAAATATCGTTTATCACATTTATCATGTGCACACGGCGGCGCCTATTGTTCTTTTTCTACTGAATGCTGATAAGGGGGAGGCAGGGAGAGACAGGGGCAGGGAGAGCAGGAAAAAAGTATTTACGATAGCGCAATTTGCATAATGTGCAAATCATAATACGAACTTCCTGTGGCTCGGCCTTGTGTGTGTGGGGCATAAATATTGCAACATTTGTAACAGACATCGCCCCAGCCAGAAGATAAGTTATCAGCGGCTGAAGTGCACACACGGGGCACACACTTGGATTCGATGTGGCATGCGGATTCGTATTCGTATGCGGATTGTTCAAAGTTGAGTGTTGAATGTGGTTGGCAAAAGTTTTTTGCCAAAGCTCGGCGACACGCGACCCACAGCGGGGACGGGATTCGACTTTTGTTCGGTTTGTACAGCATAAATGCTGCAGCTTTAAATAGCCGTAGATCTACATGATTACAAATGTTGAGCTTTATAGCCCTTGGCGACAGATGTGGGCATCTTTTTGAGCCTTATCTATATATATTCTTCATTGATCGGCGTAGCCAGGCTGGTTTTGCTTTTCAAGTTTAATATATACATTTATTTAAGATATGTCCCAGATATATGTTAATCGAAAACAGAAAGTTTTATAAAGATCGATTAATTAACATAGAAGTTAGAAGTTGACTTTACTCTCATTCTCATAAACATTCTCGATGCTGTCTCGCTTGCATACTTGTTACTTTATTTGGTTATTATGATTTCTATAAGAACTCATCTATATTTCATGCTGTTAAGCTGCCTACAGGGTATCTTGCAGTCAAGCAGTCTCTATTGGTCCTTTTTACGTATCTGGCTTAACAGCAGTCGCTGTTAAATTACAATTTCACAAGTTTGGAGCATGTAACAAGTGCAGCAAGTTGTTGCATTGTTGTAGGTAGTTACATGTGTCCAACGTTTGCAAAATGTGGCAATGACAAATTTGGTAAATGAAAAAATCTAACGAGCCAGTGACTGTAACTGATTGTAACTTAAGTCGAATTTTAAATACACTTCAACTTGATTGGAATAAAACAAAAGATGATTCGTTGGAATTAAAAACAGGTATATACAAACTGTTACGTTTAAGAGTAAATATATTCATGTTTAAATATGGCACTATATGCTTTTATTATTATAAAGAAAAAAATAATATTTATTTTCTGTATAATGATATTGTAACTCGTTGACAAGTCACAGGTTAACTCGCTTGATCGATTTTTACTCGCTGATTTATTCCCGCTACTTTTCTTACTCTTACTCGCTAATGTTCTAAATTCACCATTGGCCAGCAACGATTTCCTTGCTCTCATTATATGTTATCTCGATCACTTGTTCGTGTTTTACTCGCTACTTTTCTTAATTTGCCTTTGCTCAGGAACGATTTTCTTGCTCTCAGCATCTAATTTCTGGCTCGCTAGTTCGTGTATTTCTACTCGCTTCTTCTCTGAATTCGCCTTTGGCCAGCAACGATTTTGCTCGCTCTTATTGTTAACTCGCTCGCTTCCTCCTTTTTTATTCGCCACTTTTTACTCGATACTTTTCTGACTTTGCCTTTTGTTTCATATCTCGCTCACTTTCTCGTTACTTTTCTAAATTTGCCAATGACTCTCTTTTCTTTAGTTACGTAAGAAGCTACCTGGACGGCATATAGCTATTTTAAATAATATAATTATTTCAAATGAATATTTCAGTTATTTGCTCTAATATCTAGCTTCATAACCTCACCAGTTATACCCCAAATTCGAGGGTATTTCAATGCAAATGTGAACATCGTCTACGCTCTGGCCATGTCACATGGCCACATGTGTCAGCAGAGCTATGCAAAAACATTTGTCTAAAGCCTTAAGTGAAATCTCTAAGCGCTTTGAGCTCTGCTCTGGCGGCGACTACAGCACCACATCAATTCAAAACCAATAACTCAAAAACAAGAACCCAACAATCCGACAATCCAACAATCATGTGGCTGCATTTCAGCTAACAACATTTCTTATTTCTTTTATTTTTTTTTCGTTTCTCGTTTTTTAGCTTGCTTTTTGCCCTGTGCAATTTCATTTCCCAGAATTCCATTTACACTCGAGCGCTTTGTTCCAACCTGACCAGGCCCTGGCCCCGGGATCCTGTCCCCATGGCCCCGCCCGATGGGGCTGCAATGTCACGACGACGTTTGCCCCGAATTGGCAGTGATAAATGTAGCGCCAAGGCAGCTTCAGCTTCAGCTATAGCTCCAGCTTCAGCATCAGCTTCAGCTACAGCTTCATGTTTGAAGCTGCAAATCCGAAAAGTGTTTGCTATTTATGCGCAGGTATAAAAAAAAATAAAAGCAGCTACTCATATGTTGCTAGACTTTGAGATACTCTGTGTGATGATAGAGATGTAAGTGTGAAAGACGAATGATCTTTATCTTCTGACTTGTGACAATAGCTGGGATAGGAAGATAGAGAGAGAGAGAGAGAGAGAGAGAGAACTCTTATGCATGCATTTTAACATACTGTGGGCTACTCTGTTATATGATATAAAATTATATCACTTATAAAGAAGAGGAATGAGAGTTTGGATTTAGTGATATAAAATAAAACATTAAAAATCTTGCAGATACTAATTGAATAATATATATACTCATCAGAGTAACTTTTGAGGCTAAATTGTTGACTTCATAGTCAAGAATCTATCAATAAAAAGTGGTTTCTACCAAAAAATGACATTTAAATTTTATCTGTTTATTAAATGCTGCTGCCAGAGATATCATCTTAATAAACAAATGTCAGCTGAGACTGATCAATTATGACTCAAGTACATTACAGGGTATTTCGAGGCTAAAGATTAATATGGTATGCTAAAATCGGAGCAAACTAATTATTATGGCGCTTCAAAAAATAAATGTTTAACAAGAGAATAAACAGCTAGCTTAATACTAGCTTATTAAAATGCTCTGCTTTGGCTTATATTACAGGGTATTTATAAATGGCAGTAAGCAACCAAAGCGAACCGTTACTAAACCACTCGCTTGACAAACTACTCGACACCCTGGTCTCTGCTGTGCGAGTGTGTGTGTGTTTGTGTCTTATGTATGTATGAAATGCCAAAGCCAATGCCACAGAGTGAATGCTGACGCCTGATGCATAGATGGATGTGTGCAACGACGCTTTGTGGCACTGTGGCGTGGCCTGGTGGCAAGTTCAAGGCAACCCTCTCGTGTTTCTTGCTGCTGTTAAAAGTCAGAGAACTTAGCACACTCCCAATAAATATACATGCATATATATGAATATGAGTATGAATGCGTATAGAATCGGCCTGCGGCCATTTAAAACGCTATTGAAATTTCAGCTACAGCGTTGCTAATTTGTGTTTTAAAATATGCGCAATTATAGAACAACAACAACAACAACAACAATGGGCACATTGAGTGGCACGAGAACAATGCGTTCAGTGGTGTGTAGAGTCTCCATGTTTAATAGGCCGAAAAGGGTGCAGTCCGGATGAGGGCGATGTCATAACAGCGGGACATGCCCAAAAGCCAACCCCAAACCCAGATGCAGACGCTACCCTTAAGTGCATGCCTTTCCATTTTTACCATTTGTATAACGCGTGTCAGCCCCCCTTCCCCCAGTGCCCCTTCCTCGATTTCCGTGTGGACTTTGCATTTATGAAAAATCATTAAAATTATTACATTTGGCTTGCTGACACCTCGTGCCCGCACGGACACACAACAATTCATGACATTTGTGCGGAGATTAGCCCAACAACTGTCACACATTTTGGACTCAAATTACCCTGATTAGCATGGACAGTGTTTTTCTCTCTTCTCCTAAGTCTTAGAACGCAACTGTTAGCCGTTAGAAAAACCCATTTCACTTTGGTATTGTGCGCCGTTTTTCTGGCTTAAGCGACCAGCTCAACGGCAGACACCTGTCCAGCAAGCAGCCTTTTAAGCGGCTGCTTTTAATGGGAAAGAATCTTAGACATTATGCAAATATTTACGCCTACTAATGGCACGAGGTCCGTTTACAATCTGTTCCTTATGTTGATCAAGATGAAAACGAAGGTGCTTTTCTCTTGGGCTTGATTAAAAAAAGTAAATTGTTATATATTCCTATGACAAGATGTTTGCGGTGCTTCAGCATTTAAGGGCCTAGGCCAAGGGCGGACCCTGAAGACTTTGAAATTGAGTCTATGCATAATTAATAAGATTTTAATGGCAAAAGCATGTGTATTATTCACACTGGCTATACAATATTTCAAAGGATTTTTATAGCTGTGGAATAAATGTGTTTTATATAATTTGAAATTTTGAAGAAAAATGATACCAAAAATATAAAACAGAGAATCTTAGATATAGAAAATAACAGCCCAACGAAAATATTTGTATGTTGTTCAGAAATGTGATTAAAGTTAGATTTAAGAAATGATTTAAATATATTATTATAAAGAAATTTCGAAAATCTAAAGACGATACAAAATTATAATTCCTTGATGAAAGTAATAATTAATCAGGACAACTTAAATCAACGAATAATTATAAAATTATGAATCAGATTTGAGCTCTAGAGATCGATTTAAAAATAGTTTGTCTACGGTAACATTTAAAAATCACAAAATTCTAGTAAATGAACTTCCCAGACGTTAAACATCCATATTCTCTATTGAAAATTTAGGAATTTTGAATTAAAATTCGTATACAAAATAATTTTATTGTGCAAAAACAAAGAACCTAAAATAAATTAGAATAGTTCTAAACGGCCTCAACTGAGGAACCATTATCATAAAATACAACTTATGGACATTCTTCAGCTCAGCTCCGTAACATTTCTTCTATGCAATTTTGCAAAAGACAACCTGAGTTTCGTATTGTTGTTGTGTTTAGTCTTCTAGATTTTTGCGATTCATTAGCATAAAGCGTGGGCAAACAGATTTGAAGACAATTTAAATTGAGTTCCTCATTGGAAAAGCACCCAAGTTCTCCCTAGGGATCGCTGCGTGCCACTCGAAGCGTCGCCGTGCCGTCGATTTTGCCCGTACGCTGGCCAATTATGTAGGCAGCTAGACAAATCAAAGGCCCGCTGACAAAAGCCAAGGGCGGGGGGAGGGAGCGGAATACCTAAAAGCCGCTCGGCGCCAGCTTCTTGCCTTGATGTGGCATTGTTTATTGAAATACAGCCCTTTCCATTGGCTGTAGAATGAAATTGCGCGGAAGCACTTGCAGGCAGTGTTATTGGCTTTATTGTGCAACCCTTTTGAACAAAATTTATATTTATTTTTTTGTGATTAGCCCGGGGCGTGCCCAGCCAAATACAAGTAATACTCGCAATACGCGGTCCAGCCCGATCCGATCCATTCAAGCGGCAATAATTTGTTCGCTTTCATTGTTGAAATTTTACAAATTAATTGCGTTATGCATTCATTATTCGTACTCGTATTCGTATTCGTATTCGATTCATTGGCAAAAACTCTTGAATGTGCGTGTCTGGCAGGCATTAAAAGATACCCAAACGGTGCCCAAATTGCGCCGGCTCCAGCGCCACTGGCTGCCCATCAAGATCTCGTTTCGCTTTCGTTAACCGATCCCCCCGGACGAAACATTTAAAGCGGGGGAATCCGCAGTTGTGTGTGTGTGTGTGTAAAGTTTAATGATCCTCGAGCTGATGATTTTTCAGAACTGATAAACACGACCACCAAAATTGTCAGAGAAATATGCATAAGTATATATATATATACCATATATACCCAGTAATATATTGGAGAGCTGAGGGAAGTTCTGATTTAAATTGAAAAAATGCAGTAGAAGATAAAGGCACCAAGACGGTTCGAATCCCAGGACTTTGTGTGTCTTAGTCAGCTCTTACTGCTCTTGTTTGAATAAAATAAGAACAATAATAAAAGTAATGAATATATTAATCAAATTAATAATGATATTACTAATGATAACAATGATAATAGCAATAAAACTAATAATAATAACAGCAATAATAATAATAATAAGAATAATACAAATATTAATAATAATAATAATATAATAACAATAATAATAATAAATGATTATAAAAGTGATACTTATAATAAATAAAATAATAATAAAAAAAATAATTCTAGTCTAGGTAAAGTTTATAATAATTAAAGGATATCAGTTGATGTTAGTTAGTTTGTAGTTAGTTTATAAGATAATTATTAGATGTAATGTTTATATAATTTACAGGGTATCTGTTAACCCAATAGCTTCTTTTGTAAGACTTTCATTATATTGTTGCCATTGGACTTTGCGTTTTACAGTTGATGCCATAAATGTCATTTATTTATGTACTTCTAGTTGATTAATTAGTTCAAGAGACTCTTGTGTATGCACTGTATGGGAAAATCAATCAATCATCTATACCACGAATAGATCAAAGGGCAGCACTTCAATGGAATTGAAATCGGAATCGGAATCGGACTCGGCATTGCAATTGAAATGGCTAAGAAAACTTCTAATTAGAAGTGCGGCAAACAAATCTTGACTTCACAACAAGCGACGATCCGTGACACTTGGCTGGCTGTTGCCGCAGGTCCAGGACATTTTGCAGCTTGAACAGGGAAGAAACAATTGGAGTGGGAAAAGGAAAAACCGAGGCGACGGCGGCATTACGTGACAGGGCACTGGGCGACTAAGTGACAGCGTGAATAAATTTGTCATTAGTAAATGTCACAGATAAAAGTAGAAGTTGCAGCTGTGAGCTGGCTGCGGGCTGCAACAACTGCCAGTTGTCAGAGAGCAAGAAACAAGCCACTTGCCAGTGCTCCATGAGATCCCGTATCCATATGTTGCTTATTTGCAACGAGACAATTTGCATATGCCGCCAGTTCTGGATTCCAATCATTTGTTGTGCTAATTATGAAACTTAATGTGGCATTGAAGGCGCACATTGGCCGCACCGACTCGTCGCTCTTCGTTTTCCATCTTTCGATCTGTGTGGACGTGGACTCGAGCACCAAATGCTGCGTGCAAAACAATTAACCATGAAATTGAAAATGCCGCCACCGACGCGACGAGGAGACGCGACTGCGACCGATTCAAAGTCGCCTTCTATGCAAAGCAGGCAGCTGGGTCTCGTATATCCACTCAGCCTCCTCCTTGTGCACGTCCTGCGCCCATTTGTTCCACTTCTGTGGCCAGGCAGGCGCAAGGAAGTGCCAGAGCGTGCGCGTGCCCCCAAGTGAAGTGCCCCTAAGGGGGCAGCCGATACCGAAAATCGCTCTATTAACCCAGGCAGCGCCTGCAGTCGACGCTGACGTCGACGTCGAGTTCAAACGTTACGCTCTTGCGCCCGTCACAAAAACCCCATGACACGGCATTAGCCATGCCACTTGGCGGCTCTTCGAAGTTCGTTCGACCACAATATTGTCCAGGGTTGCAACCACATCATTTTTAGAAACATTAACTGGCTTTTGGCTGGGCTCAATGAGCCGTCCACCACAGCTGATGGCATATTAATTGCATACTATATTCAAAAAGTAATCTATAACATATTAGCAGAGTTTTACAACACTGCAAACTTATTTCATTAGTTTTGTCAAGTGATTACCAAAGTTTTTAGAGGCCTCAGCACAGCAAATTTAACGAGATTTCTCGTTTCATCTGCTAGTGAAAGTGATAAGTTGATAGGTTTTTAGGGTTTTAAAACGTAACATTCACATGATTTGGACTTCAATCATATATTAAGGATTCTTCATATAATAAAACTCAGAACTAGCTTTCATCGAGCTTTACCACTTTAATAAATTGTCGAAGGCTAAGTAAAAATATATAATAATATAACTTCTTTACTCATAAGAAACTCTTAAGCTTCAATCTTCAGAGAATATTTTCCCACTATGCCGACTTATTTAATGGTTTGCTTATTTTCAGATATATGATCTGGAGTTTTTATATATACATTTTTTTGTAACTTACCTTGTTATAGGGATTCTGCTGTATATATATCTCTATATATTTTTTTTTAATTCTTAATTTCTTTATACGTTTAACTTTTTGGATTGGTACTCGCAATATCCCAGTCGTCGCAGTATATTGACTAGAGTAACCTGAAAGTAATCATAAATATGAGAAATGAATAATGTTAAGTAATGGAAAATTATCATTTAAATTATTACAGTTACTGATCAAGAATATATATACTTAATAGGGTCGGATAAGCTTTCTTCTGCCTGTCACATACAAAAGAGTTGGCTCTATTTATTATTAGATTATGAAATTCATGATTTTATACAAATCAACGATTTTAATTACACAACTTTAAAATGATGTCAATAATGCGAAATGAAATAATTTCATATTTGTAGGACTTGTCATTGTTGCAACTCGATTGTTGTTGTTGGGCCTGTTGCTGTTGTTGGCCTCAAAAGAGCGATTAAATTGTGGCTTTGACTTTGGGACTATTCAAGGCCGCAGACAGCTGCCAGACAACTGATATGTGCACATGAGTAGATGCGAATATGAATGCGAATGCCAAAGCCAACGCCAAAGCCAAATCCATTCAGATACCGATTCGGCGCCACAAAGGATGCAGCTCTACGGCAGCCAGACAAGAGGCCCAACAACAACATCAGCAACAGTTCTCTGGAAAACTGGTGAAAACTGATGAGGGCGAGAGATGACGAAAATGAACTCACATCTGAAACGCTGATGTGTCTGTTGCTGCTGTTAACACTGTGCAACAAAGTAAAGGCAGGTATGTAAGTAAAATTTTAAAAATCAATTTGAATTATTTCAATAATTGTCAGCACTTATTAAAGTATTTTCTTAAAAGACACAAGTTCTGAGCTGCTCAACTTTGTGGCACAGTGTAATCAAGGGACATGAATTTTTGCATTGAATTCAATTATAAAACACATTAAAGACAAAGCCTGGCGACTGTCTGGGAAATCTGTGCATGTCCTTTGTGCATTAAATTTGCTGAAAATTGGTTACTCGTGTTGCCGACTAGATAAACTTGCCCCTGCCCCGCACACACACACCCCTCCTGCGCCCCACAATCTGCACATACTCTATGCAAATGGTACTTCAGGGATAAGCGTTGAATACAGGTGCGGCGGGCGGCAGCGGGTGCGTTGTCTGGCGCTCAGCACTTTGTGAAAGTGATTTCATATTTAGAGGTTCTGTGGGGGTTCTGTGCCCTCGGGGATTTGGGGAATACATTTGACAGAACGCAGTCGCATTAACTCTTCAAGTTGGAAAACAAACGCATTAAAAACTTGGCACTGTCCAACAAGTCCAGATCCAAGCTGGCAGTCGTGTCCTTTTGGCCACAGGCACGAATTCCACGAATTTCGAGTGTTTCGAGTACGTGTTCCGCTTAGGAATTTGTTGACATATTGGCCACAGACGGGCGAGCATATTAATATGGGCTTGGAGAATTGTTTAGGAAATGTTAATCAAGCGGTCAGTGTGGAATACGGAACACCACTTTAACCACACACACATACACTCACACACACCAACACACACACGAGCGCTCAACCACTCGACTTTTGGTTGTCGCGCCTCGTCGCAAAGAGGCGTGGGAGATTTTTTTACTTGTCTTTGTTTTCTCAGAGTTTGAAAGCCGCACGTCGCACGTATTCCGACTATTAATGTCATTTGCAGTTGTTCCTTGGCTCGTCTTCTTCTTCTTAATCATCGTGTTCTCCTTGTGGCCTTTAAAGCTGGCTAAAACGGAAGTTTTCCAGTCAAGTTTTGTCGGTACCGCATGTCAGGTAGGCAGGTAAATTGTGGTAATGACGGAAATGAATAGCCTGCGGCAAACTTGAGTGTTAACTGGAATTGTTTTCGAATGCTAATTGTCTTCATTAACAAACTGAACAACTTTAATTGTGCTCTGAAAGGGTATTCAAATGGCAAGCATGTCTGTCAAAGCAGACAGCACATTTAAAGTGTAAATTTAACTGGAAATTCAAATCAATAAATCTTTTTCCGAATTATATAGACAAGCTAGGCTCAAGGAGAATATCTTTTCGAACACTGCCCTAATGTTGAATAAGTTACAAGAGATTAAAGATTAGTGGAAAAGGTTAAAACTATATTTCTGAGATTCTAAATATTTTGCTTACCCAGAACTAAATTATTTTATAAAAACTGGATAGAATATTAGCATACATTTAATATATTAGTTAAAAGTTAATATTGTGAAATACGCGCTAAAAAAATTATGCAAAAATAAGTAACCAAAAAATCGGCTGCGATTTAAAAAGATTGCTAAGATATTTCCATTAAAAATTTGTTTTTTTCAAAAAAGGAGATGTAAGGAATACATTTTAAAAATCTTGTTAATGCAAAATCAATCCTTAAAGGCTATTCAACATTTTTTTCAAATATTTTAGGCTGTGCTCTTTTCAGAAAGGGGAATCACATTTACTTTCGTTTTTGAAGCTTTTTGTTTGTGTTCTTTTTTTATTTATCATGTTGATTAAATGCCTCAAATAAATTTTATATTCAACATCCGCATTCATGAAGCAATTTCCGTTCTATTAACGCAAATTGAGTTCCAGGCCACGCCCCATTTTTGGCGAAAGTGAGTGAAAGTGATGGGTGGTGAATCAAGTGGATGTCACTTTGGAATCAGTTGTTGGGGCTGGAGGGGCTGTTAAACCCTTTTAACGTCAATTAATCACAAATTAAACTGTCGCCCCCAAAAGCAAACACACTCACACACTCACACACACATACACAGACACACACACGTACACTTATGTGGTATGTCAACGGCATCATCATAAAAACAAGCCAGGCTATTAGGGCTAAATAGGTAATAAATTTATCGTTGTCTGGCGCAAGGATATGTGCCACATGACAGGTTGCTGCATGCACACGATGTCCGTCTAGACACGAGCGGGCTAAGCGGCGGGGGCGGGGCAATAAAGGGTAGGGGTACGGCAGCCCAAAAGCGCTGTGTCACCCGCATGTCGAGAGCAAATCAAGTGGCAAATATGAAATGAAATAAACAATTAATGGACACGGCCCCCAGCCATGACCCAGTTTTGCGGAAATGGAACAGATTGACGCATACTCCCAAGACGCTGATGAAAACTCAACCCACAGCTCCCCCGCTGGCAGCAGCTGCACCCCGCATGTAACCAAGTGCAGGGGCACGTAATGCAATAAGAAGGCAAGGGAAAAAAAATAATATAATACAACTTGGAACGGAAATGCTGATTGAAATCGTTTTGGCGTGAAATCAATCATCGCACAACGATGTCTACAAATACAAACACAAAGAGCACACACACGCACACATGAGCCTGCCGCAGTGTGTGCCACATGCTTCAGGATGCAGCAACTTTCATTAAGAGTCCTTAATGCGATTTGCAGCGCTGACGTTGATGCTGATGCTGATGTAGATGCTGCTGCTGCTGCTGATGCTGATGTGGCGTTAACTTTTTTCCAACTCGCCGCTGTCTAAATAAGACAAATGCCCTTACTTAGCGAGCAGGACAGAGACTTACAAATGAGCGCAGCCCATGCTCTGTCTCCCTCTCTCAGTCTCACTCACTCTAGTTTCAAACTCGTTTTCGAGCTCAAATGAGCACTGTTTATGTCCACCCCCCTCCCCACCTCTCGCTCTCCTCCCACATGCATAAAATTTGTTATGTTATGCTCTACCCCTCTCCTGCTCACACTCATTCCACGTTTTAGACGACTTCTTTCACATTCAATAAATTCGACATAACCAACAAAAGTTCAATCACATTTTGCATTTTCATGTTGCATGTCTTCATCCATTGTTGTTTCTCTCTCTCTCTCTTTCTCCTTGTTGTTGTTTGCTGTTGCCATTTTCAAAATCGAATCAAATTAACGGTTCAGCCTTTTCGCTGTAGTCGTAAAGCAACAGCAGGCAATAGAAATATTGTAAACACAGCTCCGAATCGCTGTGTACGCAAATGTTACCCTACAAATTGTAAATACCTTAACCCTTAGATGATCAGCTGTTGAAACATCCCATGAAAGAGTGCACCAGGAATATTGAACATTCAGTTCTGTGACTGATAAGAAATTCAGTAAAGATGGCACAAAGTCTAGAAGGCAATTTGTGAAATTTTATTGTTAGAGCCCATATTAATATTACTGAAAGAGTATCACGTAAAAGACAGTTCTCTTAACCTATTTATTTCAAAAGTGGGATTTTTTTTTAAATAACACAAACTTTTAAACTGTCGCATTTACTTAAATATATTATATATATATTTTTTTCACTAACACATATATTTTTTATTTACCCCACTTCTGGCTACCTTAATTAGTTGCCTGTCCTGCCTAAGGGTTAAGCTGCAATTGCAGAACCAACTGCCGCACAAATTTCAAGTGATTGTAATCAACCGACGCACTGAAGGGGCGGCTCTGTTAGGCAGCGGGAGGTCGACAGCCACGCCCCCCATCAGCCCTTTCCGGTGCGTTTTTGACTTTGCCTATACGTGTGTATGTGTGTGTGTGTGTGTGTGTGTGTGTCAGTGGGGTAAAAACTTGTGCAGCTTCGCTTCTGAATGGGGGTAGCCTGACAGCGCGAGCCGACTTGCCGACTGCCCGTTCGCATCCTTTGAAGCGGTTAATTGCGAAAACCTTTTCAGCAGCTCGTCGGCTTTCTTATTGTTTCTGACATTAAGTAGTTGGCCAAGTATTCATTTCCGCTGGTTCCGTTCTTTTTCTCTTATTTTTTTTTTTAGACTTGAGAAGCTGCCAATTCATAGTTTGAGCTAAGCTACTCCAATTAAACATTGCGCATTAATCGAATGCCAGACGGACGAGGGGGGATTGAGTGGGAGGGGGGGCACAGACGTTACGAACGGTGGCAGCCGCCACATGTACCGCAAATCTTTGATGGATTATGATTTATTGGTCCGCTGATGGCTGGTAACGCATAATTAAAACCAAAGGCTGTAAGCGTGTGTGTGTGTGTGTGTCAGTGTGTGTGTGCATTAATCAATTATCTAGACACTGCAGCAAAGAAATCCAATACATTGTGTGTGCTTGTGTGTGTGTGTGTGCCTGTGTGTGTGTGGGTAGCAACAATTAAACAAAAGACACGCGCGTTCATGTAAATCACATTCAAAGGTTGCCAGATCTGTCGCTCTGCTTCCCCTCCCCTCCCCGCCCTGCCACGCATCGACTACCACTCTGATTGATGGCCTGCTGTAACGGCGCCTTTTGTCTGGCTCTGCCACGAGAGACTTGCAACAATGCAACTGGAAAATGATAACAAAACCAAAATCAGACAGACGCCCACACACACAAAACTGCAGCTCAATTTTCATTAGTTAATTAGCAACGAGTAAGCAAAATTGGCAGTTCAAGCAAAATTCATATGTAATTATTGAAGTTTATACCATTTATTAAACAGAAAATAGACTTGGGAATTCCGCAGATACAGTTAAATATAGGGTTATTTTAAATATTTAACATTATATCATAATAATGCACGAAATACAAACATCGTCAAATACTCTCATCAGCTTGGTGGATTAAGAATGGGTAATTCCTGCAAATAAAGGTCGGGACTATATATATAGTCACATATTAAATGCTCTTCTTATTAAAAAATCCTTCCCATAGCTTGCTCCATTGGTCAAAACAATGAAAAACTTTTCCCTCAGTGGTTGCCTCCTTGGCGTTAAATATAAACTGGATAATCTTCGCTTACAGAAACTCTTTTTACTGCCAGGGAAATAGATCTGTTCAGAGAGTCTGAAGTTCCCAGAACCTTGATCAGCCCTATAAGTTTCCTGGCTTTAAACCTTAGTGGCTTTAAAAGTATTTTTAAGTTCGTTAGATTCGTGAGAACTGTTTGAAAATGTAATTTATATATATTAGTTATATACATATATAAGCTTCAATAATTATTTACGACTCGCGGGTATGCTCCGGCCTTGTCCGTGGCAAGTTGTGTGCTTAAAATCTTAGATATAATATAACCTTTTCACCCATGTCCGGCCGAAAATAGTTGAATTCAGTTGAATCTTGAATCCTTCATTAAACCTTTGACCCACATTTTATATTCAAGAGCTGCGAATTTAGCGAAAGTATATTAAATAAATTTTCGAAAATATCTTTGAAAATGAGTTAAAAGCCGATCGCGTGGTAAACAAAAAATGTAAAAGTTTTTCGCGATTTTTCCACACTTGTGTGTGAAATTCGCCGAAACCCCGTCTTAGCGGGGCTCTTACGGTTATATAAAGATAAATATTAGTCCGATTCTATATTCTATATCTCCATTAAAAGTTGGCATTTTAATTCTAACAGTTGAGACACTTTGAGTCCTTTGATTCTAACTGGCTTCTATCTTATAAAATGTTTCTCACAGTTAATTGGCATCAAATAACCGAAAAATCACAAAATTAATATCAAACCTGCAACATGAGGGCTCGCTACCCCCTCTCCAGGGCCAAGTCAACGTGCATGTGACTCGTAATTAAGCTTTTGGCCAACCCTGAGCTACCCTTGTGACAAATCTGATTCCCCGATTGCCTGTTGTTAATCTTTTCGTTAAACACAGGCAACAGCGAAACACGCAAGATTTTTGTAAGCCGCTTAACAAAGCCTCCCCAGCTAGGGCAAATCTTTAGCTCTTCAATGCCAAATCATGGAAACCAGCTACAAGGGAAGGCAGTTTTTATTTTTATGGCAATTGTTTTTCGAGAAAAGATCCATAAAAACGCAGGCTGCAGTCGCATGGAATATTTTAATTATTATTCTCAGACGCAATTCGATGCCCACTCGAGTGCCCCATCCATAGGCAATGCCCACGTCTTGCGGTATATGCAATGTCATTGTCATTGGCGATTACTGCAGCAGTAGCCGCAGCAGTTGCAGTAGCAGTGGCAGCCACACGAGCTGTGTGACAGTTGAACGGATTACAGCTGCGACCGCTTGACCAGGCTCAGTTGCAGCCAGTTCCCAAGCACAACAAACCCAATCCGCGGCACATGTTTGTGTTTAGCTATGGGCTGCACGGGGTCTTAGGCAGATCTCATGCTAACTACTTTGTATATCATCAATCATCTTGTGTGTATGTATATATGCTACAAGCTAAACACAAGCTGGTAACCCCACATAAATTGCGTTCCAATGTGCGTTGAATCATTATGTGTTTAGTTGAGGGCGGAAGTGTTTAGTCTTCGGTGTATTCCGGGCTAATATGCGTAATATAGATTGATGTAGAAACAATCTTAAGCTGCAAGATTATAACTAAAAGCTTTGTGTAACATTATGCCAATTTGCACAATCATATTCAATGACAGCGTGTAAATAGCTGGCGCCCGAGCAGGGACGGATTGAGAGTATCAAATGAAACACAAGGCATTGAATCGAAAAACTACGCTTATTTAATTTAAATTAACGTATTTAGAGTTGAAGAATATTTATATTAAATGGTTTTTAAATCGAAAGAATGTATAAAAGTATATAGATAAAACCCACAACTCAGCAAGCGCACGAGCAGGGTCAAGAAATCAGGAGAAATTTGTGGTGCCAGCAAAATTTATGGATCTGCAGGATGAGTAATTTATGACTCGAATGTTTACATTTGTTTGATATTCTAAACATTTGTAAAGTCATAAAATACGTAGAGCCCAGAAGCAGGCATTCGAGCAGAGACTTCTTTAGATTCAGAGAAGAGCATATATATATAATTCCTAAATAACTTCATCCATATATAAGAAACATAGCTATTTTAACAAAAATATAAAAAGAGAAAGTAAGGATATCTTTGGCATGCCGAACATTTAATACTCTTGTAGATATTTTCCTCATGTGAGAATAGTATAGTATAACTGGAACTAAGCAGGAACAAAACCCTTAATTGGTATTCTGCAACAGGGACCTCGGAAAAGCTTCCATTATTTGCCGCAAACATTCGGGCGCAGCGCTTTTTAACCTTTTCAAGTAAGATAATAACTGTGCATGTGTACCTCAAAGGTGTCACTCGCTCTCCACTTCATTTCTCAGCTCAACTTGACGAAAAATTGTGGAAAATAGAAACCGCAGCACGTTTGACTGCGGCTTCGGCATGTTGCACACTTTGAAGTTTCGCCTAAGGGAGTTTGTTGCATGCACCTCAACTGGATTTTTGCTATGATTTGGCTAATTTGGCAGATATTTGAAGAGTTGAAGCGGCAGCTCTTTATATGGGAAATATATAAGGAAAAATTACACAAAGAAATTTTAACAAGTCGTATATTGTATGATATAGAATTGAACTTGTGCTGACATCAATATGTCAATATTCAAGTGCTAATTAACCTTTTTTGAGCCAAGTTAAAAGAGGACTTTTCAAAATGAGTTCAATCTCCTCTCAAATATCTTGTGGCTCTGCTCTGTTTGCCAAATCTAGAGCCTAACATCTTGGTACCTGTAATGAGACAGCATACCTATACACACACACACACATACACACACACACGCTGTTTTTCCTTTAGGTCCTTTGGTCTTTATCATGCAGCGCATATCAAATAAATGCGGGATTATGTGAATATTTCGCTTAATGAGAATTTTCGGACCACACTGCTGCATTTTTTTTGTTTTTACTTTCTGGAAGATGCCGAAAAACAACTAAGAGCTGACCGGACGCAGGACGCAAGACGCCAGAGGTCGACAGGGAAGCGTATGTGTGTGTGTGTGTGTGTGTGGAGCTGTAAAATATGTTGCCTCCGTATTCTCACATTGACCTGGCCCTGAGCCAGGTCTCTTGGCCTGTGCATTAAGAGATGCCTATCGGTGACACCTGAAAGAGAAGAAGGTGAAATGCGATCCGATACGATGCGATCCATGGCACTCATCACCGGCGCACTTTGCCAAAAAAGAAAAGACCCAAGAACAAAAATTATTACTATACTGCCGCCGGGTCCCCGGTAGCCGGCGCACATACAAATATATTTCTTCATCTCTCTGGCTGCGTTTGAGTATTGAGTTTCGTCGCAGTTTTGTTAGCCGTTGATTTTTACCTGTGTTTTTTTTTACTTCTGACATTTATCTTTTCTTTTATTGGGCTTAGGTTTTGTCAGTGGTTGTTGTGTTGTGGTGTCTGTTTCTGTGTCTCTGTGTCGGTATCTCAATCGCTCAATCGCTCTATCTGGCTTATTTTGTTAACTTCCTTTTTCCGTTTTGCCGTGCCGTCTTTTGTTGTAGTACAGCGTTTTACGCTCTATATAGATTGTTTTGTCTTGATATCATGCCATTTATTTATGCCAACGTAATTTATGCCCGCTGACATTCAAATAAATTGAAATAAAATATGTGCCTGCACCGTGGCCCTTAGTACGATATGTGGCCTCATTCCCAATTCCATTCCCATTTCCATTTGAAAATAGCCGTGAAAGTTCTGCACCTTATCGCTATCAAATGTCAGAATGTCACATGCGGAGGAGACCTTCAAAATGAGTACACTAATTGACGGGCCTGGACAAGTTATAATGTAGACTTGTTATTGAAACGAGATCTTTTTAATCTAATTGAGGGTATAGAGAAATAATAATGATAATGATAATAAATAATGAATGATAATGTATAAAAGTAATAAGATTAATAACAATAACAATAATATTAATTAAAATAATAAAACAGTTAAAAATTTAATTTATAATAAAAATAATGCAGCCGAAATATATTAAATATATACATATATATATATAAATTAAATATATTAAAAGAACATGTTTTTGACTGTTTTAAGGTAAGAATTAATTAATTAAATATTTATAATAAAAATAATATTAATACTAATCATTAAAAAATATTTGAGGGTTTTCGATGTAAGCAGCAAAATATTTGCATAATAAAGTTAGCAAATATTAATAAGAATAATAAAAATAATTGCAATAGTAATAATAATATTAATTATAATAGATATAATATTACATTTTATTTGACAATAATTGGCATAATAAAGGTACATAAAGCTTTCTCCTGGTCCCGCAAAATAATTATTATCAAATGCATTCAAATTTAAATCGAATTTTTCAGAATTAACAATTTCTTACCTTATTGCATTAGTTGCCTTTGGCTCAAAAATGTAAATATTCTTTCTTCATTTGGAACAAATATAAATATATACAACTAGAAAGGTTTCAAAATGTCCACATATAAGCTTTGAATTTCATCTACACTCTTGGAATTATTTCTTAATAAGAACTTTAATTCATAATAAAAATAAAACAATTCACAAATATTTTTTATTACTTTTGTTTTTATATATATTTTATCAAAAAAAATAAATATATTTGAATAATTTTGTTTGTCAATGCCGAGTAAAAAAAGAAACAAATGTATTAAATAGAAAGCAGCTCAGAGCTCTGAAGAAAATCCTGATCTAATTTATAAATATGTCCAACCGCTAAGTAAGCAATAAGTACACCCATTAGTCGCACTTTCTTCAGCGCGTTTAATGGATTTATTTCGACTCGAAATTCAACAAATTCCTTTTTGAAATTTCGAACATATTTTACCCAAAGCAATTAAATTAGAAATCGCCCGAAACTTAAGTGAGAATTACTCAGCGCAATTATGCAGCTCATTGCCCTTGAGTTATACGGTGGTTATTGGAGCATATGCGCATAGTTTTGGGCTCTAGGCCTATAGAACCAACTGCACATGCATAGGTAACATGCCCAGACAGACCCTTGCAATATGCGGACACATGTGCCCCGAGCACGCACTCGGCATGCATGAACTGAATTCTTTCTCTATAGCTCTGAACTATTTATAAATGTCAATTTATTAGACGCATTTTTGGGTTTGTTTCCATCCGCACACACATACACTCACACACACATACAGAGAACCGCACATGTGTGTGTGGTATGTTATGGGTCTGTCACTTTGTCAGACTCGTTCTCTGAGCATGCGCAACCGAGCGACCCGCTCTTATTTCGGGCCTGCCAAACCCATATATATTTCCAATGAGCTGTCTCGTCAGGTAGCCTAGAAATGAGGTGTGCATGCAATGCATGCGCCCAGATGTGGGCCACACGGTGCCTTTTTCCATACCCTGTCTCATAGAAATTGGTTGTGCAGGGTATATTGGAGTATAGTGAGGATTGAGACACAGTCTCAAGGTTAGCTATTTTATAGCCAATCGTCTTTTTAAGCCGAAACCTTTAAAACTAAAATTAGTAGTTATTCGGACAGCTGGGTATGTTCTCTTCAAGCACTCTCGGATTATTCTTTCGGACTAAAAGTCCACAAGTGCCTTCTAGTTTACACAGGGTATCTCTCTTTGAAGCCAGCTCACCTAGAAATGCGTATATTTAGACTTTCTGTTTTATCTAGTTATAACAGGGCATCTGTCAGGCAAGCACACTTTAAAAATAAGCTTTATATTATAAAGTTTTCAGATAATTTTCATTGCTTATAAATTGCACACTGTTTACAGGGTAACCTCTTGTCGCAGCAGAATTTTCTGGGACATGCCTGCTTGTCTTTAATGGAATATGTCATCGAGACATGGCACACGAGCTCGTAGCCGCAATCCGATCCATTGACTGACTATAGAGATATACCAACACATACATCTACACGCTCACATTCAGATCCACATTCACATTCACATCCACATCTAAATCCATAGACATTAGCTTTGTCCACATGACTTGCCACACTCTGGCCAAAAAGTGCTGCATCATGTTTCGATGTAAATTCATCGAATTGAAGTTCACACACCGCAAAAAGGGAGCCCAGGCCAAAGCCGATGATGACAATGACGACGACGATGATGATGATGATGATGACAATGTTGTTGTTGTTGTTGTTGTTGCCACGGTCTGCGTATGTGTTTTAATTAGAATATCGTGAGTTGTTTGGCTTTGGCAATATAACAAACAATAAGAGTATATATACCGATGTATGTACCCATAGATCTGCCGTGGGTGGCATTTGAATGAGATGGCATAAAAAATTCAAGTTATGGAGAGCCATAATTATTATTATTATCAGCAGTTGCCGTTGTCCTCTTAATGAAGTAATCAAAAAATAAGAAAAAAGTGGAAAAGAGAACTTGTGCATGAACTCAACAAAAGCACGCCTGAGGTAAGAACTCTGTAAAGTAGTCCCGATTGGTATTTAAACTGCTTACAACTTGTTAGACCGAGTTAAGATTTGTTGACCCGTCTTATTGTTCTCGTTCGGTCGAAGAAAGAAGCGGCAGAAATTGTACAAACAGTGCGTGTGGTTCGAGAGTCGGAACAGTTAGCACTTTGTGTGCTCAACATCAAAAAGCTGCTTGTTATGCATAAATTAAAGAGCTCATTAATAAAAATAAGTTGAACATTATTTTTCATCATTCTAATCTACATTTTTAAGCAATTTTTGCAAACATGGTACTATGTAGAAATCATATTTGAAGAGTATTTCTTTCACCCTTGATTCTTCATTTAGAAGCTTCTTAAGCTTAAGATATATTGATATTATATATAAGATCACTGTAATTTGAATTTCGTTGAAATATATTTGGGTTTCTGCTGGAAGTTATTCCACGTCGTAGCTCAAGCTAGGCCCTACAAATAGCTTGTTTTCGGCTTTATATGAAAACATATTTCTTCTGATTCCAATATTCTTTTTCTTGTATCAATTATCCTCTGTTTATAGTGCTTTTGCAATATTACGTCTCATAATTTAAAGTAAAGTAGTCTAAAGCTTATTTAGATCAAATTTTAAGATTGTTTTCCTCATCCTTACTATCCTCACAATATAATATACTCTGTATTTGAGTCTTAACAGTTTTCAAAAATTCCCATTTTCACTAATAATTCTCTCTACATGCCTTTTCGTGATTCTTTAGAATCGTTCTATCTAGCAAAACGAATAGAAGTATACCCTACAACATATATGTCCATCCATTAATTTATATTATAAAACATTTAACAGTTTTCGTTGCTGTTATTTAAAGCTGCATATGAACCTTTTGGCCTTTGCACTAGGCTCTGCAGTCAGCTGCTGTTGATATTGCTGTGAAGCGGAAACCTGTTGCAAGTCTGAAATGTTGCTAAACATAAAGCGACGCAGCAACTGGCAACACACGTGCTAAGCAAAACGAACGGCAATGAAACACAGCTGCAAATGAAACAAGTTGAATGGAAACAAGTTCCACAAGCCGAACGCGAGGGCAGACTTCGTTTTTCGGGCAGTTCGTCGTGAAACGAACTTCATTTGCAGCTGAACAGGGCTTGAGAGTGGGACATTGCACATGACCGTGGGCCGAACTGGAGTGGAGGCCAGTGTAGTGCAGCGTAGTGCAGTGTAATGACTTCTCAGGTAGGTAGGCAGCACACACACATGCACAGAAACACACGAGCAGTTGACTTCATTAGAGGCAGAGGCTGGACACTTGAACGAGGTGACAAACAGCGCAGTCGAGAGCAAAGCGCCTAATGACACACAGAGGGCAGAGACAGCGACTGAGGAAGGGGCAGCGACTGAGGCAGAGTATCTAGTGGGAAGTGGCAACTGCCATGTGCGTGCGTGATAATGATGATAGGAGCTGCTGTTGCTGCTGCTGCTGCTGCTGCTGCTGCTCCTGCTTAGCAGCATATCCTTTAAGCCCTGCCCTCAGACTGGGTTGCACAGCTGGATGACTGTGTTGACCGAAGCTAGCCAAAGGCTAGACGGGGGCGAGGTGGGGGGATCAGCGCCAGCGATATGTGGCGTGTCAAAAGTTTCACAGCTCACGTGCCGCACATGCAACACATGCCTCTGACTCTGACTGAAATTGGAGCCGAGCGTTGAGTCCGGCGTTTGGTTTGAGGTCTCGTTTTTGGCCCATTGCGTGTCGCCTTATCGCCGAGGGGCTTAAGCTAAGAGGCGTTAAAAATGCTAAATGCTCATTTGGTGCAATTTATTGGCAGAAATGCCAAAGACTCGGGTATTTATTTATAGCTGCCACACGTGGTGATTGCTTCATTCAACCAAATACCTGAATCAAAAACCGAATGCTTTAAATTCTTTAAGTGCGTCCCACGTGCAAAATAACTGAACTCTGGAGAAAGATAAACAGAGAGAAAGAGAGAGAGAGAGAGAGAGAGAGGGAGAGATAGAAGCCTCAAAAAGGGGGTTTGGTTGCAACAACAAACTAACTCAAACGGCCAACGGGGCCAACGAGTTTTTATGCAAATGCTAAAAAAGAAAAGAAAATAAAGCAAAAAACATATTAAAATAACATAAATATGCAGCATGAAAAATGTGCAACGGTTGCAGTTGCACAAGTCCACAATTGCCACAGGCTGCGCCGCAACCTGCCCACGTAGCACACCCAGCTACGGTTGATCCTTCTGGCAGTATTTACTGCAAGAATTCAAGTCGAGCCGAGGCGCGGCAAGGAATTCATTGAATTTGCATTCAATGTATCTTAGAAAAAGTCAGCTACCATTTTTTACTGAAATCAAAAATATTCGACAAAAGCAATTTGATCTTTGGGAATTCTTGAATTCCAAGAACCAAAACTCATGAGTTTTTTCCGAAATTGCTAAATAAGCGCTTTGAGATTTTTATACCCTTGGAAAATGGGTAGAAAGGGTATACTGAAGTTGTGTCGGCGATAAGCATCTCCGATAAAATTAAATATAAATATCACTTTTTGATAGATATAAGAACGCATCGACCTCAGAGACCATAAGAGCTGGAGAAGAAGAACGTCTGTAGCTCCGACTAGCTAGATTAATAAATTAATTACTAATTTATTTAATATTGATTGCAGTATTAGCGCCCCCCCCCCCTTTTATTCGTATACAACTTCCCAAATACTGAGCTCCATAAATTTTATATTTATTCACATTATGTAAGTAATTAGTTTACAAGCATATCAAATATTTTGTACGGCCTTGCTGGCTTCGGCCGAATCGCCATGTAGACAGTTTTAATATAATACGGCGGTGCATTACGATTCCAGATCATATTATAAAGTCTTGTATATTCGTACTGTCCATTTAGATTACTATAATTAATTCAAGAGAGCGTTTAAATCGTTTGATATCAGTTACAAATAATTATGTTAATATTTATTTACCTGATTCCACAGTACATAGAAGGAAACCACCAGCCACCAGAGTACTCGTTTGGGCAATAATCTTGATGTAAGCTACCATGATCATAAGTTTTAAATGTTTGAAACCTATTTGCAGTCATGGCATCGCTTGCATTTCCTGTGTAATCTCCGAGTAACTCCAAACGGTATCCATTCTGCTCATTACCGATCTTAAAATCATCATAGCGAGCAAAATAATTTTGATAATTAAAATCAGTTAACTGAATATGCAGTTCATGCGGTTGTGCATTTGTGATAAGATGCAGTTTTTCCAGTCCAAGGAAAAAGTCGGTATGAAAATCTCCAAATCCATTTTTGTAATCAGCCCAGTTGCGATTGAAGTCAACTTTGCCATCAATTCGTTGCTGAATTATCATCCAGCCATTGCCGAAAATATCGTTATTACAAAGTACTTCGAAGAAATTGGCACCAGCAACATTTATAAATTGAGTTCCATCTTTTGTACATGTTTTTACATTCAGCGGCTGGATGGTTTTTTCTATTTGTTTTAGTTGCGATTCCATTGTTGATATTTTTTGCGTTAATTGGTCATTTTCGGAATTTCTTTGTTGATTTTCATTTGAATGAACTATAATGTTCAACTTTGTTATCTGTTCATCCATCTGCCTTTGAGCAGATTTCAAGTTGGAAATTTCAACATTTATTTTAGAATTTTGAGAACCACATTCTCTTAGCATTGAGTCAGCTTCCGCAATATTAGATTGCAAGTTTTTTATTTCGTTTGCCTTATCACGAATTAGTTTCGTGAATGTGGTAAATAAATTCCTTATTATAGACTGTTTTTTGGTTTGATTGTTCGACTGTTGCTGACATTCCGTCAATTGGTTCTGCAAGTCCGTAAATTGCTCGTTAATGTTTGTGTTTGCTTTATTGAAATCAAAGTTCTCCAGCTCCAATTCCGATTCCAGCTTTTTAAGCTCATCTTCATTTTCTTCGATCAATTCATCATAATTATCCAAATCTTTTTGAAGTTCCTCGATTGTCTTTTCACATATCTCGTCGGATTGTAAACTTGCTACGCATGGTGCCAAAACTATAAACTGAACCACAAACACAGCAAAATACTTTCCCATTTTATAATTTCAAGACGTCGAACACATCCGTCTCTGATTTGAGACCCATAAACACTGAAATGAATTTGATCAGTAGCGCTAAACCCTGCTGAACCAAAGATTGGCAGTGAGCTGGTGCCTTGCTCCTATCGCAATATATATATGCATATATATATATGTATGAACATAGCTTATGCTTGTTCGCTCAAAAGATAATATTTATATGAAATGTTTAAAATAATTGGCGGCAGCTGCGAATATTTACAAGGGCAGCTGGACGCTGGGCTTAGTGCACTGCATTTTTAATGTATGAATAGGATGTTTAGAAATGGGTTAGATATCTAAACCTCTAAAACTTTTACAAGTTGATGATATTTTCCGTGGCTCCTGCATTAAGAGAGGTTATAGCAAAGGAGATTTCGATATAATAAAAAAAAATGAATCTATTTATTCCTACTTTAATTATTCTCTAAATCAGCATATTTAGCAGCGTTTGTCAACACAGTTTGACCATTGTAAAGGATAATTATGTAGCAGGCGAGGAGAGCAAAGTTGTTATACTGTTATATTATCGATATATGGTATATGTCGATATTACTTCTTTTTTTGTCGTTTAACAACACTGTTTGGTCTTAGTGCCCCTCTAAATCGATAGTAAAGTAAGGAAAATCGATATTACTTCTTTTTTTTGTAATTTAACAACACTGTTAAGCATTTCACACATGAGTCAAGTTGCATTTTAATTGAAACATAAATGTTCCCAAGCTCAATTATGATTTTTTATAAGTTTTTTGTTGCCCTTCCCGCCTCTGCTCGTTGGCCTTTAGAATTTTTATTACAAAAAGTATTTGCGACATTTTAAAAGTATTTAATTCAAAGAAGTGACAAAATATGCCGCCGGACAGCAGCTGGGCAAAAACTCGTCTCCAGGGATAATAATTTTAAAAATTCAATCATAATTGGCAACAGACAGTGAGGAATGCCGCCGAGCTGCCCTTGAAGTTGCTACCAAAAGTTGCAGGCAGCAACTTATTTCATGTTTCTCTTCTTTTTTTTTCGTTAGGTAAGCGTGGGGCACGCGGGGCAACATTAACAAATGCGTCACTCAGTGGCTGCTATCGTAGGTAATTAATAAGCGAATGGCATTGCAATTTCTTTTCTTTGTTGTTTTTGTTTTTGTTGCTTGCAGCCAGCTCTAATCGTTGCAACAAATTTGTGGCATGTGGTGTGCGGCACACGTTGCATAGATACGAACAGTCCGATAACAAATTGCAAATGCACGTTAATCGATTGAGTTGTTTGCCGTCTTGGCGAATGCCAAAGCCCCATGGAAAATATGAAATGTGCATGCAAATATGGCGGGGAAAGGCGTGCAGGAAAGTAGCTGCACGTGCCAGTTAGGGGCAAGACATTTGTTGCTTTGTTCTATGTGGAGTGAAAGTTGGAGCTGTGTGGCATGCCACTTGCGCCACAGATCTAGCCAGTTGAGTCGCGCCAACGTTTAGCCAAACAATGCGCGTTCCTTTGTGGCCAAACTGAAAAATGTTTATTTAAATGCGAATACGAAATGCGTTGGCCATGCCACACGATGCGGCTAGGCTGCAGGTTTACCTTGCCAGCCTAACTAGCCAGCATGTTGCTGGCAGCAGCATATTCTGCACCGAGTCACAGGCTCGGGCCGTGCGGCAGGTTTACGGGGCAGGCGGCAGCCACTGATTGCCCAGGCCATTAAGTGCACCAACTGTTGAGCATGCGCAGCAGCAGCCGCGGCAGCAGCCAGCAGCCCCATTTGGTCGGCCCCGGCCCGTTGGGGCAGCCAGCTGTGGCAAGGGGGCAGGTTCCTGCTGCCTGCCACTCCGTGTGTAAGCGCAGCATAATGAGCCGCGCAGTTACATTTATTTTAAATCTGATATACATATTTCTCGTCGTCGTTTTTTTTTTTGCGCTTTGTTGTTATTTGGCCTTTGTTTTTGGGCAGGCTGCAACGGCAGCAACAATAACAACAACTACAACAACAAAATGCAGCAGCAGCAACTCAATGGCCATTGTTGCTTGCCGTCTCCGTTGTTGTTGTTGTTTTTATTGTTGCGCCGCCGCTGGCGACTTGCAACTTGCGCGAGACTCTTGCAATTCTTTTGCTTTTTGCTAGAGCTGCCTTTCGATAGAGTTACAGCGTAGTAAAAAGTATATTGACTAAGCTGTCAGCTTTGTCAACTAAAATATATATACTTGAACGGATAAAAGAGACGGTCAGACTAGAGTTCTTCTTTGGAGGTGGACAGACATTATCTAGAACCTTAGATAGATATCCCCAGAAACTTATTGTGATCTGGCTATTACGAAAACATTCTGCCAATTCTAGGAGTATTTTCTTAGATATTTTGTTTTAGAACTTCAGAGTTTCCAGGTCGCTTTGCTGACCAAAGCAGCTATGACGCAAGTGGATCACATGGTATAAGAATTAATCTCATCATACAAAAATATAAACAAATATATCCTTTTTATAAAACAATTTCAATTTATTTTTTATGCTTCTTAAAAGTTGTTGATGCTTTTTAAAATTCGTTTGTAACATAATTTGGTTCATTTGACAGCATGTCTTGAACCATTTCTTGAATAAACCATTTTTTGTTGCCTCCTTCAGTAGAGCTTGATTTGGCAAGAACTGGAACTAGTTCCAAACCAGATGCAATTAATCATAGGTTTATGATTTCGATTTCTAAATTCTTCTTTAAGCTACATTTATGCACAAAATTACAGCATAATACCTCACGGAATACCTAAGTTAGAAGACTGAACCACTCCAAAAACTGTTTTAAAATCATATCTGCTGAGTATTTTAGGAGTTCAGGAATGGCAAATTTGAAAAATAATGCGATCACAAACCATATAAAACACTTTAATCATTTCATTATTGAATATGAATATGAGAATATATATATAAAAATATTATAAAAATTGCATTTCCCAGTAGAATCTTAACTAAGTTAAGATATGAACGAATATCAAGAAGAGTATTTATAGTTCGGTCTCAAGCCAATGTCGATTGTTCGATCTCGTTTCGGTTAAATGTACTTAGCTGTATTGTGGCCTTTCTGGCTACGCATGGCTGGCTAAACGCAAATGTATGCAAAGAGCCATTGAATTTGCACAGAGCCGAGAATTGAGCAGAAGAGTGGTGCCGGGTGGCCGGGTCGAGGCGGGGGGGCAGAGTATGCGGATTGGTAGCGCTGTTAACCAAAAGAATGGTTGCAGATTCTTTTTTCTAGATTTTGTTTATTTTGCGATGCGCGGAACAATGCACATGAATAATGTGTGAATCGCGCACCGAAAACCTGTGCAGATCTTGTGAATTGTGCGCAGTTTGGCATTAATCAAAGCGCTGCCGCCGCCAACGCCGATGCCGATGCCGACGCCGACGCTGACGCCGACGCAGACTGCTTAGTAATGGCCAAAATATAAGCAAAGAGTTAGGAGTTGAGAGAGTTAAGAGGCCTCTAAATGCAAAGGTAAATACCATGGCCATGGTATTTCACACTTTTACAGGCGACTGCAGCCAGCGGAGCGGGCGGCGGGAAAGCGGACGGGTGGAGGAGGAGCTGTCTATTGGCTTAAACAATTTTTGTTTTATTTTTGGGAAAGCGTAAACTTTGTTTTCGAAATTACAATTTTAAGCAAACTTTGTATTCGGTTTTTCGTATTTGCCTGGCAGCAACTCGAACTCCAACTGCAACTCTCCAGCTTCAGCTGGGACTCTTGTGCAGCTCCAAGGTGGTCGCTGGGCTTTGGATTTGGACAGGCAGGCAAACAAAATGAGAATCAAAATCAAAAGCGTAGCCAGCCAAAGCCTTCGGTCTGGCATTCAATAAAACCCAAACGAAATGCATTTGACGTGCGACTGTGTCCAGGCTTTTTGTTTGCTTCTCCAGCTCAAAGTCAAAGTCAAAGTCAAAGTCGGAGCCACTGGCCAGAGGTCTGTGTCTGAGTCTGAGTCAGAGTCTATCAGAGACCTATCCAAGCTACCAACTGCCTCCAGTTCTAATATGTATCGATTTCACTCAACCAACTGGCAACTGGCAACGTGCAACTGGCAACTTGTTGCAGTTGCATCTATCTCTCCCATTTACCGTTTGCCTTCATTATCATTTCCCATCGACTGTGGCAACAACTGCATTTTAATGGTCAAATATTACTCGTATTGCTATTCGGGCATTAAGCCTTGGCCAAAATCCGGGCCGGTGTTAACACTGCCCCCAAAACTCGTGACCGTTGCGGCGAGAAACAAAAAATCGAAAAGAAAATAAAACATGCACATTAAATCAGCTGCCGTTGAAATCATCATAAGGAAATGCATAATAAATAATAATACAATCGCACACATACGACTAGATCCAAGCATATAGTATTGCATATACTATATACTATATGCATATATATGTATACACTATTCAATTATTGTCTTTCTCTGAGCTGCCTGCACTGCAATTGGCCACAGTTCCTCCAACTGCCCAATTTTCCCGGCTGTGGTGATTATTTGAGAGTCAACGAAAATTTTGCTAAAAAATGAGTGGGGTCGAATAAAAAATATATAGCATTTTTTTAAATATATCTTAATTTGTCCAATGATAAAATAAGAGCTAAGTTAGAGTAATTCAGGAGAAAAATCTAAGATTTTTAAGAGAATATCTATATGATTCATATATCTATGTATAAACCGTGGTACTCTTCATAAAATATCTTGATATATTTGTAATATAATATTTTATTTTTGTTGATTTAATTTTATTTAAGGAACTTCCTTTATAATAACTTCAATAAGGATATTTTAATAAAATAAATTGGAAAATGTTTTCTATCTAAAAGCAAATTTCTTGAAAACTTATCAGAAAATGCCACAAACTATATAAATGTACATTGGTCTAACTCCTAGAGTCAAAAATTATTTTTATCCATAGCTTATTTTCGCACTTTTGTTTGAGAAATAAATAGTATAGTAATATTTTATAGTAAATTTTTAGCAAAGCAACAAAAATTCCGTAGTATTTGTTTCTGCGCAGCCAACTGTTTAAATACATTAGATATATATCTTACTTAAAAATAAAAATATTATATTTTATAATGTTTAGAAGAAAGTTCATTGTAAAAATATGTTATAATATTTTTGTTCATCTCAAATTGATATTTTAATATTAAATGTTTATTAAGATATTTTCTGTATAGATTAAAAATATATTTGTTTGCTGTTGAAATTTAATAAAGGATGTTGAGACTAAGCAGGTGCTATGCTAAACACAAAATATATTTACAGACAACTTTAACAAGGCAAGAACCTGCGATGGTAGTCCATCTATGGATAGGATTTGATATGCCCGCCCTACGAACACACCTTTGATTGCCTTCAGAATTTATTCAACTAACTTTCGCCCACATATTTCAGATATTTACTAGATGATTCAATATGCCGCATGATTTCATATGTAGCGCTGCAGCAGTTGCCACTATTTGCTGTAACGGCTGCCGCTGCCGCTGCTGCTGCTGCTGGTGCAACAACAGTCAAAATAAAAAGAAAACTTTTGTGGCACAGAGCAACTAAAGAATGCAACAAGAAGCATTGATTTCAAATAAATTTCGCTGCCGGCCAAATTGTATGCCGGTTGCCAGTTGCCAGTTGCACAGTCCAAGTCCGAACCCGAGCCCAAAGCCCAGACAACGACTCAGACTCAATCGCAGTCGACGCGGGTTCGTGCCACATGCAGCTGTGGGTGTGTGTCTTGGGCGCGCACAGCGACTGATGTTGAGCTTAGAGCGGGTGTAAGGGGCTAAAGGGTAGTGTGGAGGGGGGAGGGGGCTATGGACACACACACGCCCCGATGCAGGCGCTCTGATAGCGATACGGATGCATGTAAATGCAATCGTATCTTACGGCTCTGCACTTTCTAGCCACAAGTTCAAGTTGCGAGCGCGTTGCATTGTTTGTTCTTCATTGTTTTTGGGGGGCTGCCCCACAGAATATTGTTGCCGCCGTTGTTGTAGTTCCCGTTGTTGTTGTTGTTGCTGTTGTTGCTGCTGCTGCTGCGGTGCGGCGCTTTCTGCTCCTGTTATTCTACTAAGTTGATAACCATGTTCAAATAAATCACCTTTTGCGTGGCTGCAAGCGAAAGGCAAACGGAGCAGCAGCCGTTCCATGTTCCAACCAACTACTAGCAACAACAACAGGAACAACAACAGCAACAACAGCTGCCATAGAGCCGAGAGGTGCCGCAGGGGCTGCAGGGGGCTGGGGTTGGCAGCAACTGGTGCGGTGTTGTCGTTGCATTTGGCTTTTATCTTTTGTTTGCAATATTCAGATGCATCTTTCAGATAATTTTTGGTTGCTACGCTAACCGAAAACGCGAAATGCCCCCGACCGTTGTCTATGCCGATTATTTTAGCATAATAAAAATATATCAGACTCTGTAGCTGGGGGCATCTCCTACGCCAAAAGTCTCAGGCCCAGGCACATGCTCAACAGCCAAGCTGCATATAATGGCATAAATGTGCCTTCGCTTTGATGCCATATCGATTTCAGGCTGAAATTGCCGCATCCGCCCTATAGTATATGCCGCTTGCCGCATGCCCCATGCCGCACATCTACCATTCGCTCGTGCAGCTGCCGACAAAAACCCAAACTGGAGCTGCGACTGTTGAGCTGAGGTTGGGGTCGGTCTGGGCTTTTGGCCGCCGGCTGTTGGTCTCATTAGCCGCCAAACCGTACGAGTGCTGCAAGTTGGAGTCAAGTTTTTGCTACGTGACAAAGGCACAACACTTGACAATGTCTCGCACACACCCACACTCACACCCAACCCACATACACACACGTGCGCTGGGAGACAACAAATTAGCGAAGCACTCGTACTTGACCTTTTCTTGGGCGCTGATTAAGTTGTGAGAGCTACAAGTCTGGCTCCATTCATTAGGAATCGCAAAATATCCTTTTTTAGCTTAATGCAGCGCTTACACCAGCTGAAAGTGGAAATTATCATGTAGATTTATCTAAAACCGAAGCTTAAAGTTCAGACAAGCTGTAAGTTATATTAACTGAATGATGCGCTTACAATTTACCTCGACTCAAAGTCTAAAAAGCTTCTAGGAATATTTGCAAATGTAAGAAGCTTACAAAGTCACTTAATATTGGATAAATCTGTAATTAAATAAAACGCTTTAAAAGCTTATGAAAGCTTACACCGAGAATAAGTGTTTTAAAGCTTCGTTTAAGCTGAAAAGTGTTTGGTTACTTTTAATTGGTAAAGTTTGGTTTAAAAGTATAAAAGAGAGAAAAATCACATTAAAGCTTAATTTAAGCTGACAAAATATTAAGTAGCTTATTATATTAAAAGCTTAAAAGCTGGGAGCATATTATTTATTATTATTATTTATTAATTGGTATTGGCTAACAATAATAAATATTTATAATATTCTGTATCCTCTTGTTTAACTAACTGACAAAGCAACGTTTAAGCAAGCACCTAAAGCTCAGTCAAGCTTTAAGTGAGATTTAAAAATGAAATGCTTGCAATAAAGATAACTATAAACTATCTGTAAGCTCTAAGCGAGATTAATTGCATTTGCTGCATGCAATTAAGCTCACTTAAAGCTCAAAAGCTTGACTAACTGCTCACAATTTGACACTATTTTCCCCTCAGTCAAACTAGTTGCGCTCAATAAGATGAATCTAAAATTTAATTGTCACTTTCAGCTAACGTCATTGTTCCCAGCTTGTTTGACATTAACTAATTGCCAAGACGCGACGAACAGCATCCATTGTCAAGGAGACAGTTGACAAGTTGACAAATGTAAGGCAAAGACCGCCCCGGCAAACTTGCCACCACCCTTCGACCCTTCCAGCCAGAAAAAGGCTTTGTGTTTAAGTTCTATACCTAATGTGCGAATGTGTGCCACACAAACACACACCCACCCGCACACATATATAGAAAGAACTCAACTCTAATGACATTTCAAAGCGACTACAATAACATTTGATGCTATTTATAAATTTACAATCCGCTTAACGTTTGCTAATCTCATAAGACCTGGTACCACTGTCAACCCCATTGTTATTGGGTGCCACCGAGGCAATGGAGAGGCAACTTTGGTGCCATTTGATTTTCAAGGCTCAGCTGCAAGCGGCAAAAAATCACCAAAAGAAAGTTTTGCTTTCTAATACAACTTTTATGCTGGGGACAATTGTTTTGAGAATCTCAACGATACAGTTGTTATGCGAGAAGCAGCAGATGGGATTGTCTCCAGATTAAAGTTTCGGGGTAAGAGGTTAGACAGCGTTGCCCAAAAATAAAAGAGTTGCCAGGCGCATTAGATAAGCCGAAACAATACTCAATTTAAGTTGCAGCTGTGCGAGAGAGAACCTGACAAATTAAGTTGCGACCATGTGGATATTTAAGACTTTAAATTGGCTGCAAATATTAAAAATAAATAAATAAATAAATAAATAAAATTTTCGAACTGATTTGTGAACCGGTTTAATTGCGAACAATTTGAGATTTCAGACATTGAGTTAGCTCCAAATATTAATAATAATAATAAATAGCCCTTAAATATGATTTTATTAAATCAAAAAGGTTTCCAGTTACTTCTATGAGAGAAAGAATGCTACAAACTGTTTTGTGAGCCGGTTCAATTGCCAACAGAATTAAATTTATGACTTGAAAATTGATCAAATATATCTTTATGATAACTTGTATGTAATAATATTAAGTCATAGAAACTTCCGGTCTTAACTTCGAAAGAAGGAACAGAGGAAATAGTTTTGTGAACCGGTTCGATTGCGAATCGTTCGTGATTTAATCATTAAAACTTCTTATTATTAAATATAAAAACTGGTTTGTGAACCGGTTCATTTGAAAGCCATTCGAGTGCGAAATGAGGGAAGAATAATTGAAATTCGATTGTATTTGATATAAAACCTAATGAAGCTAAGACTCGAATTGTGATCTTATCGTTTCTCAAAATTAGTGAGAATTCTTGTTCTGAACCGGCTCAAATTTATATTTGGTATGTTTCAGATTCCATTTGATGTGCTTCATTTAAAATCTGTTAATGATACATCTGAAAATCTGTGAATTTGACTTACTGCGGCTGGCCGAAAAGACCGCAATGCGCAGTTCATGACTGACATCCAACTAACTGGGTCTAGCGTATTTAATTTTCAGCCATAATTTCATTAGAGCAAACAATGCCAGCCCACTTTATTACCCGCTCCGCCCCGCCCCGAATACACATCTATCTGTTGAAAATTCAATCAGAGCTGCGATAGAATTCGCATGCCTGAGCCTGGGTCCAGGCAGGATATGCGGATGTGCGGTGGGCTTATCAACGGTATACGCATTTCAAAGCAAACACTTTAGGCAGATTTATGCACACACACACACACACACACACACACACACACACGCACGCACACACAACCACACACAGCTAGAGACACAAAGTTTATCTTTCGCTTTGTGTGCGCAATTTTCAAGGACAATTCGGCAATGCAACACGTCGACTGGCTGCCAGGACAGGCCCGAGTGTGGGAAACAAACCTCGTTTCCTGGCCATATGCATATTTATTAATTTGTGTATCTGTTGCTGTAAATGTATCTGTATCTGTGTCTGTATTTGAGTTTGTATGCGTATTTACACGCTGCTAACATATTCATAGACAATTGGCAAATGTAATTAAATACGTTTACAAAAGCTTTTGCCAATTTGAGCGCTGTGTTTCGAGTTGCTCGGTTTTTGGGGTTTTGGGTTTCGTTGGTTTTGCACGTTGGTTGGTTCGTTGCCAGCAGAGCGCTGCCTGAATAGCTGTTAACAATGGCAATCAATGTTAAATATGAGTCTTGTTAAAAGTCGGCCCAAAAGCTAATTAAGGCTGCAGCACATGTGTGGCCAACGCACTCATTTATTTTGTGGCAATCAAGATTTATGTAATAAGATATTTAATTACAATTTAATTTACAAAGGATGTCTTTCTAATGATTATAGATAAAATATATAGGACCTTTAAATCTGATGTGTTATTGACAGTTAAATATGTTTTACAACAAATTTGCTGTTGATTCGAGTGTAAAAAGTAAAACCTTCAAAGTTCATTAATGCTTTAAGCAGGATAAAGTACATTAAGCCAATGCGATTAAGCTCACCTAAAGCTCACTCCAACCAGTTGCTTTTATGATACATTCCCTTAAAGTTCTTCTTAAAATGTACATTAAAAAGCTTTCAATCATATATTAAACTTTAGAGCAAGGTAAAGTGCATTGGGTAAATATATTTTGACTTAAAGCTCACAAACTTTAATAAGTGTGCCTCTCACTCTAACCAGTTGCTTAAAAGTACATTAACAGTTCGAGCAAGAGTATGGTCATTAGTCAAATGGAATAAAGCTCACTTATCGCCTTCTTTACCCTTTGCGTTTATAATATATTCTGCTGGTTCTTCCGTAAGTTTTTTTAAAGCTTTCAAATTTGATTAAAGCTTTGTGCAACATCAAGTGCATACTTAAAGCTCACAAGCTTAATTGACTGAGCTGCCCGTGCTAATTTTGTTCATAATAAGCCTTTTAAAAGCTTTCAAAGAAAATTAAAACTTAGAGCTAGATCAACTACATTATTCAAATGCAATTGAGCTTACATAAAGCTCGCGAAAATTGAACAAGTGTGCCTCTCGCTCGTTATTTCTGCGAAAGCTTTAAAAGCTTTGTGTAGGCAAATACGCTCATTTAAAGCTCGCAAGCTCCAACCCGTTGCGTTTCCTATATATCGAGCGCTATTTTTCCCAAGCACAGTTCTTAACTTCAGGTTTATTACCCGGCAGCGCACGGCACACGACCCAAAAATGTATATGGAAAAACTATTAAATGCAAATTATGTCAGTTTCATTATTGTCCACGCCTGGACGACAACTTTGGCCGCTGCCTTCGATGAATACAAATTACAATTAGCCAAAAGAGAATATGTACACAAGATGTTCTAAGGTTTGGCCCAAAGCGTTAGCTGGTTGGTATTTTTCTTACGCTTTCGGCTAATTAAATTGAATTCAATTGAAATTTAGAACGTTGCGCACGGCACGTGATTCAGAAACGAAGCTCTGAGACTTCTTCGGCCCTTTTGTTGGCTCTTTGGCTTTGGTTTTGGCTTTGATTTTGGAGTTTGGGACCGGCACCGGGTTCGAGTTTGGGTTTTGTTTTGGTTGTGGCCCTTTTTTGGGTTTAATATGAAACGTAATTAAATGAGAGGCAACGGTAAATGCGTAATAATGAAAACTTTATGGCTTTTCGATAAACGTTTCAGATAAGTAGTACGCAATGGGTATAGTATATTTATATAGAGAATGGCGCGAACGTGAATGCAATGGAAATTGTTTAGGCAATCGTGAGTTTAGAGTATTAAGAGAATTTTCAGCTTTGCATTGAGTTCCATTTATTTTAACCCAGAGATCATATCGACCAACTATGTCCATTTGTTTGGCCTTTGAAGTTGGCTACTCAATAATTCCAGTTAGTTGCATTGTTAGTTGACTTTTTCGATTGTTTATACGATTGCAGCCGAAATATACACTCAAAGGCTGAACACATTTTTTTTGCTTTTTTTTCGCTAGAACAACAAATGAAACGCCGAAAATACCAAAAAAAAAGATGCTGATACTGAAAAACTGAAAACCAAACTCAACCGGAAGCCAATGTAAATAAAACGCTGCCCAATGTTTGTTTCTGTCAAAAAAATGAAGAAAAAAGCGAACACTTTGATCTGTAAATCCCCTCCCATTGGAATACCCCCCCACCGAACAAAACAGCTGCCCAACGCATCAGTCAAAGGCATTGAATGAAGTCTCACTCTGTCTCTTTCTCACGCTGTTTCCGCTCTCGCTTTCACGCACACGCTGCGTAAAGGGTTTAAAGTTACTTTTAGAACACATATTTTGGTACAATTTGAAGAATTGTTTACACACACATATTACCCGGCACACTTGCGGGGGGTAGTTCGGTTAGCTCGGATAATTAGCGGATGCGCCACGTTTCTTGGTTTGCATTTCAAAGTGAAACTCAAACTAAATGGAAATTAAAATGAAAATGAAAATGAAACCAGCAAAGAGTTGAGCGGAAAAGTAGTGCACGGTCTTGTGAGGGGCTTGTTTCAAATTGATTTATTTATTTGATGTTTTTATTTGTTTGCTTTTGGCTAATTTTATGGCGCTAAGCCCCCTCCCGCCTCGCTGCCTGCCCCACTCAATCAGCACTCACAGCTAGACAGGATTTGGAATTGGGTCTTGGTTTGATCCCATGTCCAAATGTTGTACTCTAACAGATGTAGCTGCGCCGCTGTTGAAAGATGCGTTTGTCCCACATAAACTACAAAAAAAAAACCAAACACTGTTTGAGGCCAAGCAAGCTGTGTGGCAGCTCAGGCAAAACAAGTTAAGACGCCCACCAACGCCCCTGCCCAGGCACTTGCCCCGTGCGAGTTGCACCTCAGTTTATCTTGCCTTTGGCTAAATCCCCAGCTTCCTACATGTCCATGACAACCAACTAATGCGACGCTATCAGTCCCCAGACCCGAGCACAAGGAAAATATGAAAAGAGCAATCGTGTCAAATAGAGAGTGCTCGACTAGAGTATACCCTGTGCCCACAACTAAAGTCAGTTGGCTTTTTGTATTTCCATTCCCGTTCATGATTGTTGTTAATTGTTGTTAAAGATGCAATATGCTCTTCCAGACTTTATATTACTTAATATCATTGAAGTTGTACAATCGAGCGTAACACACTTGTAATTTGTATTTCATGCAAGTAAAGTCTGTTTGATAAGTTTTGATTTATCTATTCAATTGTTTTGATGTTATTTAAAGAGCTTGAAAACAAATTAAAATAAATATATAAGATAACACCAGACTAGAGAATACGCTGTAAATAACCCGTTGTTAGCTTCTTCATCCCTATACTAATCCCAATACTATTCTCTATTTTATATTCATGACTATTTTAAAGCAATTTTAAAGCAAAGTGAAGCTAGAAATATAAAATAAAACATATGGGAAAATACCCTTTAATTATTTTTACATAAGAACTATGTATAAAGCATAATATATATCTGTAATAAGTAACAGTTAGAATCGAACGATCTTTTTTTAAATGTTGATCAAGAATATATATTATTTCAAGACTTTTTTCTAAACTTGGAGAATAGAATAATGAATAATATATATTGATTATGGGGACCAAGCCTCTCAAATTTATATACCCAACATTTTGGCACACTCCTTTAATCATATAAATATAGGGTATTAAAAGTGCATCATCATCATCATTAACTCCCCCTCACAGGAAGCTTTGTAAGCCAGAAGGGGGGTTGCAGGGCAGCTGCTCACATTGCAGCTGCTGCGCATTTGATTTGAAGCGCTTCTCGTTTACGTTTAATTGAGTTTATTGATGCATATTTGAAGTCAAGTTCCATGCTCCGCACTCTGTGCATCCATCGATTGGTCGGCGGTGGGTGGTGGCCGGGGCGGGGCTTGGGCCAACACTCGAAAGTGCAAAAATGCAATTAATTAAGCGCATTTATTTGCACACTCAATGGGCCGTGCGGGAATCAAACGCGTGCCGATACTCGAGTATCTCATGGCTTGCATTTGCGGTAGCTAAACTAATGAATGGGTCAGGGTACAGGATGCCTAATTTGAGCAGTTGCTTATAAATAATTCCATGAAAAGGTGTGTAAATGTAAAATAAAGCAAAGAGAGTTAAAATGGAAAAAGTAGAACTAAAAAGTGGGGTGAATAAGAGCAACAACTAGTCGATTATCTAAACTCTTATAACTTCTTCGACTTGAGGCGCTGTGTCCTCCAAATATTTCCCTTAATACTGACTCTATATATAAGATTTAAAAGGAGAATAAAAAGTATTGATATATTTTCTTAGCTCATATATTGCATATTTATCTTGAACTTGAATCAGACATCAGGGCATAAAACCGATAAACACCTTTGTAGGTAAAATATATAAACTAAAAGATGGTTTATAGGGTGGAAAGAATAGATGGATATAAATAAATATATTAAATATATATAAATACACATCACCCTATGCAGCATCAGGTACTGAGGAAAGCGAACAGAAGACGAGTTCATATGGAGACTTGAACAATCTGCTCAGTAAGATCGAAAATTGAACATTCACCAACTGGATTGATTGGAATTGACAGATTCTAAGTACGGCAGAGAATCTTTTTAAGCTTTAGTGAGAAAAATTGTCAGTTTATTTTTCTCTTTCACGTGGGCAACAGCGTACTCCACAGGAACTTGAAGATCCCCTGGGTCGAAAACCAAAGCCAAAACCAAGCACAACGTCCCATACAACAATCGGGTGCGACAATCCGCACACCCCAACAGGCTCGCTAGCAAAATTCAAGGGGTCCGTCCCATCAGGAGACTAAGATGGAGAAAATGTACCAAAATACTATTCTTAAACACCTACGACCACGCCCACCCAACTCCAGGGCGACGCACTCATTTCCCTTACAGGGCAAACCTAATAAGTAGCTTAATTGCACCAAACATGTAATCCATATAAAAAAAAATCTAATTTGTAAGCAATGTGCAAATTTCATACTAATCAAGTTTTTAATATATTCTTCAATAACATAATTACTTTAGGCTTGAAGCAGTATATCGAAATAACATCGACGAGCTCCGTCGTAGATAATATCTATAGCTTAATCTATATTCCTAACCCACTTCTTGTTAATTGCGGTTCGGTTAATGCAATGCCTACATTATAAATTGATCTGAAACTAAGTTCACGTAACTTTCCATGAATTTCGGATGAGTTTGAAAGTCTTCATTTGGCTGTTGTCTAAATATACCACAAGCAAATGCTGTCAGATTAGTGGATGACCCCATGTAATCAGTCCCATGACCCCGCTGCTGATGGCCATAGCTGACCAGTTGTGGTCAGGTCTAAAAATTGTTGAAAAAAAAAATCACCGCACACACACCCACGCATACACACACTCACACACACATACGCATTGAGTTCATTAAACGCAGCGCGTCTAATTAACGCGCAATCGAGTTAATTTCTCTTCTAACCGAAGCGGTTAATTAAGAATGCAGACAGAGTCAGAGTCAGAGTGGAAACTGAAGGAGCCAGCGTGGTGTGTGGTGGGGGAGGGGACTGAATCAGGCATCGGCACGGGCAAATTATGCGATAATGTGTCAGCAATTGGATGACTTTTCAACTAATTCACATGATCCGTCTGTGGATATTTCATTGGCATTCGATGAGCAGAGGCAATATGCAGCTCAAGCTGAAGCTGATGCAGCTTTGGTCAATGGTAATTCAATTAAGTGACGCCAGCGGCTGGTCCATTGTTTGGTTTATTGAACCCGGTTCGGTTTTGGCCGCAGCGCTTATCGCTCCAGACATTTGTGAGAGGCGGCGGCTATAAACTTGCCGTCACTCGAATGACTGATCCGCTTTAATGCTAATGCTCATAGTGGTAAGGTGAGGTAGGGAGGAGGAAGGGGGAGTGTGTGGAGTGAGTAAGTCGGCGAGTGAGAGCTTAGCCCGCATCGAGATGTGCAAATGGAGCGCCCGCAGTTTCACGGCGCCATAAACCAGGTGACTTTAGTAGCTCAGCGGCTCAGCGGCAGGTGTGCGTGTCCACAATTGGTCACTTGCACACACAAACACATACACAGAAGTGCATGCACTGGTGTGCTTTGGCTCGTGGAGGGTAGCTTGAGAGGTTTGAGAGATTGTTTGCAAAATTGTTTGTTAAAAGATTTGATAAAAAATAATAATATTCCGGATCGGATACTTTATCAGAAAAGCTGCCATAAGAACGATCGGTTAAAAATTATAAAATACATTTTTGATTTCCAATACAAATCTCATCCAAGCTTCGCATTAACGAGTTCCAACATTCTTAATGCATCCTATGAACCAGGTGCTATAAGTAAAGGTATACCATATTATTTATATATCTCTATTTTGAGAATTTGACCCCAAGAATTCAGAATTCTCTTGACAAATCTCCCCACATATGAGCTGTAAGGCTATTAATTCTTCGACATGCCGAGTTAACAAATTATTTCTCCAAATATACTTTGCTTACCCGGCTGATGGGAATACTTTCTCGAGCTACCCTCGCCGTTCGCATTCAACAAAGTGGCTTAACGTCAGCGTGTTTCGGCGCGTCCTGCTTATCAATGTAGCTCATAAAAACGACTAATATGCATTTGCATGCGAATTGGAATTGAAACGCGAAGCTCGCAGCCCAAAGCTGAAAACTCAGCGCACAACTCACGGCAAAGTGTGAAAATTATAATAGATATCAATAAAGTTGTCGGTACTCTCAAGGCGTTGCGTTTTTAATTGCAGCCCCACTGTCCGTAAAGTAGCAAATCTTATGATTTCAATTAACGGACAAAGTGCGTGCGTGGGTCAGCACCACCAGTCGCACCGCTCCCAGCACCACTCGTAGCAGAAGCAGCAGCAGCAGCCGCAGCAGCTGTGGAACTGGCATCCTCCTGATTCATCGGCATTAAATTACGTTTTTATTTCGTTTGCCGTAAACCGGAAATTGCGACATACGCACGGAAGTCAAGTCAATAAATGGCCGACGTTCCACCTACCCCTACCCCAAACCCAACCTTAACCCCCTACCCACAACCCTCAACGCTGCGTGCGAGTTACAGAAACTAGTTACACAAATTGCAAGAAAAATGAACAAAAAATATACAAAAATAAAGAAATAAAGAAACTCAATAACATTTATGAAACTTGAACTGTCCGAAAAAGCGCAAGGCGCACACACACACACACATACACCCCTTTGCTCATATCCCGAAAAAAATTCAAAAAATTGAACAAGAAATTGCAAAAAATTGTTTTTCAATTAAAAAGTTTTTTGCTGCTGCTGCTGCATGCAGACAAATTTGCCATTCAATTTGCCCACAGGACAGTTCAGATTGTGTGTGTATGTTTGTGTTCATCTGTGTGTGTGTGTATGACAGACAGAAAGAGTTTAAGAGCAGTTGTTAAAGGCTGACACAGGTGTGTAACTTGCGTAGGAATGCGGCTGCATTATGATATCTATATATGTATATATTTATGTACATGTTTTAACATTGAAAGAAGCAATTTGTAAAATATGTTGCATTTAATTTTGAGAGTTTACAATAATATTGTATTTTATTTTGTCAGTTTTTGACAGAATAATATGATATGTTTGTTATTTTCTTTGTCTGCATTTTTAGACTAATTGAAATGTAAACCCTTTGAGCTACACTCATATCATTGTGAAAACCAAACATTTGTGATATTAAAGAAATATTTTAAAGATTTTTATCAAGCTGCATCTAGCTAAAAATTTATTAATTTAAAGAGAGACTGTGTTAATTAAACGTATTTTTAATAAATATATCAATTTGTGTGTGTTTTAATTTTAAATTATTGCTTTATTTAATGATCAAATATTTAAATTAAATCAAAAGGAGTAAGAGACATATGGTTCTATTGCAAGGCACTTTGTATAAATTATCAGGACTTAGTATACAGGGCTCCATTTTCTAAATGAGATTCAACTTAATTTTAACAAATCAAAACTCTTTTCTATCGAAAGATAAACAAATTTAAAATGATTTTTCCGAGATCTTCTGAATAAAATAAGTAAAAGAAAGATTTTCCTATTATTTCTTAAAATATATTTCATTGCTTAAATAATTTCTAGGTAATTGTCTCGAAATATATATATAAATATTTTTTACTTAATTCTGCTGGCCACACACAACGTTTTCAAGGTGTTAACTACCCTGTCTTCCAACTGAGCGCAGTCGCTTGTTTGCAGAGGCGCTTCAACAATAGACGCAGCGACCTTTGATAAGCTGTCTGCAGTTTGCTTAGCATTTAGCGCACGGGTTTACTTTTATTTTGATGTTTAACTTTTATTTTGGTATATTTGGCCGTATAGGCCATAAATTATGCGCAGTGTGAGCATATTTAATGTGGCACAGACGCAAGCCTGCAGGCAACACCTGCGGCTCCTCAACTTTGCCTGGCGACGTCGTCATTAGGCAGTCAAGGAGCATAGCCAAAAAAAAAAAAAAAAACAGAGAGAGAGAAAAAGGTAAGCGGGCCAGGCATTTTCGTCTTGTACAGTTTGTTTGCCGATAATGTCGCCCGCATTCCGAATTTGCTTTCAATTTTTGTTAATGCCGTGCACGTAGAAGCCTGAACCCTTGCCGTGCGCCCAACCCACTCGATAAGGCGATTTTTGTGGTCTCCGCGTGGCGTTGGCCGTTGCTAATCTTAACACAACATTTAACTTGCTTACTTGGCCGGCTATCAGGTCGCCACACACATATACACTAACACAGCTATCCAGCACCCACCACCGACCACCACCCACCACCCACTGTGGAGTGCAGCCTCCGTTTGGGCACGTGTGCAACATTAGATTCGTCTCATTGCAGGCATCCTCTTGCTTCTTGGCCAGCACGCGTCATGTTCCAACTGTTGGCCAAGATGCAATTGACTTGAACTAATCCAAATATTATCGCAGCCGTGCAATGACAACAACAACAACGGCAACAATTTGATGTCGCTCGCCAACATCATTAAAAAATTGTATGCTTTTGATTAATAACCAGAACACAGCACGCGCTGTCCCCTTCCTACTGCCCAAACCTCGCTCTTAGCACACACACCTCAGCCCCTTTTGGTGGGGGAGGGGGCGGTGTTCGGCTTTTGATCAGTTGTGTTGGTAAATATTTGCAACTGATAGGAAATTCACGCTGTCATCTAAAAACCGCCGCATAGCATAAAGAGAAAAGGGATTTAACAGCCAGTGAGACGGCAATTTGTAATTGCCGAACTGTGCAATCAGAAAGAAAAGGTTTCACCACTCGGAAACACAGCTCGGAGTATAAAGTCTTTAAAATACTTTCAGAGTTTGCTTGCAAATTGCGTGGGCAGATGACAATTTGTTTGCTGATATCAAGCTGGTTGGGCCAGGATTAGGATTTGTGTATCGGAAGATATACAAGGCAAAGAAAACGTGTCGGAGGTGCAACAAATTGCTTATCCTAATGGACAGCTGTAAATGGATGCACAATGCTAGGCAAATAGTTTGTGTACCTTTTTATCTTGATATCCAAACATGCAGTGATATATGACAGTTGTATATTACAATTCGTTTTTAAGTTTTCTTCATATTTTAATTTGCTTTCATAGGGTTCACCTTTTGGTTTTCCGACTACCCAAACTCTGCTCGACCGAAATCGATTATTATGCGGAGGAAAGTTCTGGTAATACTTTTTATCCCCTTAAACGATTCTGTATACAAATTCCTTTCAACTAAGTTTGTATATATATATCTCTATATATAAAATGTTTGTTGGGGATTTGAAAAAAAAAAAAAAAAAATTGTTTTTTTTTTTTGTATATATTTATACAATAATAATGTTGCCAGATATAGCTGCCAAATTTATCTAGAGGTCGAACAATAAACAAAGAGTCAAACAAATAGTTAACTATTAATGTGCCCGACCATACCCAAAGTTTTGTACACTTGAAAAATCGAATCTTTATTCTATAAAGAACACCTTAAAATTAACTTGATTCAATTCTCTATTAAACAATAATTTTTCATAATATTTTATTCCCCCCTTTTCTTTTCCCCTTTTTGATTTTATTTTCCAAATATTCAGATTAAATCAATATAAACTAAATAATAAATAAAATAATACTAAAGTTAAATACAAAAATAAATTTTTTAAATAAAGGCATTTTAGCTTGCATCATGTTTTTTTCTTCAACTAAATAGAACCCATTACAATTTTCTATTACAGTCCAAGTTGAGATTGTGATATCTGGATTTAGATCGTTCAGATATTTGAATCTAGTTGATTAATAGCAGCTTTAAGTTTTGCATTAGTTGAACGCCTCATTGCGCATTCCTTTCCAATTATAATTTCATGGCATTAACAAAGTTGAGGCACTGTAATATAACAAAAGCTTGTGGGTGGGAGGCGCGCTATCCGTGGCATCGCTGGCTCATTAGGCATAATTTATGAATGGGTCGTCAATAAAATACGAGAGTGTGTACTATTGGTAGAGTATAGTCAATAGAGGCGCTTCTCGAGATGACGACAACTTTCTAAATTATTTTTTTTTCTTTTTGGAAAATCGTAGCTACTTAGGCATGCGCACAATTTATAATGCAATAAATCAGATGCAAATGGCTTTTACACAAACGAACTCGTCGCGAGCCAATTATTTTAATCGTTTTTGTCAACGCAGCAACAACAAAAGAATGCGTAGAATGGGGGGGCTACGGGGAACCCACTCGGATTAAGCAATTCGGTGTGTGAAGTGCTGGATGTGCTCTTTAGAGCCAAGAGCTTTCAACACCCAGTCAAAAATGATTTGACAAGCTCCACACTAAAGGAATGCAGCCTTAATGGCATATGCTCTATCTCTTTCGCACTCACTCCCTCTCTTTGTCTCTCTCTCTCTCTTTCGCTTGCTGTGTGCGTGACCATAAAAATACCAAAAATTACTTTCACTCCATGCAGCTACATATAACCCCAAGCCCCAATCCGAAAATCAACTCGAGTAGCGCATTACATTCGCTTCGGTTTGGTCTGTAGGTTGGTTGGGAGGGGGCGGGGTTTATCGGCCGGAGGCGCCGCTCGTAACGTTCCAAACAAATTATAAAATGCATATATTTTATGATCGAACCCAAACAGGTGACCATAGAAAGGCGTCGCTTTATCATCAAGTGTTACCAGGTGAAAGACAAATTGACCCAGCCCCAGCGGAATCTTGTTTGGCAAAAGGTTACAAAAGGGCTACAAATTATGTTCAAGCATGTGAGATAAATAATTAAAGAAATGCATTCAAATTGAGAGCTGATAAAGTGGCTCATTTGACGTGAGCAAAAAGCTTTGGCGCCAAGCATAACTGTTGTTGGGGATTTCGATCTAGAAAATCGAAAGGTTAAAAGACTTTCAATGGGGTGATATCTACTGAACATATCAGAAAATGAAAACTTGGCAAAGCTGGAATAATTAAAATATAGCATTTAAGGAGGACTAAGCACGTCTTAAATAATAATAGTAATAAATAATAATATCAGCCATTTAGGGATATATGTGAAGGTTATGGACAGTGAAGGAATCATAAGAACTAAAATATAAGAGCTTGTAGGAATCAATCATGTTTTTGATTAAGAGCAGAGGCAAGTATTTATGGAGGTCTGACATCTATTGAGCACAGCTAAAATTGAATGAAAAATAAATAGAATAATAGAAGGGACCTTATCTGAATAAACAAAAAAAAATAAATTTGAATAACAAAGCAATTCCATATAGTTTTTAGTCTAGGTTAACCCATCTTTGGCACGGTATTCCTCTGGGTGCTGCAATCAGAAATATCACTTAAAAAATACATATATTTCATAGAAAGTCAATAAAAGAAAAAATTAACGTCAGCTTCGCAACAAGGCTTGAATATTTTATGGAGCACATCCTAAGATAAGAAAAGATAGGCTTAGAAAACCCGAAAAACAAAAACATACAAATGTTTTTGAATGGACGAATCTATTTATATATTTGTTTATTAATTAATTAAATTATTTTAATATTTATTTACCTATATATTTATATATGAAGAGAATAACAGACGAGAGATGGACATATGTAGCTATTTCAGCTCATCTAATTATACTGATCAAAAATGTATAGAACCATGACGAGATAATCTAAATTTTTAAAAACCATACGTTAAGAATGCTTTATGTCTGAATACCCTCTAAAAAAGTAGCCTACCTACATCTCATAAATATTTGCCTTAGCATTGTCAGCCTCTTCAACTCTTTACCTTTTCCCTCTTCAGTTTTTAACATCAATTTGATCTGGTTCACTTCTTATCACAATCAAATGGCTGAGCAATGTTAGAAACCTCGGCACTTGCATGAGAGACAGCCAGACAAATTGCCTTTTCCAGAATTCTGTTTAAAGGTAGAAAGGATAGGTAGGTGTAGAGGGGGCCAGAGGAGTGGGGATCTTGGCCTTTTTGGCTAACTGCGTGCTGGCCACGCTGAGGGTCGTTGTGGGCACAACAATAATTCAAATGAGCGCCACATTATTCAAAATCATGTGACAGTTGGCGGCGTTAACGAATCGAGTCAGTCACTCACTTTTAGTGAGAGTGTGACCCCTCTCCCCCCACAGCACACTCCCCCGCCCCTCCACAACTTTAGTAAACTTGGTTTTGATTCATGGTGGGCACTCATTGTTGCTGCTGCTGCTGCCTAATCGCCTTGGCGACACCTATGCTCGTAGGCGCGTTATCCACATCATCAAGAGGCGTCTCGACTCTCGAGTCGCCAGTTGCCCAGTTGCCCGTTTGCCCAGTTGCGGAGTTGCCAGACCGTAACTAAAATGAGATGCCAAGGAAAATGCAATTACGTGTGCACGCTGCGAGTTGAAACGGGTTAGGGACAATTTAGGGACTGGGCAGCGAATAAAATTCCTTATCGCGCAGAAGAGACAACCAGAGAGAGAGAGAGAGAGAGAGAGAGACCGAGAGAGCGAGGCGAGCGGCAAGGGCAAGATAAGTGGCGGCAACAAAAGACGCTGCCGCAATTAATCTTCGCTTCTGAGTTGCCTTCCAGGTGAATTGTGTGGCATGCGCACAAGGGGCACACACACACACATGTGTGTGTATGAGAGACTTAACTCCTTTCTATAGGCACAAGCTTATGCTGCTTGGACCGCATTCAACTTTAACTTATTGAATTATAAATTATTGTAGTGGGCCCTACCCTTCCCACCCGCGTCTTGGCAAGACCTTTGGCACAACGTGGCCAACAAACTTTTGGCCATTGACAGCTATTTTTTTTTTGTTTTTTTTTGGCCCAAACTCGCATGACCCAAGTAATTTGGCTTATGATTTTTGCCCGCCCGTCTGCCTACGTGTGAAAAAGTCAGTCAGGCGTAAGTGCGTCCGGAATTTAGTTGGTAAAGCCATATGCCAGGCATTTACCTTTCTGTGCATACACATTTTGGCCACATTATGCAGCGGAGCGTAAGAGATGGACCCACACACGCCTAATCACCTGGAACTAATATCTATCTATGCGATTTATCGATTTCGTCTGACATTGAAACCCAAAACGCCAGATAACTCAATTTGCCAGGCCAAATTCAATGGCAGCTGCCGAGCTCTAGCAAATCTTTCAGATTGTGGGTTGTTTAATTATTTTGCAATATTCTTTCAAATTTTCCCATATGCGTGACGAGCTCTCAATTTTTGAGCTGCATCTTGACCCAGATTTTGTGAGTTTTTGAATTTGGATTGTTTCAAGTTTTGTGGCTTGCTCTTATTGTTGTTTTCTTCTTCCTCTTTCAAACTTAAGTGCACTTTTGAAGCATTTTATTTATTGCACGACTTTTTCTTTCTTTCTTTCGGAAAGTGTTTCATAATTTAGATTCCAAGTCCCAAGCCATGGACCACACGTCGCCATTGTCAAGTGTCGCCAGTTTTAGATATGATGGTATCCAACCACCGAGCGCTGTGGGCAGGCGCAGGCAGGCCGCGGCGTGTGTGGCTTTTATTGTCTGCACATAAAAAACGAACGAAACAAACCAGAAAAAAATAAGAAAAAAAAAGAACAAAATGAAATTTACTATTTGTTACATTTTGAACGCATCATTTTGGTGGTTTTTTATCTATCGGGGTCTTCGCCTCTAATTGCATAGAAATGCGCTCACATTCATGTATTTCTTCTCATATTCGCCGGGCTCGTTTCGGGGCTTCTTTTTTTATAGCTCACCGAGGGTCGCTCATACTGCCGTTTGGTCTGGGAGTCTGGCGTTTATGACGCGCTCCAAATTTGAGATGCGCTCGTTGTCTTATTGTATTTGTATTTTCTGTTGATCTATGCGAGATAAGGGCGGAACTGACGTCTGACCTTTTGGCAACTGTGTTCCTCGAGCTGCCTCGTTCCCATTCTTTGACGCCCTGAACTTGACCCCATTCAATAGACAACCAGATGATAAGCATTCTCATGTTATGCAAAGCAAAATACATCATTTATTCCACAGCATAATCCGATTACTTAATAGATTTGTTTTACGTACATATACTTCATATACTTCTCTTGGATATCTTAACTATATGTATGTTATGTATCCCATAAAATGTGTTAGTTTTTTAAATCTAGTTTTTAACATTTTCTGATCAATATCTAGTTTGTAAAACCTCCTTTTTTTCAATACATGTCCGCAAAACTTGGCATTTCTGAGTTTTTCTAGGCAAAATCTTATCTTGATTAGAATACTATATAATATATATAAATCATGTTACTATCTTACTATTACTATCTTTCTGTCTAATGACAGAATTCTCAATCTTAACATTGACAATTTTTGTTGTTTATAAATATATTTAAATAACTACAAATTGATTGACAAGAAATTACATTTGTAAATTTGGCTTTTGCGAACCTAGCTGTTATTTTTAATAGGTCGGATCATGAACGTATAAGATTCATATACAATATATTCGTTATTGTACAAGTAACCTTTTAGCGAATATTCCACGCAATCGGAGAAGGTTTTTTGGATATCGTACTTATTAATGCCTATGAACCTTTCTCCCACACATTTTTCCAGATAGGTTAGGAGATTGCCCGAGTATTGACCCAATGAAATTAGCTTGTAGTCCTCCTGCTCGTTTCCAATTGAAAAGTTATTATAATATGCATATCCGATATGATTGTGATAGTATTAAAAATATATAAGCAGTTCGTGAGGTTGCGACGCAATCATGGCATAAAACTTATCCAAGCCTATGAAAAACTCATTATCCGGATGCCCGGAACCAGTATTTAAGTTTTGCCACGTTCGCCTCTGTATAACTGTCCAATCCGAGTCGTAGAATGCAGAGAATATTGTCCAATCGGGTAACTTGAACTCATAGGTACCCTTGAATCTTAAGTAATGTAGCCAGCTATGAGATATTTGCCGCGAATCACAGTTTAAAAAACTCTTGAAATAGTTTTCCTTTTCTTCTAGTTGCATTTGATGCTCTATTTCCGCGGAATTATTGGCAACTAAACTTAAATCTATTGACTTTAGTTGGTTATTAATTTTGGATGTTAAAATATGTAATTTCTCTTCGTGCTCTTCAATATCAGCTTCCAAAATATCGATTTGGGATTTCCATGCTTCAATCTCTGAGTCACATAGCTCCTCCTTATCAGCCAGAGTGTAGTTGAGAAAGGTCAGCAAAACCACAAATCGGAATTGCATCATATTTAGGTTTATAGGTATTTTATTACCGTATATAAACGTTGCACAGAAGAACTTGAACTAAACTGAGTCTGCGAAAATTAACAAATGTGAGCAACAGCACGAAGCTGCTCACAGATTCACGAGGGGTTCCAGAGGCTATCTGGCACAGCAGAGGCTATCTGGTAAAACATGATTAACTACAACTGTAAAGCTACATAATACAGTACATACATGTTGGGAGGAAACTGAAGCTTGTAGTGATGAGTTTCGTTTCGATAACATTCAAATTTTCTATGGAAAAACCTTTGAGCAACAAAATTGAAAAAAAGCGTAGTTTGCAAAACTGGTAAATCGACTCTGCGGTTGCTATTTATTAAGAATATCTACATTTTATGGAATCGAAGTCGTCCACACATTGCACGACAAAATTATAATGCCCTCTAGAAGGGTAGAAATTGAAACTACCGAGCATCAACTGGGAAGCCCAATGCCAGCGTCTGTCATTAATGAAATTGCACAAGAAACACGTATCTACATTTTATTTATATGAGTTTTATAATATACTAGCGGGTATAACCCGGCCTTGCCCGTGGCACCCATGTTATAAAATCAATGTTTTCAAAAAGCTTTGAAAATGATTTTGAAACTGGTCGCACAGGAATCAAACAACTTTTATGCAAATCGGACAAAACTTAAAATTCACCAAAAAAAATCTTTGAAATGCATTTTCCACGGGAGTTAAGATTTTGCGAGAAATGTGAAACACGTCTCAAATGATTTTTCTTATAGATCTTTGGAAACGAATTTGACCTCCATTTCCACCAAGGAGCAATGGATTTTCCTAAAAGTGTGAAACACCCCTCAAATGAATTTGAACAATGATCTTTGAAAATAAGTTTGAGGCCGATCGGATGGTAAGCAAAAAAGTTACATACAAATGTTTTTCGCGGTTGTTCCACACTTGCGGGTGGAATTTCCCGAAACCCCGTCTTAACGTGCACCTACATCACATAAGGCAACTACAGTGAAAATTTCAGCTTCCTAGCTCTTACGGTTTGGGCTGTGCGTTGATCACCAATCAGTCAGTCAGTCAGTCAGGACAAATAGTTTTATATATAGAGATAAATATATTAAACATATATTTTTATTGCTGAGTTATACGACATTGAAAGGGAATTTTTATATATAAAATGCATATTAATTCAGAAATTCCTCTTGAAAAGACAGTCTAAAATGGAATTTGAATATTTTTTTTTATCATCAAATGCATTGTGGCACATCAATTGCGGACGTATCATCATTTCGACAGATCTAAAACTCGTCGGCCAGGTATGCCATTGGCTCAGCAATGCATTCAGGTTGCTGCATACAGGTCAAAAGTTTTATATAAGCATTCAAATTAACTCTATAGAAATTATTTACCTTTCTTCACCGGAAAGATTGCAACCAATCCACCAGCCAATATTGGGATTTGTTTGATACCAACCACACATGGTATTATATATCCTAAATGGCTGATCTAGAGCATGTTTTAAAGCATTACCAGCATTGCCAGCATAATCACCCAATTGTTTCAATGTATAGTGCTCATCGATGCCGGCAATCTTGAAATGACTATAGAGTGCATAGCGTGTCTCGCCCAGTAGGTTTTCAAGACGTATATACAACTCATGGGGCTTACTGCTTGTCAATTGATATAACTCTTGCAGACCAATGAAGAAATTGTTTGAGCTATCACCAAATCCGCGCTCGTACGAGATCCATTTTTGTTGAAAGATCAAATTATTATCAATGCGTCTCTGTATAACAGTCCAGCCAGGTCCGGCAATATCATCCCCACTGCAGCTCGCTTCGAACGAGCCGTTGATCTTATAGGATCCGCTTAGTTTGAGTTCGGGTAAACATAATGTTGGCTCTATTTTCAAAAGCGCAGCTCTATAGATTTGGGACAGATTTTCTAATTCTTCGAATTGCCTCAACTGATTTCGTATGATATCAAACTCTTTTTTGATATTAGATGTATTTTCACTAATATCTTTTTCCAATACTCCAGTACTTTCTTCGTCCTGCTGAATCTCGTCTTCATATTGTTGGGCTTGAAGCAAGAGCTCGGCAATACTCTTTGAACTGACTGCGTCAGTTGAGTTCTCCGCACGCAGAACTGAACATGATAGCAAAATAATCGTTGCTACACTCCAAGTTTGCATTCTAAGTATATATTTTTAAATATGTTGACAATATATTTATTGAAAATTAAATCTTTGCGTTGCAGTTTTGACTGTACAGCAAATAAAAATGAACTGTCTGGAATCGTCATGTGTATTTATTTTATATATAATATGACTTGGTATTTGTATTTTACTCTTGGTATTTTATACTAAAGCTGATAAGAGTTGCTTTGTTTTCATTAGTTCGATCTGAAAATACTCTAGAATCGAATTTTAAGCTTTTCAATCAAATTGTTTAGGTCTTATTTGCATGTATTTTCTTTGGTTTTGATTAAGTTTACAATGTTTTTTCATTTGAAACTCTTTAGTACTGCAAGCTTAAGCTTTTTAGTTTCCAGAGATTCAGCATACCCTATGCCCGTTACAGGCATTCATTTTATTTTGCATTATTCGTTATTATTGTTGTTTGTCAAATTTCTAGGAATCAGTTCATATGTAACATGTATGACACTTGCTTATACCCTGTACCAACTGACAACTAAGAAGAAGAGTTCTTTATACACTGTAATTAATAAAAAAAAATGCTGAGAGGCTATAAGAGCTTTACCCATGTGTATGTAACAGGCAGAAGAAGACAATTCAAACAAATTTGGGTATACATATGTATATACATATATTTGGTGAATATCAAATTATAGGGTACAGAGAACTGCATGCACGGTATCTCCCAGTCGATCACTCAAAATTGCATTAAAATATTTATTTTATTTTTTGCTAACATTAAAGCTCAGCTGGGCGCACAGGGTATCTAATCAAATGCATAAAGATAGTGTTATATATATGTATGTATTGTTACGTTATATATTTGTTGACTGAGGCAGATAGGTAAAATGCTGAAAATTAAACCAGTTTATTTGCATATTAAGAATGCAAATATATCAATACAAGAAAGAGTTAAAGTTGAAGTTTTTGTATACGTTTATCAAAGCTGGAATAAACCCCAATCATAATTTGCGCTGTGGCCTTCGTTTTAATTGCCACAAAGTCAACATATTTTTATCGACAAAAAAAAAAACATAATAATAATAAAATTGCAATTTTATCGCATGCGTTACAAAGTGCATTTCCCTTATTTATTTATATTATGTGTGGCCCTTTTTTTAATGGGCCACTTCAATTGTAACTCGATGCCACAAGTTGCGAGCTCTCAAGTCTCGTGTGACAAGATGAGCTCAAAGTATTTAGTATTTCGTTCGATTTGGGCTGTGTCATAGCTGAAGAGGCAGCCCTATCGGGCCAGAGCGCGTCATGCTGCTGATAACCTTCACGAGTTTAAAGAAATCAATTTTCGAAATTACTTTTATTTTCGATTTGACGCTGCTTTTGTTGCATGCATTTGTCGCCTGAGCTGAGGCAAAATTCCATTTTTCAACCCTGCCGCCACACAGTTGTGTTCCCACCAAGTACAGCGTGTAATTTGCAAAATGTGTTGAGTATCTTTGAGATTAGAGAGAGAGCGAGGGAGAGGGAGAGGGGGAGAGCGATGAGAGACAGGGCGAATGGGCCAGGGTGAAGGGTCTGTGCAATTGATTGATATTCGAGCTGGCCGCTTCGGCTGCTGTTTACCAAAGTGATAACGTGGCTCAGATTATGTTGTGATCCGATCACCGGCACAACATGAGAGTGTGCGTGAGTGTGTGTGTGTGTGTGCATCATTTTTCACATCACGTGCCACACGCGGCCATCGTGTGCGAACGCCAGCAAATTGCGACATTTTGCAACATGCGTTGCGTCCTCTTAAATTTCAACAATTGTCGCATCGAGTACTTCTAGCCCGCGCCCTGCTGCCTCCTCCCTCTCCTGCAGCTCTCTTCGCTGTACCCAGCGGGAGGAAGGCGTCAGCCAAGCTGCAACCCCTGCCCCCGTCGCTGGCGGCGCTTCAAAGCAGCTGCGGCATTTGGCAAGCAGTTGGCAAGCCACCAAACGTTGCCAGAAATATGCCCAAATCCTACGTCTTGTCTGCGGCTGCCACTCATATTTCTACAGCCAGACCCGACCAGACCAGAGCAGAGCAGAGCAGGCCCGACCAGACTATAGCAGACCATATCATATTCCTGGCATTCGTTTTTTTTTTCTTTTGGCAGCTTCTTTGCGCTTTCAATGCGGCAATAAACGGAATTAAAACTCCAAATTAGCTCGCTGCAGTTGCAAATAGTCAAAGGAGAGCCAAAAAAATGAAGAGAAGAACAAAAAAAAGCTCTATTGGATTATGGATTTATGCTATGAATTTTAAATTTTGAAGCTCGTACGTGGCAATTGCATATGTGCTTGGTGAAATATGTAAATTTAAATATATGAAATATAATAAATTAAATTTTTTTAAAGTTCTTAGTTAAGAAATGCTTGTAGATGTAAAATGTATATCATTTGTATTCATTTTAAAAATAATAGTCGTCTGATTTATAAATCAAAATATACAATAAAAATAAATAAATAAAAGTGAGGCCCTAGTCAGAAATTTCAAGTCTCTAGTTTTATTCGACAGGTTTATACATAGAGACGGACGGAAAAGACGGACAGACAGACGGACATGGCTAGATCGACTCGGCTATTGATGCTGACTAGGAATATGTATATTTTATGGGCCGGAATTGCTTCCTCCTGCCTATTACAAAAATGTGCACAACAACATTATAATCTTTTTAGCACTTTCCAATGGGTTCAGGGTATATGGTATATACATATAGATAATATATCTATGAATTAAAGACCACATCCGGGTAATTTGAACCCCTTGCTCGAGTGACCCAACCTAAAGAAGACCTATAAGTTATATCTATCTGTAGAGGCTTAAGGTTTTACAACGCAGTCCCCTAAGAGCAGATAGTATTATCTCTTTGCTCGTGAGTTTTATATTCCACATAACGAGTTAAAGCTTCCCTGGCCAGTTCTTAGTTTTGCCGAAATTATAGATTCTAAGGATTCCTCGATAAGATCGCAGTTGACAAGTAGCTTAAAATGGCTTCTCGGCTGATGATTACACAAATAAAGGTTCGGAAACTGTTGTAAAAGGGAACAAATAAGGAATTATAATAAATATAAATTAAATTCTTTAATATGTTTAATATAAGACAAAGAAAAACTATCTTTATAATGTTTATATGCATAAACAATTTTTGCATTGCAAATTTAAACTTTAAACTTTTTTTCGATGGTCAGTTAATAATTTAGCTCGTATTCCACTTCGTCCAAGTTGGCAGCAATGTTTCGTCTAAAGTAGTTGCACACTTATTACCACAATTTGGCTACCACCCCGCACAACCCTCGCCCACTGAGCCCTTAGCCCGGGCAATCAGCGTGCATTGATTGCGTTTTGCCATTGCCGGATTTGTGCGTCATTATTTTGTGTAATCCCCGGACCGCGGCGCTGACCCATGTGAAATAGGGGCAACCGACACGCAATCGAAATAGATTTACTTTTTTTTTTTGGGTTTGTGGCATTTCTGATGGGATGCGTTCAAGTGCGAAAAACAAAAATAACAACAACAACAACAGAAACTTCACAATTGCTAATGGAAAACTGCGAAAAACTAAAAGTACGCGCGCGATATCGAGGGTTCGGCCTGGAGTGGAATGTACTGAGTACTAAGGAATGGAATGGTCACATTAGCCGGCTGTTTGTCATGGTTGTGACCAGCTGCTCCTAATGCTACCGTAGCTGCTCCTACTCTCACTTGCCCGCCTGCTGCACACCCTCCCCCTGCTCAGCGAGGCAAATGAAATTTGCAAACAATTGAAATTGAATTTGTATTTTAAATTTGACTTTGCAGTATGTGTGTGTGCGTGTGCGTGTGTGTGTGTGAGTGGCTACAAATGAAGACATTTGACAACTTGATTGCTGAGCTACATAGTTGCCGCGGGGCCACGCCCACAAGCACACACACACACACACACACACACGCACACACTGCCTCAAAAATGTACAAATCACTCAACAAGTCGACGGCTGCGGCGCATAAATGTCTCACAGCAAAACTGCATTTTAATTGCCCAACAAAATTTGTGAGGCGCTTCGGCAACTGACAGTCAATCCTGGCTGAAGAATGTGCGAAAAATAGGCAACAGAAAGGAAGACTACAAGATGCTCTGTAATCAAAAATGATAAGCCTCAGAAACAATTTGAATATTGCTTAAATAATATCAAATAAGTTTTTTAAAAATATGTTTATATTTGGGAACAATATACATACATATTGTGTCTATAACAGTTTTATATAAGTTTACAGGGTATCAAAGGAATAAAAAGTAGGTGTATAGTAGTGTTATACAACAAGTTTCATACTTTGAATCTCAATAATCTTTTAGATCATTAAGTCATAAGATAGGTCCATAAGATGAACTTCTTTCAGACAAATATAAGAGAATTGATAATATATAACTATAATTTTATATAAACTAGATTATTTAATCTGGAAATAGTACAATTTATAGTTAATATGCATTTATAAATCCTTTTGTCTATAAATACATTAGACACTAGATTCTTTATTCTAGAGATAGTACAAACGTACTTATAAAACCTCTTATCTTTAATCTATAATCTATCCCATTCTCCATTTAAAAGTTTATTTGTCTATAATCTAAAATCTATATTAACGATTCTATAGCATTCTCTATATATAAGTCCGTCTGTCTATAATTATATGTACTTGATAGATGCACAGTCTCCGCCCGTTTCATATATCTGCACACTTTTAATATACCCTCTTCTGGCCATTTTAATAGGTACAGGGTATAAAAACAAAACGGGCACAACGACAACAATCGGCGCGATTAGCTCGTAAAACTGCGGCATCAAGTAAAAGGTTTTGGGTTTTCAAAAATTATGAAGTAAACATAGAAAGAAAAAAACTTGGAACTTGGAAGTACATGTCATAGAGTGTTCGCCCCTCCTACAGATGCAGCCCACATGTGTTCCGGGAATGGGAAATGGGAATCGGAATGGCAATAGGTATGGGGCTGGCTATAGGTATAGGGGAAATGAGCCGCGTGCCGCATATACACGTGTGCCATAAATTTTATGGCATGTTGCATGTAGCTGTTGCATGTCGCTTGAGTCTGGCCTTTCCGGGTACGTTCTTTGAAGACGTTGTCCAGTCAAAGGTCGTTGCATCATAAAGCCGCTGACATTAACGATATGCCATCTCCAGCTACAGCTCCAGCTCCAGCTGCGGCTAGTTAGAGTCCAGTCCAGAGTCTCAAATATGAGAGCTCGCTTAAGTATGTAGAGACATGTATTTGTATATTTGGATTATTTGTCGCCAGCGTTTTGTGTCGCCCACACAAACTTGCAATTACGTTGTTTATTCTCAATGACAAGAGCCAAATGGGAAATGCATACAAATACTCTGCCAGTGCATGGCACAAAAACCAAGTCACCAACAAAGTCTGGCAGCCAACACCAGCAGCATCAACTACATCCTCATCAGCCTCATCTTCATCATCATCATCATCAGCATCATCAGCTTCATCATTATTGTTGTCCTTTGTCAGGGCATGCAAACATGCAGACATGGATGAAAAATGGTAGGAATCAAACGGCAAATAATGCAGACTACGACAGTGCCAACAATAACATAAGTAGAAAGTAAATATTAACTATTGTGATACCAAAGCATATCGACCAATCGATGCCCTAACACTGCAAGCATTTCAGGTAAACAACCGACTAATAACCGTAACATACAGAACAGGGAATATATTATTTAAATTACATTTTCTTTTAATTTAAGAATATATGCACATTATTTCAAATAAAATAAATCCGCAATGTACGCAGGAATATTTTATATCGAGTACAATCCTTTTTTTTAGGTTTATTAAAACCGTCGAAAATCGATTTCACTCAAATAAATAAGTAAATAAATTAAATAAACTTTAATTTGCAAGAGCAAGAGAAAATTTGAAAATTTAATTTAGTGCATTTCGCTTGGATATGCTTAATAATCTCTTGTATCTAAAATATAGATAAAATATTATATAAAAATATTTTAATATTTATTATTTTGAAATGCAGTTTTCTTGACAATCCTTTTATTGAGTCTCATATAAGATTTCATGAAATTTGAATACTCTGCATGAGAACCTATTACAATGACGCCAACGTTGGCCTGTCTTGTGCCAGTTTCTTGTTGTTTTTTGCATATTTTAGCACAAAATGAAGAAATAATTTGAAATCATGAACAAACACACACACACGCACACAAACATGGACATATATAGTACCAGTTGCAGTTGCTTTTCTCAGTCGTGGTGTCAACACAATGGCACCAAATTATTTAATACTTCAAGTGTCTGTATTTCTATCTGCATCTGCAGCTGCATCTGTATCTGTGTGTGTGTGTGTAAGTGTGTGTAAGCCGCCGCTTTGGCTGCTGTCCGCTTTTTGTGTGTTCGCCCAGCAATTGCAAAAATTGTAAAATGTCTCTGGATCCATAAGCAGGACAGAGGGCGGAGTGCAGGGCAAAAAGTTGGTAAACGGGCCCAGAGACATGCCATACTCGTAAGTCGCACACAGCATGAATATTGTCCTAGTCTGAGTTCCCAGTTCCCCGTTTCCAGTTCCATTCCTCAGCTCTTTGAGTGCAATCTGCAATTGCTTTTAGTTTGAATTTCATATTTAATGAAGCTGCATTTCTATTGTTGTGCTCCAAAAAATTTGACATCAAATTGATTGTGTGTGACTGGATTTTTGCCTATGCAACAAATGAGGCAGCACAGCTTGGACGGACAAGCCGAAATTTCGATGCTCTTCAAAAGAGCAGTTAAAAGATTTGGCAATAAAGCTCTAAGCTTTAAGTGTATTTACCTAAAGGATTTTGGAACGCCAGCAGGGCAGCCTGCTAAGAGCTTTAATATGATTTTAAAAATTTGAAGCTTTCAAAAACCTTTTAAGTTATTTGCCTCAAAATATGATTGAACTCGCGAAGTTTTATATGGACATGTCTGGCAAGTGCATAGACACATGCCTGTTGCCCGTCTGTAAAGTGCATTTAAATGAGTGAAAAGCCCAAATTACACAATGCTTCTGCACTTGCATGAAAATTGTTGCCTAAAGCTTACAACGTGATGCCAAGATTGTCCAGAAAATATATTCCACCAGCTTTCATTGAGCTGAAACGGACTGAGCATCGATTTTAACTGCTGCATTTCAATGTAAAGTTTCATTGCGAGCTGAAAATTGCAGCAAAAATCAAATTTCAAGCAACTGCCAGCTGCTGGATTACACTTGAGATGCCCTCGCCCCTCGTCAATCCGAACCAGCCAACTTTAACCCCCCATTTTGGCATTTTACAGGCCATTGCAAGTCAGCACATTCCTGGATCATTAACTCAACGTGCACAATTCGCCTTTAACAAGCAATTAAATCGAAACAAAAAAGTTGCACAGCACTCAACCCCTCAGGAGCGGGAGAGTTGAAAAGGTGAGAGACGGGAGAGCGGGACAGAGAGAGGTGTCCAGGGGGGGTTAAAGCCGAACAATGCAGTTTGGGAAAAACGCTGTGACATTGATTTATTTAACAATTACAACAAACGTAAATTTTATAATTATTGCGCATGTAAACAAGAATTGTTGTTGAGGCAAGGAGAGTGAGAGCGAGAGTGAGAGAGAGAGAGAGAGAGAGAAGATGCATGAGAGATGCATCGTGAGTTAATGCCAGCAAAATGTCAAAGTGAAGTGACAGCTGCAACAAAAGCGAATGAGTCTCGTATCTGGACAAAGACACAAACCCCTGGCGCCGTCTTTGCTTGAAATAATTACTTTTTGAGAGCGCAACCAAGCGACCCCACCCCCACCCCCACCCATCCCCCTTTCCAAACACTGCTAACAACCCCTTGGCACAGACCCTGCCCCCATCCCATCCTTGGGTTAGCCCGTGCGCATATGTCGCCGTTGCGATTTTAATTTTGAAATTTATGCTAACAGCAGTTTGAGAAACTGCGACGCATCAGAGCAGCAGTAACAAAAAAAAATAAAACAAGTTACAATTAAAAACCTGTGAGTACACGACTGAAAGATACCCTGTGCGACAGTCGACAATACGATCAGCTATGCAGAAATAAATTATCTTCAGCTGTGTTTATTAAATACATTTTTGAAAATTATGAATTACGATTGATTGATTGACTGATTGATAAGGTTTTCTACAGTATTAGTAAAATATACAAAAAATGAAAGATGTACCTTGATTGAAGTACGATATTTGATCTTTATGCAAAGTTCCTAGATTGAAAAAAATTATGGTATTTCCAATTCGAGTTCGGAATGATGAATGATTGATTGATTGATTTTTTTAGTATTCGTATATTGATACAAATAATGAGGAACTTTTCCTGATTTACGTATGATATTTGCTTTTTAAAGAAAGCCCTTAGACTGACAAAGAGTATGGAGAATTTCGGACTCAAGCTAGGATTGATTGTTTGATTGATTGATTGATTTCTATGGTATTCTGTGAGTATAGATATCTGAAGATAGTAAGATATCTGTTCAAGACAATATATGCAAATACATTGTCAGAGACCTTACTGACCCTATTTACACAACTTCAAGATACCCTTTTCAAACGATTTGTATGCGAAGAGGGTATAAAAAACGCAGTCAACAGGTTGCCAAGGGGTTGTGCCACAGGGCGGGCGGCTGCAGCTTGGATGATTGGGTGGCTGGGTTTCTGGGTGGGTGTCAGGGGGTGCGGGTAGTTGGCCAAGCAAATGAGGCAGCCGTATGACATTATTTGTGCAGCACTTTTTGCGTTTTACCCCCTTTGTGCCGAGTGGCTTCATCAATGGACAGCCTCAAACGGCATCGGCAACAGTTCATCCTGTTCATCAGCCTCATCAACGCAAAGTAAATATTTGCATAATGTGCAACTGTGTGTGAGTGTGTGCTTCTCTTTGGGTGTACGTATGTGTGTGTGTGTGTAATTTGTGGGTGGCAATGGGCGACAGCAGCACTTGGCATGTTTACTTTACAAAATGCAATAACAGCAGCAACAGGAGAGGAACAGCAGGAGACAAAATATAGATGGGAGGGGAGTGCGTAGATGGGAGGAATAAGTCTGCAGACGCAGCTAAACAAAACAGCATTTGGTTACACACACACACACACACACGCACACGCACACGCACACAAAATAAAAACCACATGAAATATAATAAAAATTAATTGAAAACCCATTCAAAATGCATTGAGTTCAGTTAACAATACAATCAATAATTACTTATAAGACCCACATCTCCAAAGAATCAGGGTACGCACTCATCAAAACTTGAAAATCATCGCAGAAGAACATGAAGATACTGAAAGGCTAATCCTTGGAGCACCTTTTTGTACAACAAAACTAAGCGTAAACAAAGATGCGAAGTGCTCAACGATGAATCATCAGCAGAGGTTACCTGGGAACAGGCCTGCAGTTCTTTAACATATTCGAGTTTAAATACCCTGTTAATAAATATTAGAAAAATACCTTAAACAAAATTTTAAAAATAAATGAAGTAACAAATTTGTGTCAGCAATAGTTTACTTAATAAAAATTCAAATCGAACGTTCAATAGATCTACACTCAAAAAATGTTGCGCCCAAATCTTAGAAAATCGACACAAAATAAATGTTTTTCTCAATGTAAGAAGACTTTATTCAAATCCAATTTAAATATAATCGATGAAATAATTGTTCTTCTTAATAAATATTTTCTCCATGCAGAAAAAAAAATGGGATCAAAATAGAAATTTGTACGAAATATTTTCTAAAATCATAAAATTTGAATTTGTTGCATTTAGGAAATAAGAAACTACAGAAAAGTAATTGAGTTTAAAATATTGACAAAGTTTAAGGAATTGAATCTAATTCAAAGAGCATTTTCTATGGATTGCATTTATATTAATTTAAATATGCAAATATTTAAAAAAATGTAAAAATAGTTGAAAAGGCGCCAAATCAATATCATGGCAAAGCATTGATTAAAAACTTATTATTCAAGCAATTTGAAATTCCATGAGCAAACCCTATCACAAAATCGACATACTCTCCAGCAAGTGTACACAATTTTGAAGAGTTGTTAACAGCAACAGACGCTTCCTGTGCAGCCCGTGTCTTTTGTGCGTGATTGTGAGATTGAGAGTGTGTCTCGAAGCTCTCCGGTTTATCTTTCATTGGGTTCCCATTTATCAAATGCAGTTCACAGCTGTCGTTTGCTTCGCAGCCTGAGGAACAAACCGTGGCTAAGTGTCTTTCACTGTCGCCAAGTGTATAAGGCCACGCCCACTGGGCAAAATGGTCTCGATATATATCGAGAGAAGCGAAATGTGTCCTGTAACTGAAACTGGGAATTGTGTACTTGAGATTCGTCACATGTCATTTGGGTTTATGTAAATAGCCGGCGAAGGGTGTTCAAGTGAAATTGATAGTTTGTCAATGCCATCGACACGCTGTTGCTAATTAAAATAGATGATCGATGGACCAGGCACCAGGCTCGTGGTAGGGGTAGCTCTATAAAAAATAAAAAAGTGGCAAGCGCTCGTGCGCGTGCAACCCTTGAGAACCGGAAATGGGCAAGGGCAAGTCCGCGGCCAAGTCTAAGGGTGGGGAGCGGGGCTTAAAAGAAAGCGACTCGTGTTGCTCTTAAGCCAGCTTAGCCACACCTCTCGCAAAGCCGAGCCACAGTTGCCACAGTTGCCTCCATGCAGATTCATGAACTGCTGCGCACCACGCAAATCTTTTGCGACAACATAAATAGAAACATGATTTAAGATCAGCGCGGGATCAGCGGCATATTTACAGCTGGGATTACAACCCGGGATGCTGAGTAGCCCAGCACGAGATGAATTCTATTATGAGTTTCGATCAAATGGGATGGCATGAGTTTTATTGAGAGTTTCGCGCCGGGTGGTTTGTTCTTCTCTCTCTCTCTCTCTCCCTCTCAGTCGTTCTCGTGTTTTTTATGCCTGCTCATCCGAGGGGTTAGAAAATGTTGATTAGCCTTCTGCGCAACGGAAATGGGCTGGCACCGCGTCCCGTTTTGTAGTTGGTTTTCTGTTTTTTTTTGGATTTTTGCTGCTCCCATAAATTACAACTAAACTTGGTTGGGCCTTTGTTGTAGCCATGTAATTTGGTTTGGCACGGCGGCTGTCAAGGTGCAGGCTGCCGAAAAGGGGGTTCATAATCAAAAAATAACAAACTGCGCAGGATAATTGCAGCGAGAGTTGTGTAAATTGTGTTTGGCTAAACAATGAAAAATGCGACATTTTCCTCAATGCAACATTTTTTTTGTATTTTTATGCATTTGGTCACAGGTAGTCGAAAAGACAGCCACGAAGTTTTTACGGGGGTGCAATTGTTAGAAGCGAAAAGTTGGTTAGTTTTTTCGAGTAACATAGTTTTTACTAGCACATACCAAGTTTTGAATGGGTCTTGCGAATTGTTGACTGACCAAACAGAAAGATAACAAGTAAGAGTTCTCTAGTGTTGAGTGTCCGTCTAGGGGGGATACCCTGAATCTTCTGCTCCCAAAAGTGATACATAAAATTTCAGATGGAGAAAAATATAACATAGTTCCCTCGGCCGCTCACGAACTTGAACTACCTTAAACCAAACGAACTACTTGCCCTCCCCTCATAACTTACACAGCATCCAATGCAATCGGAATTGCAATTCAATTAATAGAATTCAAAATAGAAATCCTTGCAATTTGCGCAAATGCAGATGCCGCAACCACGAGGCTTGCCATATTAATCACAAACGTTTTCTTTAATAACTTCTGTATTTCTTAGCCGACCTTGATTAAACTTTCTGCAGTAGATCTTAGTGTGCTATATTTTATATATTCGCATTAAAATTGTGGCTTTAATTTGTGGGTTGTTTCAATTTATTTATATATTTGATTCTAGCTATGGAGTGGTGGCGGTCTCTAACTCTTATAGGTTCTGAGATTGACGCATTAATATATTCGCATGGCGCAATCGACTAGGTTGTTGATGCTGACCCAGAACATACTTCTTGCGATCGGAGAGAAGAAGAGAAGGAAGCATCTTCTGCCTGGAACATACATAAACACAAAGCATCATACACTTTTTAACTATTGTCAATGGGTGTGTTATGTTTTTATGAAGGAATGCACCTTAATTACATCTGTTTCATGCTACCAACTCTTTGAAGATCTCGTTTTTATTGTAAATATATAGATAACTTTAGCAAAGTTGCTTTGGGAAAGATCTTGTTTACATCTTAAACCCTTTATTTCATCAAGACTTCATATTTTAAAAATTCTGAAGCTTTTCTGTTCTTACAAAATATTTGCCTACATTAACGCTGTAAATTTGAGGCATCAATTTGGAGCGTGGCTCATAAATTTGAAAGTACAAAACAGCTGCAGCTGCAGTCGCTACAGCCCCCGCCCCTCTCTAACCCCCTCTCTCTCATTGCAGTGCGTGCTCCCCAGATGTATTGACAACTGCAACGGGTGGTCGAGGGGGCGGGGCTATAGGGTGGGCGGGTTACAAATATGAATAATGTAAATACGGCAAAGAGCAGAACTATAAAATTAGCACGAAGTGCGCCCTAAACTAATTGCATTAATATGTCAACATGCCGAGCTGTCTGTGAGTGACTGTGTGTGTGTGTGTGCTTGTGTGTCTGTGTGTGTGTGTGTTTGTGTGTGTGTGCTGAGTGAGTGCACGGCGCACTACTTAAGATTACACAACAGCCAACAGCAATTTCGAAAAGTACTTAAAGTTTATTTATTTTGCGTCTGCTCGACACGCAAACATAAAACCCAAAAAAAAAAAATAGAAAATTTGATGAGACTTTGAGAGAGAAATAGAAAAACAGATCAAGTGTGAAAGAGAGGGGGCGAATCGCTGAAGAAGCCGCAAATTAATTCAGTTGCCAAGTGGGTGGCAACGTTGTCGAGTAAAAATATTTTCTTTTCCGATTTCAAATATGAATTTTGTATTTGTCTATGGTAAAATGGCTTCAAGTGCCGCCGCTCGCACAGACAGTGACAGCCCGCCCTCCCCGCACACTCTTCCCCTCAAATGTTATTGCTTGCAACTTGCATGTGGATTTTTATGATTTATGCGACTGCGATCGGTCCAAAATCAACACATTAGCAGAGTGGAGAGAGAGCACGCGAGGCCTTTGAAGTGCCTCACGTTTGGGGGTAAACGAAAAAAAATGATGTGATAATTTGGCAAAATATTAAAACAACAATTAAAAATGCATTTGGGTGTGAATTGCAAATGCTGTTTTTTATCGACTAGACATTTATGCCCTGTTAAAAAAAGGAAGGGGTAAAAGGGGTCTAAGTGTGCCCGTCGCAGAAGCTAGAAATGCTGAAGGCATGAGAGAGGAAATAAATAATACAAAATCTATAAAAAATATTGAAAAAGACGAATAAAAACTAAAAATAAATAGAATAATAATTAAAGAAAGCAATTAAAGAATTTGTTGTACCTGTTAACCGAGTTTACAGGGTATACACTAGTCGTATACTGCGAACTTGTGCATTGTTGTTTGTTATGTTCTGTTGCTGTTTAAAAATGGTGTCTCTGGCACATAAAACAACATGAGCATGAAAAATGAAATTTATGCATTTTGTTGAAAGGGTTAATGGGGCGTATGCGCTATACGTTTCGTTATGCTGCATTTTGCGTTAAGCAATCGATCATATAATATTTTTTATGTTTCTAGAGTGGTTTTTTAGTGCAAGCTGCGATATATACATATATATGGGTATGGAGACCATAAAGATTTTTAGATATATGTTTAGTCTTGTGTTTGTTTTAAATTCTTTCACTCAGCTAAGCATTATATCAAGTACTTCCCATTGCAACCACATAAATCTGTGGAGTTTACAAAATATCCGTCTGCGTAGCGAAATGAAAATAAACGATCTTTTGTGGCCGCCCACAATGATGAGAATAATACGGAAACTGGACGCTCGCTACGCCAAACTTAATAAAACAAATTGTGGCTCATTGAAGTAAGAACAAATTGTATAAAGTATATACATATAAATATAAAGTATATAAAGTATAAAGTATACTTGGGGCATTCGAAGTTTTGCTAATTAAACTTAATACTGACAAATGATGGCATTGGACAAGAAGCTGCAGCGACCATGTCGCGGGTCTGCGCTTTTGGGTTCCACACGATGTTACCCCCGAAAGTGTTGACAGATCTGTGGATGCCGCATGTGTCGATGTTGCCGCCTCCGCTGATGGCGACGCGACTGCGACTGCTGCTGCTGCTGCTGCGACTGTAAATGATGCATGTTTAATTGCCGGCGCATTAATTAAATTTTGGTAGAGCGTGGTGTTTCTTTCAGTGTGTGTGTGCGTATGTGTGTGCTTGTGCATGTGTGTGGCTTGCTCTCATTTGCATAAAGTGTGGCGCATTGTTTTTGTTGTTGTGGCTCTTACAGATAGGCCCAATAAGTCTGTCAATGCTGCTGCGATCAATTGACTTGACATCAAGTTCCATTTTTCTTGGAAAATTTTTCGTGTGGCAGCAGGCAAAAGTAAGAGGCGCCAAATAATATTTCGACAGATATAGCTTAATGCTATAGGAAATATATACTGTGCTCAATTGCCTCGATAGCTATATAGGCACATATTACAATATCTTTAATAGACACATATTACAACAAGCTATCTAAATTTAATGGCCTGTCTTCTTTGAATTCCAACTAACTAACCAACTCGCAACTAAGCCTATGCTAACTCAGCTCACTTGTATCTTTCCAAAAACTATTAGTCAAGCAGAAGTCAGAGGCCGCGTCTGGCGCTGCACACTCATAGATACATTTGTATCTGACGCTGCTATCGCTTGGCGATTGTCGCATGATTAATTATACAAATAATGCGCATCAGCCGCAACAGCAGCGGCAGAAGCAGCCGCAGGCATAGCCGCAACAATAGCAACACCTTGAATGTGCCACGCCTTGAATCGAATGAGTGTATGATTGAATGAATGAATAAATGAATGCATGAATAATTGTTAGAGGCCGCAAAGCATATGGCAATAGCTCGAAATGTGAACTCATCCCTCGCTCGAACCGCTTGTACGTCTTATCGCCTTGTCTTGAGCCTAAGATGACATTAACAATGTTTTTGTTATTGTTGTTGTTATTGTTGTTGTTGCTGTTGCTGTGGCGTCTGTCTGCGTATTTGGTCTGTGATTCACTTTGGTATACAATTTATACAATTTATCTGGGCCTGGATTAGCCCGACGTCCAGACAAACGCACCCACAAAATCCTTTTCCACTTGACTCATTAGGCGCGCATTGATACGCCGAGCCGCATCATCATCATCGTCGTCGTCGTCATCATCATCATTATCATTTTTGTCATCATCATTGTCATGGTCATGAGCAGCAGCCAGCCGGTAAGCAGCATCTTCTGCTGGTCGCATGATTTGCATTAATTTGGCAAATGCTGTCGATGAACGGACGCGTCCGATAAGCGCTGACATGGCCAGATCCGATCCGTTGGCCATTAATTAGCCCACGCCATGACGGCGCATAATAAATTACCAATTCATTTCGGGCTTTAGCATATTGTTGTTGTCACTCCTCTTGTTGTTGCTGCTGCTGCTCCTGCTGTCTGATTTGCTTTCGCTGTGGCCGCAAAGCTTTCCGTGTCCAACAAGTAAACTGCATTTCGCGCCACAACTCAAAAAAAAAACGACAGCAAAAAACACATTCCGAGCTGGCCAATTTTGGACACAAAGAACTGTTTTTGTGTCGAAAACAGGGTTAATTGAAATGCGATTGAATTTTGTTTTGACTTTGCTTAAGAAGAGTGTATCTAAAGCAGGATTTGGATTATAAACTTTAGCAGACTATTCAAGGAAGGACTCGACTGTTGATGCTCTTCAAGAATATATGTATGTATATACTATTATCTCTTTTTTATTTTCTCTGATTTTCCATGAGTTCAGAGCATAATTATCTTTCAGATGGCGTAGAACAAAAAGCTTGATAGAGAACAATACAAATCAACATATTTGATTTGAATAAATTCAATTTCATAAGAAAGCAACTTGTTGAAATAGTTCTACATTTTCCCTCTATTATCTTCCGCAGTTCTGTGTTTGTGGAGTTGCATCCATCGGTAACTGCGAGTGTTGCCCGGCCAACGACCTATCCTCTTAGCAGCACTCGACGAGCGCCTTGACAATGGGCAGCTAATATTGCAATCGATATTAAATTAATTAAGATAATCTCTTTGGTCGCATGACAAACTATAATACCTTTCTCTCTATATATATATATATATATATATATATATATATACTAATACTATGCCTGGATTCAATGCCAATTTCATGCTCGCCGGACCGTAAGGCAGAGTACGCTGCACATTGGAAACCGCCAATATTTAGCTTAACGCTCCGCGCAAAGCCAGCAGCAATTAAAGGCTAATAAATTAGTTGAAAATGTGCAACTGGGAAAACTTCGGCCACCCAATTTATATCCCCTAGTTAAATACGTTCATTTTTTTTTTAATCTATATATGTATCTTTTGCTGTAGCTGTAGCTGTATCTGTATTTGTATCTGTATTCGTATCTGTATCTGTAGGTGGATCTGTATTTTTTTCTTTATCTACATATATGTATCTTTAACTGTATTTGTTACCCTTACTATATACAGTTATATCTGCTTCTGCCACTCAAGCTGCATCTGTAACTGTAAGTGCACCTCAGAAGTGGCTCTCAACCAATAAGGATCACTGCACTGACCGCCAAGCTGATTGTTTTCCACTTTCAGATACTTTGTGAGCGCACATAAATCAATAAGACAAAATAACTGTAAGCTACATAAGGATGTTCGGGCAATAAACGTAATTCTTAACGTGAGTTTGTTATGGTCATCAACTGAGAAAGGTTGAACTGAGACAAAGTCCGCTGATAAGATACTTGTAGCCCAGATACTTGCAGCTAGACAGTCGTTAAGGGCTAGCCAGATGAAAAGATACTTTGCAAACTCTAAATAGAACGTCCGAGATACATAAGGCAACAACTGTTGTCACGCTCAGGTAGCGAAACTCCAAAGACCGAGACTCATTCATAAAACCGTTTGGAGAGCAAAGCGTGCAACAACGGGTCGCACGTATCTCTCTGTCTGCCTCCTGTGAAAGTGTGAAACGTGTCCGAGTGGAATGCCAATGAATTTCTTTTCGCTTGCTGCCGAAATGGCCTGACACTTGACGTTGCCAAACATGAGACAATCTGCTAGAGGAGCGAAGCGGTTGCAGCCGACTGCAGCAGCAGCAGGAGAAGGAGAAGGAGAAGGCGGAGTTACAGTCGGCGGAGTTGAGTTACGCGCATGCACTGGCCATAAATAAATGCGAAATGCATTAAACGGCGAGGCAGCAGCAACAACAGCAACAAGTAAGAATCGGGTTTAAGCGACTGCGTGATACTCGTTTAGACTATCCGAGAGATACCGATTATTGGAGCGAGATTTACAACAGCCCAACAGTAGGTATTATTCCCCAAATTTTGTATTTTAGCTTTTAAAATGTAGAAGATATACATATTTTTGATTTGCCGCGACAATTTTTGAAACAAACTTGTTCCAACTTTCGAGATTGGCCGAATAAACACCTGTATATATTCCACAATTTTGATATCTAGCTTCAGCTGAATAAACTTTTCATACGAACCAATATACTCTTTTAACATTTTGTGAAAGGGTATGAAAAAAACTGTTGTAGTGTGCCCAACGCACGTCGACGTAATTAATTAAAGCATTAAGTGCTAATTTTACGACAACTCGATTTGTGCGTCAGCCTCGGCCCCTGCGGGCCCTTGTCAACCCGGACTGTGGCCCCTGCCCTTCCGTCTCCAAACGCAATTTGCATGCTGCCATCAAGCTATCGGGCCATCGGAATTTGGCAGCCAAGTAGGAAGCGAAACGTCTCGTCGGCTGTCAGCGGCGACAGGCGACAGTCAGAGCCAAAAACTGAAACAAGTTGCGCCGCACCAATAGCCCGCTTCCCCCATATATATCAACATACGTTGCCCGATCTGCGATACCCCAGCGACAACAACAACAACAACATTTGTTCAACTTTTCAACTGTCGCCAAGATTTCCATCTGACTTGCTGTTCGTCTGCCTCTTCTTCTTCTTCTTGTTGGCTTTTCTTTGTTGTTGTTGTTGCTGCTGTTGCATCCTCCCTGGTACATCGTCGCAGTTTGCACTTCATATTTTCAGCGGCCTTTGTTTGCTTTGATGTTATTTTTGGTAATACAAATAGTACGAGAGGGGAGGGGCGGTGTCGCATGAAGAATGCTCGTTTGTTGTTGCTGTCACACCAAGAAGTTACCCGGCAATTAATCATATGCATTGCTTTCTTCGCCTGTCCAGACACTTTTGAGTTCTTCTTCTTCATCTTCTTGTTCTTCTTGTGCGCATATTGATGCCAAATCAAATGGGCATGTGAATGAAATGACAACTACTAAGAAAATAGAAAACTTAAAAAAGTACTACAAAAAAATATGCCTTTGCGACAATTTTTCTTAAATTATAAAAATTGTGCATAGCGTTTGTAGTTATTTCATATATCTCTATATATAAAACTGATTTTTGGTCGAAATTCATGCGAAAATGTTTCCCTCAGATATCCTATTCAGACATAGGTCAAAATTTCCCACATCCATAACTCGGTCAAAACTCAACCGATTTTCATAATGTTTGGCTGTTTGTTAATGGTTTGTCCTCTAGATCAATTTGGCATCTAAACCTGGCAACATTATTTTTGGTCAAAATGTATGTGAAAATGGTACCCTCAAATGTCTCATATAGACATAGGTCAAAATTTCCCACCCCCATAACTCGGTCAAATCTTATCAGATTTGCACGAGGCTGGGCGTTTTTTTCATGATTTGGCCTCTAAAACAGTTTGGCAATTAAACCTGGCAACAATTTTTTTGGTCGAAATTCATGTTAAAATGTTTCCCTCAGACATGGGCAAAAATTTCTGTCCCTCATAACTTGGTCAAATCTCATCCGATTTGCTCTTTGCTCATAGAGCAATCTCTAGATCAATTTGGCATCTACAACATTAATCTTTATAACGACTATTAATCACTTTTATATTATCAATTTTATAAAAATATTTTAAATATTTTTTAGATTTTGATATATTTGTTTTTATATTTATTGACCCTTATTAATAAACTAATTTATTGATGTTTTATATTTCATTTAAACATAATCAGATGCTTCCCTGATATTTTTCCTTTAAAGGTTCGCTCTATTCTATTTCTGTATGTTAATGTATCTTAAACTCATTATATCTAATCTGTGCTCAAAACAAGGCATATGCCCAACTCTTGCCTGACATTATACACATTTTAAATGTCAATTTAGCAGCCCGCACATTCTTGACTATAAAAATCTTAGCATATAGCTAGTTGCTTTGACATTTTCCTTAACAACAGCAACATCAACAACAAGAACAACAATAGGAACAACATCATGAAGTGCTTTATGTGCAACAATGGGCCATGGGGCTAAGCCCATGCGAGAGGCTAACCAGAAGAAATGAACGGAAATTTATCAGCTGCATTGTTAGTTTTTATGCCTTATAGACGCCTATTAAAGGATTATAAATGATGGGCTATCTTTTTAAAGGGTGCTTAGCAGGGATTTTATTTCATGCGATTGTGAAGAGCGGGATTTGCGGCTGAATTTAAATTTCAGTTTATGGGAATCAAGCCTAAAGCAAGCAATTTATTGCCGAAATTATTTCAAGTTTATTTGTAGTTATTTTTTTTTTGATGGCATTTGCTGCAGCTGTGTATTAAATATTTTAATATATCAGTTTGATCGATGGCCATAAAATGGAATTTTCCCGATGGCTTTTTTGTGCGAATTCGAGCAATTAAAATGGTTTCAGGCGCAAGAGCAGAGATATTTTTCGCTTGCTCAGGTAAAGAGCCATTAAAATGTAACACAATAGTTGCGAAAATGTCTATAATTACACGAAATGGCCAGGTCGGGGATGGAGGGACAGGGGAATAGACAGGCGGAGAGGAGGGTGTTGCTAACAGCACATCTTGAATGCATTGACTGCATTTCCGATTCAGCAATTGTGCAGCTATGCGCAGGATGTGCACGACACGAGTGTTGGTAAATAATTGGTTATGGGTCTGGCCGATCCCACAGGCCAGACAACACTGAGGTTGAGGGTAGCAACGGTATCAGGAGAAGATGGGTAGCGTAAGGGAGGGGAGGGAGATTAAAAAATAAAATATATATATAGCAAAATATATGCCACTCGACTTTTCCCACCGATTTGACCGTACGTCGCTCTGTCTGTCATTTCTCCGCTTTGATTTCTACGTTTTTATGCACGCATTTCCAGTTTGACGTCTGTCAGATGCAGATACATTTTCAATCATTTAATGCGTGCGTGTGTGTGTGTATCTTTTATTTAATTATTGTTGTAAATTCGTTCAGCAATATCATAAATTTCATAGCAACACACACATAACAAATTCCTTGATGGGCGTCGCTTATTTAAGAAGTGGCCAACAAAATGTCTTTTAAAAGCTATCAACAGCTTAGGAAAATTATAGGGAAATTAGCAAAAAAAAAAATAGAAAGAATTTTATCTTGAATTTTTCTTTAAATAAATTCCCATTTTTATTGCATGGGAAGGAAAATATATGTTCTTGGTGGAAGTGTTGAAAATGCTCTTAAAAATAATTAATAATTATTTACTGAGCATTATTTTTAAGAACTTTTTTATAATCTTCGCTATCAAAACAATGTTTTGAATCAATCTTTATTGAATAAATAACCTACTTAATGTGATACGCATTGCTGCAAACTCTTAAAAGATCTCTAGATATCTAGAAATATAAATGGATTATTTATTATATATAGATTTTCTAAATAATTAAGTTTCTGTTAAAGTTCAAGCATGAGAACAAAAACCAATTTAATACCTTCAGAATAAACACGCAGATAAATGCCTGATTAAGAGATGGTGAGAGCGAGAAGAAGAGCAAGATATTGAACTGCATAGACCTCAATAAACCTACCAAGTCCAAGTAATCAAATAAAAATTATAATATACTCCCACGTAATTTATCTTAATACCTTTTGTGTAAGCGTAGATAATTAAATTTTTTCCCTTACGATTCTCGCTCTTCTTTTCGCTTCTCACACAAAGGAAACCACACAACAGATCACTTCCGTATGCAAAACATGCAAAATTGTTGAATTTCAGCAACCTTCATTAATATTCATTCCAGAAATGCTCCAAGTGAACTTTAAAATCTTCGAAAAATGTTCTTAAGTGATCTTCAGATGTATTCCTTGGGGACAACCGCAGAGTGGATTAAGTAATGAACTCAGATCTTGGCTGCACAATAACAACAACAACAACAACAGCTGCGTGGGGCAAGTGGCAGCAAAGTAGCTGCTATTAAAGAGTCTCCACTTAAGCTGCTGTGTTTGTGCAACACCCCCAACAACAGCAACAACAACTGTGGAATGTTAATGCGCCAGCCAAAAGCTACAAACGTCGCCGAGTCATTAGGCACAGGCGAGGTGCGGGGCATGGGGCGTGTGGCGCGGGGCATGGGGCTGAGACCCCACTCATGTCGCTCTGTCACAGCGAAAGGTGTTTCAGCGGGGCGCAGCAGAGTGGCAGAAGGTGCGCATCAATTTTGAAACATTTTTAATTTTTGTTGTTCTTTTATTTTTTGAAACATTTTTGCCGCCAAATCGATGGCACGCCCCCGCGCTATTAGGTGTAGCCTCCCCCGACCGTCAACCAGAGATTTCAGCTGTGGCCACACAATTATCCATAGCAGCATCCGTCAACACGAGCGCAGATCCTCTACAGAACGAGTTCTGGAACAGTGTTAAGTAATGAGTTAATCTGCGCAGCCTTCGCATGATTAAGTGCTTCAAGCAGCGTTGATTTGTCTGTGAGAAGGCCCCATGGATAAGGGGGGCGGAGAGGGGGGGGGGGAGCTGTTGCTGATGTGGCCTGTAAATAGAAACATTTTGTTGCCTCGACTCGTCTTGACTGATGAATTATGATTGAAGCTGCCTGAATATGCACGAACATAAGAATGCAAACAAGAGTGTGCCCTTGTTTTAGATACCCTGTAGCTTAAAGCGGTTGTATATATGGGACAATTATGTCAAAGATTATACGAGCTAAAAATTTTGCATATTTTAAAGGAGTTTACATATGTCTAGATTTTATTTCAAGCTCCCGATTGTAAAATGTTGATAGCAATCAAGTCTTCCACAATTCAAGTCTTTCACAATTCATTCATTAATATTCAAAAAGAATAAGATATTGCATATAAAACTAGGGTATCTACTACTTAGGCATCTCATTCAGCATAAGACATTGTACCTTCTAGTTCAGAATCTCATCCCTAACCATTTTCTAGTCTAGTCTGCCACAATTCATCCATTAATATTCACGAATAAGACATTGTAGATCTAATAATAGGGTATCTACTAGTTCAGCATCTCAGCCCTAGACATTTTCTGCATGTTTTCTTAAGGATTTATCGCGTAAATTAAGTTAATGTGGCAAAGATTAAAGAGCGCGCTGTGATCATTTAACAACTGGAATAGTTAGTGCTGCAAGTTGAACTTATCTTCAACGCAGTTAGGCTACCAGTGTTGTTGAGCGTGCGGCAGACTGTTGCATTGGTGTGAGTTAAAGTGGGTTAAATCAAAAGCCGTTTTTGACGTCGCAACATTTCGGCTTATCAATATGATAAATTACGATACAGATATCGTATAGCTCGTACTACACCCGCTCGTATCTATGTAGGTGAAAGTGAAAACGGTAGCCACCGGCTCTGATTGACATAATTGGGCTTAACATGTAAGTCCGAAAGACACAGAGAAAAAAGCACACACAACATACAGATATCGCATTCGTTTATAGTTTATGATCGTTCAGACAATGATCAATTACAATGAGCAATCTGAATCATAAATATTGTCAGTTTGACATTATGAACAGCGACGAGAAAAAAAATCAGAAACAGAAACTCAAAAAGCGATACACATTTTTTTTTTGCGTTGTTCCGACCCAAACCCCAATTAAAACTGTGATTATGATGAGGCACACGGAACAGAAAGAAACACAGAGAGAGAGAGAGAGAGAGGGAGAGAGAGAGAGAAGAGGGAGAAGCAAAGTCGCTCTATAATGCATACTGGTACTTGTATATTTTGAGGAAGGTGAACACACAACGAGCCATAAATTATAATTATCGACGAGATTAACTCTTTGCCGTAGCACTTAACGCCGATGACACATGCGCCGAGAGTTTGTCCAGAAACCCCCAAACCCAACAAACCCCATCGTACCGAACCAAAGAGTTGCCTCTTCTTGGTGAAAGAAGCCCAACCGCAGATAAGCAGCAAAGAAGACACTAAATCGTATGCGATAGCAGAAACAAGAACAACAACAAAAAGTCAGGAGAAAAAACAATTTAGGCAAAATGATTATCAACTATTCGATACCCTGTAAGTTCAGAGTTCAGCTGGGATGGACATTTAAATAAAATGGTGCAGAGAGAAAGTAAGTAAAATCAGTTTAATGAATGGACTTACCGAATATATTTTAACTGAAATATACTGAATCTGAAAGAAAAAATTGAATGAGTAAAATAATAATTGTATATCGTTATGTAACTTAATATATTAGTATTATTATTATTATCATTATTAATTAATAATTTATATTAATATTTTTGTGGGATTAATATTAATATTAATATCATCTTTCTTCATTAATATATTCTTAAAAATATTCCCACAACAGATTGTCCTTCAAACTCTTTTGTTTTTTATACGTATGCCACACTCTTCATAAGCGTAAAATATTTCGATATACCCTGTAAAAAATAAATTTCCTGATAATTTCATACGGCATAAAAACATGACACATGCCTGGTTGAAAATTAAAAAAAAATGAGTAAATAATGCATTCAAAATGTTGCAGGGCTTGGTAAAAAAAGCTGCATTATAAATTCCAGGTTTTTGTTGTTAATATTGTGTGTTGTTGTTTTTATTTTTTGATATACTTTTTTTTTCGTTTTTTGGCGATAACTTAAGGGAGACAATGTGGCAAGACGTTGCGACGGCGTTGTCGGCATTTTCATTGATATCTCTCGCAGTGGCAAACGAACGAATGCAAGAAGCTCAAGAATTTATGACCCCCTGTGGCTTTATCGACGCCTCTGTCATGGCAACCCTCGCACAGCGATTGACAAAGCGAATGAAAGATCCAGCAACAACATTGTCACAGCTCCATAAAAAATAAAAGAGGATGTCTCTTCAGTCTGTTTGAATTTTGCCAGGGTAATGCATAAAGGTCTTGTTACTATTTCCCATGCCCAATCGAGTGTGTAGAATGTACCCAGTGCTCACTGTACCCACTTCATTCAGCACACACACATTTCATTCATTGCTGTGATTTAAAACGCCTGCAGTCGCTCGCCTTTTGGTAATATTCAATTTTTTATAGACGTCGCGGGTCGTCGACGCTCTTGACCCTTGCGAGCGAGCAGATAGCAGCCTATACCATCCCCTCTCCTTCATCTCAAACCCAATCGACAGAGTCTGTCCTCTATCGTTGCCCTGTCTTATCGGGCAACCAAAACAAATGCATGATTTGTGTAAAAGTTTTTTTTTTAGTGTGTGCTTCCCTAAGAGGTCGCGATTTATGGCTGCAGATCCCCAACTTAATGCTTAATTATTGCAAATTGCATATCGAGTCGCCGAGGCTCAATAAAAATTAACACGAATTTTCGTTGCCAGCGAATTTCTGCATAATATTTTAATTAGTGCAGCGGCCATAAAAAATACAGCTCTCGTGTAGCGTTAAAATAAACCCAAAGATGTGGCAACTTAACGACCTGCCAGTAGCAGGTCCCTCAGAGCCAAAGTGTGTGTGTGTGCCTGTGTGTGCACACACTTAAGTACTGCTTGTATGGCCCATGGTAGGCGACTAAAAATAAAATGTTTAAACGCGCGTTAAAAATCGTCTTAAAACAACGCACATTAACTTCCAACATAAAAACAATCGTGTGGGCTTAGGAGTTAAGCATTTCCCTGCTGCCGAATAGCTTTCCAACGGTTTCATGCTTAAGCACACGAGCTGAAAGAGCGACTTAAACATGTGCTTAAGCTGAAGTGAACACAAGCCGTAGGCGATAAAAGCCTTAAAACTACGCGAAAGCTTTGACAAAACACAGTCAGGCATTTATCTGGAAGCAGTGCACATTAACAAGTTCATTAAAAATAGCTTTTAAAGCAGCTTAAAGCTCTTCACATTTGAAAAAAACAAACTACGACAGCTTAAAGTTTGCATACACTTTTTAGGCAAATCAGTCTGGCTCGTTTAAGTTAGCCTAACACTCGGGAAAATATGATTTAAAACTATAAAACTTTCATAAGGCACTTTAATATTAATCTATAATCTATAACTAAATGTAAATGAGCTTTTTCATCGACTTTGTTAAATTATAACTATGTGAATAGATTTGACATAGTAAAAAGATATAGATAAGCCTTTTGCATTTCTAAAGCTTAAAGCTCTGTTTTAAAAAATACTCCACTTGCAGCTGCTCATCTTTTTAAGCTAGTGTCATTTTAGCATTATTTTTATCCTTGACACTTTTGCCCCTTTATGCTGTGTGTGTGTGTTTTTTCCGCTTCGACTGTCTCAAGTCTGCTGTATTAGAAGCGTTTATGGCGCATGCCCAGCTTCTTGGAAGTCTCTAACAATTCAGCAGTCTCTCTGTCTGTCTGTCAGTCTGCCTGTCTGTCTGTCTATTGGTCTGGCACAATGGTAGTCTGAACCAGGGCCCATCATCATCATCATCATTACCAGTATCAACGCTTCCTGTCTGCGAATGGAAGACAAGTCGCCTGCTCAGCTCGATCGATCGGGTACGGTATTGGCGTTTTCCAAGTCCCATAATGCCCGCGTCTGCGTTTTAAATTTATAAATTCTCAAATTATCAGTTTATGGCTGCTTTTAGTTTTATGAACCGATCACGTACAGACCATCAATGCCGATGCCGATGCCGATCGCTCGATCTTTAGCTGCGTGCGAATCTTTTTGCCAGTTCATGGAGTTTTTTTTTCTTTTTTTTGTTTGTTCTTTTTCACTCGTTTTATTTGTTTCGCTTCGGTTCGCTCGCTTCACTTTCAGCGCATTTTTTTTATCGACTGCACAACTAATTAAAAAACGCTTCAGTCTCGCATTCGTATGCACAAAACATACTCGAACTCATACACATACTGATGCCACAGACTCATGCCGCAGACTCAGACCCATATCCATTGCCTAGACCCCATTTTCTGGGCTGGACAAGATCAAGACCCTGGCTTTTGGCTTGGGCTGCCTGAAGGGCTATCGTGTGTAGCTGCGTGGCGCTTTTAGTTTGAAATTTAACAAATTATTTAATGATAGATGGTTGTTAAATTGTTGGCTACGCTTATATAACCCAGGCATCATTAGCTCTGGGGGTATTAAGTGATTATAGGACTTGCCCGATCATTCTGACCGGTCGGTCACTCCGAATGCATTTAATGCACTTAAATTAGTTCGAAGCTGATCGTTGCCCATGTGTGGCATATGCAGTAGCTGGCCTTAGGCTTAAGAAGCTAGCTATAGGAATAAAAGTACAAGTTTCTACATTTATACGATTCAAATATCAAAAATAAATATTAAATATTATAAAATAAAATTCCCAGCAGTTTCCTGCCATGACTAATGCGCATTTCCTACACTAGAAAAAAAACGAGTATAAAAATTTAAGTTCCTTTTTATGTGAAATTTAATATTAAGCCAGCTATAAAAATCAAGTCAATCCTATTAAAATCCAGCAATTAAAAAAAATGAAATTAAAAGTCAATTAAACTTTAAACTTGGCCAAATAAAATCAGTGCATAAAATATTCATAAATTAAGCACAAAAGATCAACATTTCAATAAGGCAAAAGCCGTGCATTAGTTTCTTTTTTTGTTGTACTATACTCGTATTGTATTGCATAATTAAACATTAATATTGACATTGGCTCATTGTGCGTGTACGACAAATGCGAGTGCTATGCTATGAGGGAGTGCACGACTGACAGATGCCCTGTAAACTGCTTCTACAGTTGCTCATTCGTTTGCGTTTACACCTTCTCAGCTTCTCATTGAATAAACTATTTTCTGCGATGACTTTAGATACCCTTAACCCATTGAGAATGGGTTAACGCGCGGTACGGCTTTGTTTTCGATAATCGATAACTGTTATCGCTTACAATCTATCGATAATTAATCGATATCGAAATCCTGTTTTTGGAGCAGAACTCTTACGTTTTAAGATTCACCAAACTTGACTTGTAACTTCTAGAATAGTATATACAAATCAAGTATCTTTCATTTTAAAGCCCCTCCCTAGAGGAAGCTGCATTTGGTATTGGAAGAAAATGGTTCAGGGTATTCCTTAGTCTTGCATACCGACTGAAGCATTCTTAATTGTTTCCTTTTAACTTGTTCGTAATGCAATTTTTGATTAATATATGCCTAAATAAACGTCTTAATTAAATCGTTCAAAAAGGAATTTACACATTTTTAACAAAAGAATTAATAAAATTTTAAAATTAATTAAAATACTCTAGAAGCTTAGAAGCTCTCTGACTGTAACACACACAAGTCTCTAAATATTCGTCACCCTTATTTGACCAGCTTTTTAGTTACAGGGTATTATGGTAATTATTTAAAATAGGCTCATAAATTAGTCTCGTATTTGCAGCTTTTGTTACAAAAATTTCATGGACCTTAAATTGAATACTGTTGATAACTATTTATCAATATTTGTATTTTATGGCATTTAATTAATATTTTCAGTAGTCAGCGACCACCGACGGCGCGTTTGATAACAGCGCATTCAAATTTATTCATTTCATTCAATGGGTGTTTTTTTCTCCCTCTCTGTGTGTGTGTGTGTGGGTGTTTAAATACAGCTCATACATGAGCTTGAAAATGTTTCGAAATCAAGATAATCATAGAGTGGATTCATTAAAACGAAATATGAGCAACAGCAACAAAAAAAACAAAAGACCGCCGTTTTTATGGAGCTGCTCGCACAGCTGCTGGCGGTCCACACACACCCTGCCCCCCCGCTCCAACCCACCCCCTCTGTGCTGGACGCCCCCGCCGCCACTGTGTTTGTGGCAAATAGTTTTGTAGATTTCTATCGACGCCCTGTGAGTTGTTTTGGTAGCAACAAATAAACAGCAGGCGGCATAAATGCAGCCCATATATCCACATATACATATATATGTATCTGTATCTGTATCTGTATCTAGCTATGTATTTTGTTCATGCATTTGTATATTTCGGTATAATTAATTACATATTTCAATTGTGTGACATTTGGCTTACGAAATTTTAATTCTCTCGTTTTTTTTTGTTTAAACATTTTTTATGCTTGTTTGCTTTTTTGTTTTTTATTGGACAACTACTGCGCCGCGGGTTTAATTATGCCTCGTATTGGATTTCTATACGCACACACACACACACACACAGCTCAATTTGATGTATACTTTTTACAATTGTAAGGCACTTCATTGTTTATTGAATATTTCATTCAACGCAAAGCATAAGTGTTTTGCTGAGTCAGTCGGCAAGAACTCATTCAGCTTCTTTAGAAGCTCAGAAGAGTTATTCTAAAAAAGAAATCATAAAGTATTTATTGTCTAAGAAATTCTTCTGAAAATTTAAATATATTTTTTTTTAATATATGGTAATAATAACAACAAACATAATTTCTGCTATTTTCTGCCTTGTGGTTTTCCTGCCTCTATCCGTAAATATATTTCGATCTCAAGCTCCAGCTGAAAGTATATCAACATATGGCAACATATTTATATCTAGTCCAATTTTTACTCCAATTTCATATGCATATCCTTCTTTTATGCACTCTTTTTTTATCATCAATCATTATATATTACTATATATTTCTTTATCTCAATGACTCTATATTAATTCACCAAATATTTTCCCATATTATAAACAATTATAAGCTAGATTTCTCACCCTTCCTCTTTCCTTTCCACCTGATCTGCATTTCTGAGTCTATTTCTATCTGTAATTATATTTCTACCTCAGTCGATGCATCTATTGTTTTCTTTCTCTAAACTTCTCACTTACCCATTTTCTCTCTATTGTGCATTCCGCTTTATGCTGCATTCTTAAACGTTTTACTGACTGCTTGTTACAAAGTACATTTTACATATATGCAAATCGACTCATTCCTTTTCATCCTAAGAAAATAATTATTATTTTAATAAAAAGGGAAAATGTCAAACTCTTTTTCCTTTACTTTAATTTATTTTCACGCACATTTGAATATATTTGCTAGTTGTAATATTTGTGAGTTCTTTGATTGAATTATGTTCTACAACTGCCTCTTGTTACTACGACAACTAACCAGCCCTTGTCTTACTCAATCAAAACACGATTCGTTTTGTGGGGTTTATAATTTAAACATAATTCATTATCAAGCACACACACACATTTAGAGAGAGACGCACCAGACACCAAATTTTAATTATAACCATCAGTCATGTTGGCCAACTAGAAGGGGTTGCCTGCCGTAGAGAAGACAAGACAAAACGTGGTGGAAGCAAACACTCCTGTACATAAATTTCACACTCAACTCATTTCCTGCTCATTATCATATCCCTATGCACATTATACAATCTCTAGAGTTAGATGAGCATGCGCTATACGCACAACCAGACACATACACACAGACGATGCAGATGGACGTAATCTTCACCTGGACTCAAAAACATGCAACATGCCACGGAGGCACACAACAAGCCCAAACCCAAGCCCAGACACAGTCTCGGTTCCCATCTTCCAGTTCCTCATATGTGCTGCCTGCTTGGGCTGTCCAAGAAACCCACTCAATTTGGGTTTGGCTTTGGCTTTGCTTTTGGTTTCGGGCCTTGCGAGTGGGCGGCCAGCGGCGGCGCGTCTTCGAGTCGCCTCGCCCCGCGTCCCTCTGCGAGAGATGCGAGAGATTTGTGGCGGAGGCGCAGGTTCAGCTTTGCGGGCGTCCCCAGGAGATCTCTGCGGGCAATCAGGCTGTCACAGCCGCTAATTTCAATTATCTTGAGTGTATGCGTACGAGTAATTTGTTGACTTTTGAAAGCCGCAGCCAAAATGTGCGCAAATTTAACCAAACGCAAACAACCCCCTGCCCCCCCTTAACATAGTATGTGGAGGTAAACTAAATAATAAATAAATAAATGCGGAAACACTTCTCGCGGCTGGAAGAGAGGGCCGACTCTTCAGACGATTTTTTGTGCCGGCAAATATCTTTGCAGACTCTGGGAGTCCGATTAAAAAATTGACAAGGGGAAGGGTTTTTATTTCTTGTATAATCTCGGATACTCTTGCGGAAGGTAAAGGCACACTTTGGGGTATTGCTTGTGTATAATGCCAAACAGCATTACATAGTTTATATACCCTACCAACAATATTTAAACAGACGACCACCCGCAGCTGCCATTAACGCCTTTTTAGTGCTCTTGATTGGCAAATTGGGGAAGATCATAAATTAATTACGAAAGCAAAAGTCATGTTAAATGCTGATGCACTCAAAAGTAGCACTCATAATGAAATACGAGTACTCGCGCGAATACAACAAGAGTAAAGAGTGAACCTTGGCTGGCAATCAAAATGTCATTTCATTTCGTGGGTAAAGTAAGCTAAGCAAATCCGCAATTGAGACGCAACTTACATGTCATTAACATGGGCTTAGGCCCAGCAGACAGCAGACATGACAGACAGTGCGACAGAGAGGTGGGAGTGAGAGAGATGGACATGGAGAGAACGACATTCAGTCAACCAACAATGACAAGTTACGACTAAGACAAACATTTAAATGGTTCAAAGCGACAATCCGAGCCCTAAGCCATGACAATATTTTGCCAAAAGGTAGCAAGGCATGCAACGTTGCCAAATTTCAGACGCTGTTTAAAGTGTGACAACATCGCTACAAATTACGAGTTTCGAAGTGGGTGTTAATCGGGTCTTAAGCTACGCAATGTTTTGCTAAAGCTAGACAAGCCGTGCAACGTTGCCAAACTTCAGGATTTCATTGGACTGAAGCGCGGCAACAACGCCACAGTGTTATAGTAAAGACAGAGTCAGAGCGGGTCTTTATGCAAATTTAAATTAAGGGAATCAAAGCGTGTGACGTTGCCAATTTTCAGTGTTGAACAGGGTGATATTTGGCGATAACTTCATATTTTTAAAATAAAAGTCCTGAGCTATGAAAGAATGTGCTTTGTTGCCAAACTTCTGGCTTACCGTCGCTATAAGGTAGCTTTAAAATAAAGCAGTGAAGTGTGGCAACAACAAATGCAAAATTTAAACAATTCTTACATTTAAAAAAAAATCATGCGACGTTGTCATTTTCACTGCTCGGGAAGTTCGGCAACAGTGTATAGAAATGCGTGCTGCCAGAGTCACCGTAAATTGGCCAATTATCGGCATTTGAAATATGGTTTACCTGAACGCTTGCATTTAGTGCTCTCTACCTGCTTTCTTGGCACGGCTGGCTACGTGCATTGTACGCACTGTGACCTTTTCGGGAAGACAATGCACATTGTTGAGCAGCGGTATATGCCGACCTGGTACCAACACCTGCCCGGCGACCCCGGCAACACGGACTACCCGACTGCCTGGCCTGGACTTGAATGCACGCACAATTTTCTATAAAAAGATACACACCTTTATTTTACACTTGGTTAATGTATCTGTATCTGAGCTGCATTAAAGAACAAAGTTCACACTCCAGGAAAAAATCTACCTGCGAGCGTGAAAGAGAGGGGGATGGAGAGAGGGAGAAAGAGGGGCTATTGATTATTTAACAAACGTTGGGAAATTAGGCAGCGATTTATAAAAAGTTTTTTTTTTTTTGGATATGCACTTTGATAAATTAATACAATATCTATGTCCATTCAATTGATTTTCGAAATTCATTAGCGGCTTCTAACGGCCGCCGAGGCGTCGTCTACGACGATATGGTTATGACCCCAAATGGTTCTATATCTATTTGATTCAAATTCTGTGGCCCTTTCTGCTTTCGGCTTGTTGTGAAATGCGTCCAAAGTTGGTCTGGAGTTTATTGCAGTTTGGAAAATGGATGAGCTAACAGCTGGAGAGCGAGTGCGGCACTCGTTCAGATTAGATAGCAAATGGTCAACGCTTGATGGCCAGCATTAAGAACTCGTGGGCCTCTATATTTGAATAGAACACTCGAAATGCGCGAACAACATAACTGGGGAGAAACTAACAAAAGAATTGTTAGAGGCAAAACAACATTTTTATATGTCAAAAGTTTTAAGTAGGTACAATCAACACCTTAATGAGTTAAGATATCGAAACTAAAAAGCGATCAGAGTGAAGAAAATAAATATAAATTAACTTAAATTAAATTGAAGCAGAATTTAATTCCCAAAATAGAAATCAAAGAATTTCTGCCGAATTTTGCTTTATATCCGCTTAATGTTCAAAAATAAATTAGCAAGTTAATTATAAAAAATTACTAGAGCATGTTTCATTATGTTAACTTTTATGATGGCCATAAAAAATAATGATATTAATGACAAAAGCAGGCATACATAAATAAGTAAAATGCGTTTTATGTGGACCATAATAAACACATTAAAATCAACACGAAAATAGTTTTATTAAAATATTTTAAATAAATCACAATCACACGCACTCAATAACTCATGTTGCCATTGATCTGTCTTAGCAACATTATTTTGCAACAGGAAATGTAGCTCAACATTTACAGCTGCAAGCAGAAACAGGCGCAAATGAAACAGGCCAAAGGTAAACAAAGCGACTGTTAAGTGAAACATTTGGCATCCACAGCATGCAACAAGTTTAACAGCGCACACACGCATTGGTTAGAAGAGCGCGCAACCAGAGTGTTAACAGTGCCATATCGAGCAGCAGCCCACACTGTGTCGGGCGTGTGGAACGCGTGTGGACCGTGCGCTGCTAGCTTAACAGGGCAAGCGACTAACATGTTGCTGGGCGCATTCAATTTGCTGCTGGTACTCGGTCGCTTCGGTTGTGCTAGCGGTTCGTGCGTTGCGTTTCGTTGCGTTTCGTTTCGGGGAATTCGCATGTTAAGCGGAAAAATATCGTTGTCGGTTGGTCGGGCGCCAGTTTCGTGCGTAACGACGGCCCAACGTCATTGGCTGCACGCGGCTTCCGGTTTCCGGTATTGTTAGCGCCATGGCATAGGATTCAAAACACGACAAGAGTGTGCCAAAAAAAAATTCAAGTGAAATATAAGTGATTTTGCAAGAGTGAAAAGAAAAATCTGTTCAGGTGACGCGTTGCCAAAAATTGTTGGCTCCAATTAAAAACGAGCGAGCGCAAGAATAAAAAAAAACTTGACAAAATGCATTTATGTGAAATGCGTGCCACGCCGCATTTAGCTAACGAATTTAAAATCAAAATTAAAAATAAAATTCAAAATAACAACGACGTCGACGAGATCAAACGACGACACAAAAACCAAAACCAAACCCGACACAGAAACAGAAACAATCAAAATGTCGCCGCAGCGTCGCCTTTGCTAAAATTAGAGAGAATCGTCGACCCAAAGATGCGTCAGCCAGTTGGGAGGAAGACGCTGCAGTTGCCACTGCTGCAGCTGACAATGCAACTGCAACTGCAACTGCTGCTGCAAATGCTGCTGCTTCTGGCTGGATTAAATGGATTAACACAAGTTGCCGCGCTCAAGGGTAAGTGTCAGCCGCAGCCATTATGCATATTGCATATTGCCACATTCAACAGAATTTTGAAGGGCAACCCGGGGGCAGACTCCTCCATTTCCTCCACCTCCTCCTTCACTTCCGGCTGGCTCTAATGGCCGTACAAATCCTTTGTGGAAATGCAGCTCACCTCAACTCTCCCTCTCGTCGTCTCTAAATATTTATTAGCGTCATTTGTTTCCATTCTCGTTGCCACATTTGGTGTCTCGTTTTTGGCTATTTTTGGCCAGTTGCAGCAACGGGAAATTAAGGCAGCGCGGTTTTATTTATGCGGCGCGTTCGCTAATGGATTTTAATGCCGCTTTATAGACACGACATCAGAGACATAATTCAAAAATATATCTGCTTTATTTTGTTTGTAGTCAATTCTCGAATCATTTGGCTGTGCAGACTTGTAACTAGATAAGTTCACATAGATAATTCGCCTTAAATTCACGCCTCACTCAAATTACACAGTTTTTCAGGCAGATAGTTTTCTATATAACAGCCGGCCGTCCTATGATATCATGCTTTCCCAGAAGCTTTGCCAACATTTGCAGACACTTTTTTCTTGTTTATAAAGCTGTTCCACATTTTATTTATATTTTTTCTCGGTAGGCAATTAAATTGTCCCACAATCAGCGCACAAAATAATCATAAAACTGATTGCGTTGCCTTAGATACCATTTTCTTGGTCAATTACATCAAAAGCCAAACAAATATCGGCGCATACTTAATAAAAATAAAAAAATGAACAAAATACCAAATGGAAACAGTTTTGAGGCCTTTGTGTGGTTTTTGCGGTTAGTTTTTGATATTTTGAGATTTCAAAATGCACAACCACAGGCGCATATATAACCATATATGTATATATACACACATATGTATATAGACATAAAGACATAGTCTGGCAGTCGATTATTGGACTAGACTTTGCCGTCATTTGTTGCGGTTGCCTTGAAAGGAAAATGTGCAACTTCACATGTGCTTTGTATTTAGCTGAAAGCCATGGAAAACAGTCATGGAAATATATGAGAAAAAACCCAAAAGCTGTTTTAAAAAAGTCTGCGTAAGTTGATAGTTAAATTTAATGTGGAAAAAGGTTTCTTAAGCAAGAAAAAATCAATGTGCAATAATTTGAAAATTAAGTTGTGGAACTAAGCAAGTTTTCTCAGATTCTTTTTTATTTAGACAGTAATTATATGAATTCAAATAAGTAATAGCCTTCTTCTACCTACACCAAATCCAGCTCGCGCTCGGGAGGAGCTATAAAATGAAAGATACTTGATCTGTATATACGATTCTAGAAACTACATGTCAAGTTTGTTGACTCGAGCTCTTAAAAGCTAAGAAACAGGATTTCGATATCGATTTTTATCGATTGCTTGGAAACGGGGCAAGTTATCGAGTATCGGAAACAAACTCGTACTGCGCGGCCCTACTTGGAAAATCAGTTGAGAATAGTTTGAAAACTGAGAAATTCAAAATAATATCAAAATCTAAATTTATTCAAAAGATTAGGTAGAAAGAATATATATATATGTATATACATATATATATATAAATATAAATATATATATATAAATATAAATATATATTCTTACCATTTCTATTCTATATACCAATATACAACCAAATAAAATGTTCCCAGAAAACTTTATGAAAAACATTGCAAATTTTCCATTCCTTAAAAACTAGTTTTGTACGGTAATTTAAAAAATAGTTGAGAATAGTTTGCAAACTAGGTTTTTCCCCAATTCAGGAATAGTTGAGTATACTAAGTAAAGCTCTTTTTTGCGAAAGCATGAAAAATAATGGAGTTATTGATTGATTAAACAAAATTTGTCAGCTTCAAGAAGAGTCCACCTCGAATTTGTTATACCTATTAGTCTGTCTGATCTCTGCTTACTTTGATCAGCTTTTCCTGCAACTTTTACCCATTTTCCTTTTCCTTTTATCAGCATATCAACCTCTGCTTTTGCCTCTAGCGAGCATTCTAAATTCATATCAGCTGCCCCCTTGGGACGACTCTTTCGCTTTTAAAGCTCGCAGCGTTAAATTGGCGCAAGTGTCGGACATTAAGTGAGATAATGCCAGACGCACATTTGGTCACCCTTTAACCCGATCAGAATCGGGCATAAAACGCCTACAAAGCATTAGCACAAATACTGAAATGTGTAATCTAATGCTTATTAAACGCTTTTTAATGCAACAAGCGGCAACTGCACGCAACGATTGCCCGTCGCGGGGCGGGGGCAATACCGATGTCGAATCCCGACTGCCATATACATATATATATATAACGATTGTGCGCCACGTGAAAACATTTAACACGCAACAACAACAACAACAGGAGCTGAGGAGGCAAACGCTGAGGCTGCCACACTGATGAGCTGTGTGGCCATGTGGCAAGTGTTGCACGCGACGAAGCCGTCGCACGTTGATAATAAATTGTATAAAATTATCTCGCACGGCACACGGCAGTCACAGCTATAAGTGGCGAGAGCGAGACGGGGGGAAGGGGCTTGGACAGGGATGGTGCGTCCAATTGGGTGGTGGGTCAATCGCTGGCTGCTTGTGCCGCGGCGTGCAACACTTTCAGACCCAAAGTAAATCCGAACGGGTCATAAAAATTATCTGCTGCTAAACGCCCTCAACATGTTGCCAAGGGTTGACACAGAAAGAAAGCGAGAGAGAGAGGGAGACAAATGAGCAGCTAGAGCTGCGACAACTCTGGCCAAATGCTTGTAATGTTACTCTGGGGAGCGTTTTTCCGGCTAGCCTGCACTTTTCACAAGAATCTCAACGCTACAAAACGCAGCTAGTCAAAAGTAGAGAAGGAGTGAGAGAAAATCAGAGGGAGAGAGAAAGGAGAGAGGAAGACGGGCAGCAACTGGCGTGCAGTTTGTCTCGAGGGAATTTCATGAGCAAAATTGCCTAGTTTAGATTTTGACTCAAAAGAGACTGAGAGAGAGGGGGAGAGGGGGCGAAAAAAGTGTTACAATTGCTGCGGCTCAATTTTTCGAACGTTGCCCGTTGGCGCTTTTGTAATTTGCAAAGTGGCGACTGTTCAAGTTTGGTTGTAGGACAGTGTAGCGAGGGACTCTGGCGGGTTTGGTAGGCAACTCATGTGCATTATGTGAAATTGGGCTAAGCAGCAGCTCGGCCTGGCTTGCCAGTTTTTGTGGGTCGCACTTTGAACTGGCAAGGGGCGGTGCAACGAGCTGTAACGAGGCGGGGTAGGGAGGTGCACCCTTTGGGACATGTAAATGAAGTCAAGTGCTGCCGCAACATGTTATTTTAACAATCACATGATTGGCTAACTGAATTGTTATGGGCCGCAGCTCAGTTGCCTGAGAAAAGAGGGAATGCATTCAATTTGTTGTATACGAAATTCAAATTAAAAAAATTTGGCCTCAAACCAAGTTCCTTAAGACCTATTTCACGTTGGTTGTCTATGAGAACAGTGTACTTATTGCAGCTTTAAGGCTGAAAGTTGTTATGTGAGTTTTACATTGCAGCAGTTGGCATATTGATCTTAAAACTTCTCCATTTGTTCTCTACTATTCATTGTATCGGGATATTCTAGCTATTTGAACTGGGTTCTTATGGGAGTTATCCTACTGAATGTTGGTTCCCAAATTTTAAACCGTAGCAGACTGATTTTATTTTTTGTAAATTCGCAAACGTTTTTATTAATAATCACCATATCTCAGTCCCCTTACCATTTGCTATCTATTCGAACTGGGCTCTCCTTAAATATATAAATAAATATATATATAAATCGTAAGCCGGGCATATCTGTTCGTAGTATCGTCTTTTTCCACTTATTCGAACTGGGTTCACGTTGAAGATTGGTGCTTGGTATCTATACTTTAAGCTGTTGCAGTTTCTATTTGTAAGTTTTGCAAAAGACCATTTGCTGTCTATTTGAACTGAGCTCTCCTTGAATATATCTCGCTGAAATTTGGTATCTACTCTCTCAATTCTATCTGTTGTCTTCTACATCTTCAAACAACAGGATTGTATCAATATTATTTATAATGTATAGCTGCCTCCATATCTCTTTCTATCCATCCGAACTTGGCATCTCTGAGAGCTATGTGGCTGAAACTTGGTATCTAGGCATTTAATAAATGCAGTTTCCAGATGAACTAGCAACTAATTTGTTTAGATTACTAACTGTGCCTAAAAATAACTCTGCTGCAAAAAGTGAATAAGTTAAAAAAGAATGCTATTTATCGGGCTTCTTTTCTATCCATACGCAGTCCATAGTCCATCTCCACCATTCTAACCTGCTTTAAAAATATATTTTTATTACCATATCAAATTAATTTTATCACAAGACAAATGTAATTTATTTCCCAAGCTAGTGTATTTGCGTCTTCGTTGTGCGTGAGTTTTATTTTTTAATTAAGCGCTTGCATTTTTTGTGTCTACTCAGCTGAGTTATTTGATCTGCCAGGGGTATTTTCCAGCTAAATAATAATTAATTATGAAAAACCAACTAGCGAACAGGCCGAGTCTCAATTTAAGCTCCCAACTGCTCCGCTCCCCCTCCTCCTCTTCCCCCTTACCAGCACGTCGCACGGTCCCTCAGCTTAGACAAGCGCCAAGTTTTGCCTACGCAAATACGCAAGAGTTTTGCTTCCTGGACATGGACGTGATTCTGGACATGGACTTGGCGAGTCTTGCAAGCAACTTGCCACAGTTTATGTGTGTGTGTGTGTGTGTGTGGCAAATGCAACGAGTCGCCTTTTGTAGTTGTTGCTTTACATAGCCGTGGGTTTTTTCATGTCTTTTTACTCTTCTATTTTTGCCTGAGCTGCGCGATATTAAAAATAAGCAAGAAAAAAAATTAAGCCTGGCAGCCGCGTTAAATGCAAACTTGCAGCCGTTATTTTGGCCGTTTTTACGCTATTTTTTTGGTTGCCCAAATGTTGCAGTTGTTGCTTGCCACATTTTTGCATGCAACGCGAATGCTTGGAAAATGGGTTTTCATATATTTTTCTTTTTCTTTCTTGTGCTTTTGAGTAGAAGGCGTTGCTCGTACTTCAAAAGCTCGAAGCGTTTTGCGAGCTGCTTGCAAAAAAGTTGAAAGGTGATGTGGCAGCTAGATTCCAGCTGGGCTATAATCAAGGGATACTCTCTCGGCGAACTGGCAGAGCCTTGGCTAGATTTGCGAGAAAGAGTAGTACGTATATTTGTTGTATATGTACATATTCGTATATACCCCCCATATATATGTATATTTACACGAGTCTAAGGCTGGGAAGAGTATTAATGTTGGATGTTGCCCCTCTTAGTGGGCCATCTCCAGGGTGTTACGCATGCGCAGCTGCAGTTCGTGGGGCACCGCCTTGGGCAGCAACTCCTCGGCCAACTGATGATAGCACACATTGTACACACCTCGTTGATCGAGAATGTTAGTGTAGACTTTGCTGCAATATATCCTTCAAGTCGCTGTTATCCTTTTCGTTGGGCTGTACTTGGTTTGGCTTCTGTGGTTTGATTTTGGGTCTCGGGGCTCTCATTTTGTTGTTTGCCATTGTTGTCAGAGAGTCTATAACAACTTTTTTACTGAACGCTCCCTATCAGTATGCATATACATAAATAGCTCTACAGAGCTCCTGCAATCTGAGTTCGATTGTGATTTCATTGCCTAGTTTAGGAATTTTATTTTTAACAGCTCTTCAACAGTAGATTTTTTGCTCGTTTTTTATTGATTTTGTTGCTTTCTATGTGCATACTAAATTTTAGCGTTATAACTCAAATAGTTCCCGAGCTATGATCCTTAAACACTTATAAATCTCTTTATATAAAACTATTTGACCTGACTGAAAATGCTTTCTTTTCTTAAGTTTCTTTTTCTTGAATTAAGAGCTATTTTCTTGAATCTGTTAATTCGCATAGCCTTAGCATAAATTCCTATTAGCAAAAGCTAATTTAGCTGGTGCAACAAAATATATTCGAGCTGGCTGGCAGCTTGATTTGCGGAATTCGAGTAGGTTTGTGCAAGTTTTCCATTTGACAAGGATCCCGCTCTGGAGCAGCAGACCAAACGTTGCACCGAGATTTGCATATTTGCACTTGATGAAGCTGAAGTTTGGAGTTTGCAGTTTGCAGTTTGGGAGTTGGCAGCTGCCGCCAGCGTTTGCCAGTTGCCGGTTGCAAGTTGCAAGCTGAGATTTGGATATGCGCTGCCTACGCGCTGCAGCGGCAAAAAATTGTTTAACAAAAAGCAGAAAAAAAATCAGCACAGAATTGCCTTGAGTCATCGTTTGTGTCCACGTTGAGCGTGCAACGTGCCACAGCGTCGCCAACGTTGGCGTTGAAGCACGTCGCCAACAACAACAACAACAAGAACAGCGAGTCGAATCTAAAAAAAAGTTAATAATTTGCTAACAAGCCGATCGACGGCGCCGCCGCCGCCATCGCAGTCTGCAATTATGACAAGTTGACAAACGGCTTAATCCTAATCTCTTTTTCCCAAGACTCCGACTCAGGCGGGGCATAAACTGTTTGATTTTGTGGCCAAAATGAAAAGATGCCACAAGATGTGCGGCTCGCTCGAGCCAGGCATTTAAATCAATAAAAAAAAATGCTATTCGACGTTTATCGCATTTGTGATATCTAATACTGAATGACTGAGAGCTGTGCCAGCGTTTGGACCGCCCAAAACTTCAACCCGATCCGCCCGTTCGCTGCCCCTCCCCTGATTGAGCCCCTCCGGCATGGCTGGCATCTTCCGCCTCGTCGAGTGCGACACATGCAAATTGGCCATGTTGCTAAACAAGTTTGCCGCTTGGCTCTCGGCGCTGCTTTCGTGTAGTCACCTGCGTAAGCGACAACGACAACAACGACAACCATCAACGGGGCAGGCAGCGTTGCAACGTGAGGCAGCAACATGCAAAATTGGACTGCGCTGCGTGCAAATAAGGCTAAAACGGCAACAACTACAACAAGTACCCTGACAACAACAACAACAACAGCAACAACAACTATAAACAGACGCTGGCTGCCACGCAGACAATCAGCCATAAATCTAAATGACTGTCAACCCGTGCAACAACAGCAACAACCTACAATGGCCACTCTTTGGCAACATGTTGCCCACAGTCTCTGACTTGCACTCGGACTCGGACTCGGACTTCGACTCATTTGCCGCCGCCTGATAAGACACTGAAATATGTTAAGAAGTCTTGCATTCGATATTGATATTGCGTTGCCATCGCATTTACCATAAACATTAAAAAACTTTACTTATTGCATACGAAATTTGTTGTTGCTGCTGCTGCTGCTGCCGCAGCTACTCATGGGTAGCTCCATAAGAAATAGTTAACTTATCCTAACTGGCATTGAAATTGTTGCAAGCTAATTGCTTTCAATAAATATGCGAAATAAATTCGAAAGTGATCCCGAAAAAAAAACTGAACATTTTCTTTAAATATATATAAATATTTTGAGTGCTTCCGGTTATAATTTGTCTATTTCTAAATAATATTCAACATTTTTAAGTTGTTTTAAATTAGATTTTTATTGAGGCAAGGCATTTTAGTAGACAAAAAACGAAATGATCTATGCCTGTATTCATATGCACATAAAATAAAATGCATATTTAAAATTACAGATTAAATTCATAACATTTCGTAACTCCGTAATATAAAAAAACAAAACAAATAAATTATTCAAAAATAAATGAAGCTTTTGAGAATTTATAAATATTTTAAGCAATATTTAAGTGTCAATATTTAATGCCATATATAAAAACCTTTTCGGCCGAAATTCCAGATTAAATTCGAAACATTACATAAAAACGTATTTTTATACTCCCTCGACAAACGAGTAGCTCATTAAAAACGGGATCAAATATTTTCTTCCCAATTTTTTTCCGATCGCAGCAATAAATACCGTAAAAGTTGATTTAATCAACTTGTTTTTTTTTATAGCGGTTTTGCCTTAGAGAAACTATTAAAACAACCCACGTGGCAGTATAAACTAAAAAAAACCCTGGTAGCTTTCAATTCAACTAGTTTTGTCATCGAATTCATTAGTTTTAGTTGCTTCGGAGATTGGCTCCTAAAGTCGCGTCATATAGCACTTTCTTGTTGTTGTTGTTTTTTTTTTTATACCAAATGCCAAGTGCGAAGCGGGTTTTATACTTAATTTATTGCACTTTTGCGCTGTGTGGCAAATGGAGAGAGAAATGCGATAGGCCAATCACTTGAGAGTGCTGCGACACTCTGTTGGGGCACGGAACAGGGGCAGGGGCAGCTCTCGAAGAGGCATGCATTTAAGATAAGGCGTCACTTGTCGCCGTCGCCTTGGCATTTCTTTTTTTTTTATTTTTCCTCTTTTTTTTTTTTTAGCATTATTTACATTTTAAGAGCCGAACCGAACCGAGCTGCGACTTTGAGTGACAGCAGACGACGTTCCGCTTCTTTTGTTTTTGGAGTTTTATTTTTGTGTATATATTTTTTAAATTTTATTTCGTAGCCAGGCTCGAATTACATTTGTTTGACGAGTTGTTGTTTACATAAGCATTTTTCTCTTTTTCTCTCTTGCGTTTCTTCTAAAATAAACATTGCAATCGAAATCAGAACTGGAACTGGAACTAGAACTGGGTTAGCCGGGTGTGGCTGTGGTAAATATTTGAATAGTCTGTGACGCACCTTGTGGGAAATTCTATTCGTGTTAGATGCATTTCGTGGGCCCATGCAAATGTCGGCATGTCTGTCAGATGATATTCTAGGAAATTTATCTTCTTTCTTTTTTTGCTTTTTTCGAATTTGTAAACGTTTTCTAGCCAAGTCACGCTGAGGCCTGGGCCTGGCATCATGTGGGCTGCTCAACACTGACTAATTGATTTAGCATGATTTTGTATAAATTGTCAGATCGATTATTCGATTATTCGTTTATGCGTTTGCCTAATTAGGCATTCAGATGCAGAGTCGCAAAGTTGTTACGTGCTGCGACTGCATAATTATGCGCAGAACCCGCGCTTGCTTAACGATCCTCGGCAAGGTTTTGCTTCATAAATTTTTAAGAACAAAATTAATTACAAACGCAGCTGCAATTTGTGTGTCTAATTAATCATGCGAGTGCGCAATACACCCAAGAATTTGCATGACGATCCTCGGGGCCAGCCCAGGACAGCTGAGTGATCCCCAGTCGGAGACGGGCAACATGCTTGATGCTCAAGAGCTGCACAGATTGATGTGTTGCCATCGCGTGTTTAGCTAAAAGTCGCCGTCTCAATCTTCAGCTCGCATCTCCAGAGATCTTAACACTCTCCTCCCTCTCTCTCTACACTCGCTCTCTATCTCTGACAATCGGGCAACCCAGCACGATCATTAATAAACCGCTGTGAGCTGTCAATAAAAATCAACGTTCAACGTCTCGACGTGGAGATTGCTCAGCCGAGCTGCGGACTGCAGATTGTTGCTGTTGCTGTTGTTGCTGGATTGATTCACACTGCATTGCTGTGAGGATCAGAGTTGTTGATGATCAGTGATCAGTGATCGCTGATCGCAGATCCCTGACAAACTGACATTTGTTTGGCACTTGCTGCGATTTGGCTTATGGTTGACAATTGGCTGGCATTGATGGCTCAATTCAAATGTCGCTTAAATACGGGCACAGCAGCAACTGTTGCTGCTGCTGCTGCTGCTGCTGCTGCTGGTGTTGTGGCTGCGTTGCGGGAGTATTGTAAATATTTACGCATCATAAACATTCCCAGGCTTGCAATGTAAACAAAAAATGCAGAGTTCAAATCATAATTGCGCGACAACAGCGGCAATTGCTGCCTGTGTGTGGACGACACAAGAGCAACACCAACATCAACAGCAGCAGCAGCAGCAGCCACAACACAACAGCAACATGTCGCTTTATAAACAATATTCAATAATGCATAAATACGAGGCAGGAGAAGAGAAGAAAAAAAAGTGTGTAAGCAACGTCTGCGGCAAGGTAAAGCCTTTGGTTAGTTGCGTCTTCTTCGCCCAACTGCCTGCAACATAAAATAATGATGATGAAAATGTTGCACATGCTGACGACGACGACGACGACAACAACATAAACGTTGTTGAACAGCGCAGGGAGCGGCAGGAGTCAGTCGGGAGGCATTCACCAGGCAACGAGTCGAGCGTCCAGGCGGCTGACAATGATGAGGCATGATGACAGACCAACAAATCGAAGGGCAACGCGCTGACTGCGCCCATATCCAAAGATGCTCAATAGGTTGAGAAGGGGGGCAAGCTAAAGGGTGGGCATAGAAGGGGCACGCCTGCAGCCAAAGTTGCCACTGTTGTCGCTGGTTGTTGGTGGTGGCAATCGTCATCGTTACCGCAACAGTGGAATGTATTGTAAAGAATTCAGACAAAAGCGCAGCGCATGCAACTCAACTAAGGGTAAACTCAAGCATGATGTGAGCAATTTTTATATACATATATTTTTTTGTAGTTCCCTGAAGGGGGCTTATGCGTGACATCTAGTCATGATATTGAAATAAACCGAATTGAATAGAAAGGCTGTAAACGAAGAAAGCTCGGTATGGCAACGCTGCTCATGAAAGTTTGTAGAAGTAAATAATGCATAATATACAATAGTATGGCAACGCTGTTAACAGTGTATGAAGAGTTATTTACAACAAATTGATTGCACTGCAAAATATTTTTAAACCAGCACTAGAACTTCAATTGTTATTTTACTTGCCTAAGTTTATGGCATAAATATGCTGCCATATAGTTTAAAAGTGTTAATGCGGCTTAATTTAGTATTTGGTAATACTAGTATTATTTGGCAACACCATAATTTTGTATTTTAAATACAAAACATGGTTTTAATGCAAATGCACTCGTATAAATTTTAAATTAACCAAACTTATAGCATATAGGAAAATAAATTAACCATCTGGCAACGGTCTAAAGCAATATCACATTTGTATTTAACTATTTAGTTAGCCAAAAATGAGTTGTATATCATTATATTATACAAATAAACTACACTTAAGCTTAGTTTGCAAAGATATGGCAACGCTAAATAGCTTTTCACATGCTTGAACCATAAAAATATGATTTAACAAAAGTATTAAAAGCGCTAAGTATCTCATTACTTACATTGCCTTTCACAACACTGGCACGCTTCTAAGCCCCTCCATTACATTAATAAGTTAAGCGAAATGGCAAAGCTCGCATAGATAAACACAAAACACATTAACTAAAAGTTTACTTTGTTACTTGAATCAACTCGTAATCCCATCTGAATTCGCATAAAACTATTAAACCCCATTTGTAAAGTCATCTGGCAACATTTCATGATTCACTTAATTTCACACACACACACACGCACACTCACACAGACATACACGCATAAACATGAGCAACAATAATTTTCCTGACCCTGCGAATCACTTTCCATGTGTCTGTCTGCCACGGCCCCTGCTCGCTGCTCTTCACAGGAAAAAAGAGCAACAAAAAGCAGAGTCTGCCGTCGGGCAGAAATTAATTTTTCATAATTTTTTTGCGCCCTTTTTTTTGGTCGTTGTTGCAGGGTTGTTGTTGTTGTTGCTGCCGCTGTTGTTATCGCAACTTGTTTCCCCTGGCTTGTACTTCCAGCACCGTCTTTGGCATGCCACTGCTCTAGGCTGGCAACAATGTTTGCCATACGCCGAGTCCTGTTGCCCATTTATTGTCAACGCCATTTGCCGCATCGCCTGGGTCAAGGTTGAGTCACAGGCGCGGGAGATGGTCGAGGGGGCGGGTCGGCGCCCATTCATGGTCTTTATTAAAGTTGATTGTCAAATGCGCGACTCTTAAGTGATTTTTATAGCGCTTTAATTGGATCTAGGAATGAGCTGGCAGCCGCAACAGCGGCTGAGACTTTTGAAGCTGCTACAAAAGAAAAAAAATCTTGGCCAAGATGTGGCAAGAGGCCAAAGGCATGCGGCTTAATTACTCACGGTAGCCAAAGCGCAGCGAAAACAAAAGATGAAGGGGGCCAAAAGCGTGGTAGGGGGCAATGGCTGTCGCCTTATCCTGGGGCGTGTCCCGAGGTGCGAGTGTGTGTATAATTCAGGGCCAAGTTAAAGTTGCAAACTGTTGACAGAATGACGTGACAACATGCAATGTAAATCGTGTGACACGACGTCGACGACGACGCAGCCAAAGGGGTTAATGTATAAATTAAATAAAGCCACGGTTCAGGTTCCAAGTCATATCTCTATTAGGAGAGGCAGCAGCACAGGCAGCAACAGCAACAGATACAGATACAACTTGGCGATAAATGTGTGAATGCCGCATAAATTGCCGACGCAGCGGGTAAGGCGACAGCTGAGACAGGGTGCGGTACGACGACAGGGTGCACAGGGTCAGCATCCCGCTGCAGACGCAGTATTGAAAACAATGGACGAAAAAATATTAAAAAAAAAAACAACCGAAAAGATAAATAAAACAATGCGTAGGGGTCAGCAGGAAGCAGAGATCCCAAGAAGAACTTGCATTAAGTTGGCTTAGCAAATTTTCACGCTTACCTGCATCCACACAATAACTCACGGGGAGAGGGTGCGGATTAAAGGGAGAGGGTGAGACAGAGAGAGAAAGAGAGGGAGAGAGAGAAAGCGAGGGGCTTAAACGCAGAGACCAAAAGCAATAAGCAACAATTTCGTAGAACCAAAAACAAAAAAAAAGACCGAGAGAGAAAACAAAGCCAGAGTTGCCAAAGTTGTATAATTTCGCATTGGCAGGCATAATCCCACACTGAGTCAGGTAAACCCACACAAACACACGCACACACACAACTACAGACCATTACACACACACACGCAGTAATCTATATGAGTTTATATACAGTGACTACACGCAGTTGCAATAACGGCGAACGCAACCAAACAGAAAGTTGGGGGCAAAAAAAAAAATTATATGATTATATTTGCTAATACCCTGTAATCAAAGGAATGGCTAGAAAGGGCATTACGAAAGATAGGTACAGTTAGGCACATACATATTCAGCTTAACCTAGCAATACATACAGACTATTTATATATTTATATTTATATATATTTTTCATCTATCTATATCCCTCCCATTTTATTCCTCTTTGACCTCATGGATCTCACAGATTACAAGAGCTAAAGATAAAAAATTACGAATAGAATTTTCCTTATATTCAACGTACCTGAAAAACAATCGACAGATCACAACGCCCTCATCAGACTTTCTTCATTCTAACTAATTTAAATTTAATTGGCGCAAAAATAAATATTTAAAATTTTTGGAAAATTCTTGTGAAGTCTTCATCCAGCTGCCTATATATTCACCCACATACATGTACTTATTGATCTCAGGAATTATAAAAGTTAAAATTAGCAAATTTGGTATGCGAGTTCTTGTGTATAAAATCAACTTAAATTCATAGCATTTCCTATAAATTTCAAGCCGCACTCTCACCTATCGATAAGCACCTGCAAATAAACGCTAATTTACAAAGAAAATCAAAGTACTTTTCCGCTTAACACACCAACTGTTCGTCGGGCAAACTCCATCAGTAGCATTTTATTTGTTCTTTATTTTCTCCCTTTTTTTTTTGGTTTCGACTGAATAGCCAAAAAAGCAGCTGCTTTTGATGTTGGCCAGTGTTACAAATTAAATTTTTGTTCATATAGAAAACAGCAAAAACTTTGCTAATAAAATTTAACAATTTTCATGCTGCTAAATTTTTATGTTTATCTGTGTTTTAACAGCGGGCGAGACAGACTCAGTTGGAGCAATTTCCATTTCCATTTAATGTGCAAAGTTTTCCTTAGCTTCCCTTTTTTTTCTTTCGAATGCTGCCTAATTGAAGCAACAATGCAAAGGCGGCAAAATTATTTCAATGGCCTCCAACACTGAAAAACTCCAAAATGGCCGTCAATGTGCTTCATAGTGTTGCCTGCCGTTTTCCCTTTGGCCAGACAAAGACAAGGTCAAAGGCAATTTGTGCCGCCAAATAGAGTAGAAATATCTATTTGGATTCGGGTTCGGGTTCTGTGGAGTGCGGTCTCTAAAGATTCGTAGCATGCGTAGGTAGGAAAGAGCCCAGGCGATTAGCTGCAGCGCGCTAAACGAATGCACAAACAATGGTGTGTGTGTGTCTGTGTGTGTGTGGAAACAAGAAACGCATTCTCAAGTTTAATGCAACACATGGCATGGTCACACTCTAGACACTAGACCCGAGGCTCAAGACTCTGGCGGCAACGAGTCATAAATTTTACCAAAAATAATAAAAACCAAATAGTCGAAAAAAAAAACCAACACACACACAATAGAAACATAGAAATCTAAAGAGAGCGGGCGATAGAAAGAGAACTAGACAGAAAAATAAAAGAAAAGGTTCAACAAGAAGAAGAACAAGTAAAATAAAACAACAACAACAACAAGAAGAATGGCATTTGGTATGTTTCAAGAGTTTAGGTAGACAATTTGTGCGGGTAGCTGATGGCAACAGTTTTTCGTTTTTTCTCTTGCTTTTCCAAGATACAATGTAGTCGATAAAGTTGGTATAGTAGTAAGAATATATCCTGAATTGCAGGCAGGTGCATAGTTTCTTTTAAGAAGATGCAGCAGCAGTTGGTGAAAGGCAGCGATTAGAAACTGGAACAGATGAAAGCCAGTAGATAAAGGATCTACAGGAAGTTATATTCAATTTAATGAGTATAATATACTGCATCATAAAAGAATAAATATTTTAGAAAATATGACAGTGTATTATTTGGAGTGGGATATCCAATTTGTATATTTGCATATATTTTGTAATTCACAAATTAGCTATCCAAAAGAATTATTGAGCTTCCCAACAGAATCTAACTAACCAGAAGTTACCTTGAAAAAACCTTTCCTAAAACATGTCTAAGAATAATTATATAATATAATAAGACATTTTTCATTGTCAATATATTGTTATTTCTTGGGATATCAATCATTATTGAGATACATATTATTTAGATAATACTCAGTCAAAGTCTCTAAAAATAATTTTTGTTTAAACATTTCAGTTGAGAAAGGTTAGTTTTTATCATATTTTAAAATTTTTCCAGCGATTTAGAATTATAAAAGTTATTCTGATATTTACGAGAGGAAATCTTATTAATGGAAGAAATATTAAATTAATGAAATTGGATATTCAATATATATTTATATATTCTTTCTTATTTTTGTCACACAGTTAAGATCTAGAAATTGTATGTATAAATATCTTGAAACTTTCCTTCCCCAAACAATTTAAATAAAAATTAATTAATGCCAAAAAATACTTAACCTAAATGCTAAAATGGGACTCTTCCATTTCATTTTAAATTACAAAACAGAAAGATTTCTCTATAATAGCTACATAATGAAATATCATTAAGAACTTGGCGCAATTTCATGCTTAATCGTTCCGATTGGCGTCTAACATTAATTCGTAACGAAAATTCTTCTTCGCAGAGAGATTCCGCTCAGTTTAGCAGCAAAACATCCAAATATTCATTATAATAAACGCACGAATGCACTTGCTAAACGGCAGTTAGATATGAAAGACCGCTCCAGATCTTAAGTATAGCTAATCTTAAAGGCTGGTAACGCAACTTAATTTGGCTGATAATAGCCGCAAATACCTGTGGGCAGGAGCTCATACGCTGCTTTGCTCCACATCACTCAACATCGTTTATACAGCCCCCAAAAGAGATTTCCTCATGCCAACGCAAGGCCACTTAGTCCAGACATCAAATATCAGTCTTTAGTTAAATTACAGGCTTTAAAAAAACAGAGGTAGAAAAAAAAAGCACAACTCAAGTCTGTCTAAGCAATTTTGAGCCGCCATTTAGCTACGAATTTGGCGCCCACACACAGCAAAGGCAAGAAAAAAGATACAAAGATACAGATACAAAAGCCGAAAATGGCAGTTAATTGGAAGTAAATCGAGTTAAACTTTCTTTTCAACTCGAATTACACGCATGACGCTGCAGGCATTTTGCAAATAACATGCCAAAAAAAAAAAAACGGACTAAGCCAAAAAAAAGAGGAGAAGCAAGTCTAGAAGATTTGCGCGTATCTTTGGCTGTGTATCTCATAGTTTGCATAGCTAATTAGCCAAGCAGCAGCCACAGCCGCAGCCGCAGTCGAGTTGCCGTTGCTGTTGCTGATGTCGGTGTCTGATCATTGATCAAGTCTCGGCTAACGAACAAAATGTATCTCGTGGAACGTTCTCACATTAGTCACGCGTTTAACATATTTCGTTTCGTTACGTTTCTGCGCGGTTTTAAATTTAATATTGTATCTTGTAGATACAAGCAAGATCCGCTGAACTCTGTTGCCACTGCTCCTAACGTATGCAAATAATTTTTAGCGTGTTGCGTAGCGGAGGGCTTCCATCTGCATAAGCAAAGCCAGAGCTGCCTCTTCTCGATTCCACCTCCCTCCTTCTCTCAGCATCTCTCTCGGCTGCCCATGCTGGCTGTCCCTCTGGTATCTGATTTGCGACAGAGTCGCGCGTTTCGCGCTATCTGCTGAATATGGTAAGGAAGCTTGAGCCTGAGCAAAATGCTGGCGAATTAGGAACGCGGAATGCGATCGATACGTGCGGTCATCTCCTGCAGCTAAGTAGCAGCAACAGCAGCAGCATCAGCAACAGCAACAGCAGCAGCAATAGTTGCCGCAGCAACATGTTGCACATGCCGCAATGTTGAGTGGCGCGTCTGGTCAGCGATTCGTTTCCCATATTGCTAATGCCACAAAAGCTAGACTCTAGACACTGGCCCGTGCAAAATCGTGCGCTTGGCCACGGGGCAGCTGCAGCGTTTGCCTCAAATGGTTGCCAGTGGACATTGCTGGCAATTAAGGGGTCCACAAGGTGAGTGGCGGGTTTGGGGAATTGGCTGCCAGCTCCTAAAATGTTCTGTTCAGCGCGCAATTCTTAACGGTAATTATGTTGTTCGTTTTGGCAGCAAAGCATTTTGCGTAGCCCTAACAACCCGTCCCAAGCGCAGCCGAACCAAAGGTCCAGCAACAGAAACTCTGGACGCTGTTTTGGCTTGCAATGTTTGCTGCTTGTGTTAAATTGGATTAATTTGACAGTAAAATGCAAATGAGCCAAATGCCAAATGCAAAATGCGAAATTAAACTTAAGCGGCCCATGTTGCTGGCAACAAATTATGTTGCTGTTGTTGGGCCTGTTGCTGCTGCTGCCAGTTGCCAGTTGCTGCTGTTGCGTACGGCAGCAACAAGCGTCTGTCGTACAGCGCACCACACCGCACCGCGCCCCGCTCACTTGTCATGCACGGCTCGCACATTGCACTCTGCATGTTGCTGCTAAATAATCAACATGTTTGTGGGCAGGCACATGTTGCCGCCGTGCAGCAACGCAGCCAAGTGCAGCAATAATTTTTAAATTGAATTTTTTTGTGCGCCAAGAATTGTTGTTGTTGTTGTTGCTGCTGTTGCCAATGCCCTGCAGCAACATGCATCAAAAGCCGGCGCCCGTTTTTCATATTTCTCGGCTCATATGTTGTTGCTTTTTTGTGCGTTTTGTTTTTGTGTTTTTAATTCGTTTTCCCTCAACTCATCTGCGTCCAAAGATAGCTTAATCGATTTGCCGGCAACAACAGCAGCAGACGCAGCCGCAGCAGCAGCAACAACAACTTGCAACATGCCACTGATAAATTGTTGGCAATGTGTTTATTAATTATTGTGAAATATATAGAAATGCAAGCAGCAACAGGAGCAACAACAACAGCAACAGTTGCTGCATCGCTCAAAGGTGGTCTCAAGCTGCAATTGCAGCCGCATGCAACATGGCTGGCAACATTTTAGCCATGTATTGCCTCAAATCGTATGCATGTGACTGACAACAACAACAACAACAACGTTCTGTTTGCTCATTTTGGTCATTTACAAATAGAAATTGCATTGATTTTGCAGTTGCTGCTGCATCTGCTGCCGCTGCTGCTGCTGATGTTGCTGCCGGCAGCTACAACAGCAACATCTTTGGCTCTGTTGATCTGGCCGAGTGCCTGGGTTGCGCTTTGATGATATATCGCCGCCAAGTTGCTCAACTGTCCCCCCACTCTATACGCCCCGCAGCTCTCTCAGCTTTTCCATCCATATTTGATGTGCAGTTACATGTTACATGACGTTCTCGTAGTTGTCATTGGCCAAACGAGCAACAATGTTGTGTTTAGCGTTTTCTTTCCTTCTATTTAGTTTGCTTCTCTCTTTTTGCTTCTCTTTGCTTTTTTTTTTTTGCATTTATTAGCATTTTGCCCTTTACTTAGTCCGCCATGTGGTTGTTGACGTTGACGTTTTTTTTTTTTTGCTCGTGCTGTTGTTGTTGCTGTCAGTTGCTGCTGCTGTTGAGTTGTTGCTGTTGCTGCTGTGTGTGGCAACATTTTCAATTCAATTATATTTCATGTTCATGTTGCATCGATTTACATTATAATTTGTGTCTGTAACGGAAGTCATTTGTGGCGCTAGCCACTGAAATCTGACTGGTTTTTATTACAAGTTGTACTTAAATCTACTTGGAGCTTTATCTTGGGTTTTTCTTCCTTGTTTTTGTTGTCTGGAAAAACTTGTCTTTCCAAAATTCGATCTATTAGTGTTTAGAATAAATATTAGCAATAGTTGACAAATAATCCAACTGTGAGCTTTAATTTGAGTATACTTTGAGCATTAACGAGCTTTCTAAGCTTCCACAAGGAATCATATTCATATCTTATTTAATTTATAGGTTCTACTTTGAGCTTAAACGAGCTTTCAATATTTATACTAATATAATAAAAGTGAAGCACGCTTTTATTTTGATTATTTTCTTCTCCAAGATTAATCTCACATATTCATATAAAGTTGACTTTCAACTTGCAACTATTTTATGCTTTCTACCAGTATAATTATTTTCATCTCTCCGATCTCAGTCTCTCTGTGAATGCCCGAATTGTGATTATACTGATTCGGCTGCCCCGCGCCCACATCTCAATCAAGTCGTTTTTTTCTCTATTTCTCACCCAATGCCCCTCAATTTATAAGTACTTCTACGCTGCCAATGAACTTAATATTTGGTGTAACAAATCGTCTCATAATTTTTTGATTAGTCAGGCTACCAAATAGGCAACCACAGCTGTGTGTATATTTATTAATATCTGCTCTGTCTCCCGTCAAGTGTCGCTTTCATTAAGCGCATCGAATTTCCCCCCGCTACCCGCTATTCGGGGCCAATCACTTAAAAGCAATGACAGCTGCGAGAAAAATCTTAAACAAAAATAAAAATTGTTTTTTGCTGAAAAATATTTCAACAAGTCAAATAAATATTTTTGGAAAGCAACTTTTCTTGACACCTTTGACATTGGCATATGGCGTCTATAGCTCAGTCAGTTAGCTACGCAGTCAATCACACTCAATCCATCAGAGCATCAATCAATCAATCAATTAGGCCCAGCTGTCGCTCTCACTCGCTCTCACTCACTCTCATGCCCTCTTTCTCTCTCTCTCTCTCAGTCTTGGGGCGCACAACAATATTAAGTTAAAGTGCATTTTTAGTTGAAACCGTTAAAGCAAACGCATTTCCCTCCAACCCCGCCAGCTGCCATTTTCCCTTTGCGTCATTTAATGTTTATAATAATAAGCAGAGTAAACAGTTTTCCACGACTAATGAGCTGCTGCTGCTGCTGTTGCAGCCTCCTCCACATGCTGCCCAGACTTGATCTAATGTTATGACAGCTCATCAAGTGTCAGCGCAGAACGGCGTCCGACCCGAAAACCCCCAGACCCAGACGTCGAACCTGAGGCCGAACCCCGCCCTCCTTCCCTCCCCCAACAAACACACCCAAGTGTTTCGTGAAGCGAGCATCTCTTTCACTAATGACATTTACTTTCAACGTTTATTAAATGTTGTGTGAGCTGCTTAAATCAGTTTGCTGGACATTGCCGGCGGGGTTGGGCCTCGAGGATTCAGAGCTGACTGCTTGCTCCTGGCTATCCGCTTAAGTAATACGGCGGCATGTGCAGAGGCTACACTGCGCAAAAAAGCATCTCATTAAAATTGGCATGTGTACACTTTAATGGTGTATGCTACGATAAAGATATTCAAAATTTACCCAGCTATTCTGGAGTTTTCTAAAATGGAAACCTTAACTTAAATCAGAAACCTTTATAAAACAAATAAACTGACTTTTTGTCGTGCTCTTTCTGTTTTGCAAACAGTTTCTCTCAGACTCCATTTTCTTTTCATTATTTATTATTAATCTCTGTAGCTCTTGCTATCTCTACTTCTCCATCTCCCGCACTCACTTTCTCTATTTCTCTCTTCTAGTATCCTTTCTTCGTAGTCCTGCTTTTCGCTTTCCTCTTTTTTCTCTCTATCAACAGTATTTCATCTCTATCTTTTCTATTCTTTCTCTTTTACTTTAAAAGTCCCTTGTATGTCATACTCTTTTGCTATCTGTCTCCCTCATACTTATTACACTTTTCGTTCTCTTTCTTGTATTCATATTATATTCTATATATTTCTCTCTCTCTTTTAAATCTACATATTCTTTTTGCTCTTATTACTTTCTTATTCTCTCCCTCTCTCTCTTACTCTCTCTCATTTCTTTTTATTTTGTTTTCACTATATCTTTTCTCTGCGTGTAGCACTTTTCAGCTAACATATTTGCCATATCGTATATCATAATATACACATATGATATCTCTCTCCCGCTTCGTCCTGCGTTTTAATTTCATTTTTCTGGCTTATGTTGCCCGCTTTTTCTCCCTTTATCCCGCTCTCTTTTATGCCATATCCCCCTCCTAATAATTGCTGCAATTTGTATCATCATCTCAGGCTCAATAATAACTTTGCTAAGCATTTTTCGTTCTCTTTTTACGACGTTTTAGAGGCTGGCTTCTCGCTTCTTGTTTTGCTCGTTTTCTCTTTCAGTTGAAGGCGATTTCATGGCTCTTGATTAAGTTTTTTTTCTCGTAAGAACCCAAAAGCCTATTAACTTTTTCGGCTTTGTTTCGGCCTGTTTTTGTCGCTTTTTTGTGGTTCAATGTACGTTCCATAATTATGCGCTTTTGGCAATTAAACGACAGGCTGGCAGACGGGCTGCGCCCCCCGAGAGACGGCTCCAAATATGGATAGTGTCATAATTCTTGTCAGTTTGCAAGCCCCCAAGCGACCAAGGGCAAGCAAAAAAAACTGCATAAACATTTGCTGATTGAAATCAACTTTGCCATGAAATCAATCATCGAAGCAGACGGCTGCACAGAAAGCCCTTTTTTTTCGGCCGCCGGGACTGGGCCCAGGTCCCTGGATCTGGGCTCTGGTCTGTGGCCTGCGTCCTGGTCTCTGCGCTGCGCTCTGCTGTGCTGTGCTGCGCGCTTATCCATTGCTAAAATCTTGCCCTGGCGGCATTGTCGTTGAGCAGTGTTGAGTTTCGCGCTTGAAGTGGCCCGAACCCTTGGTCTGGATTGGCATGGAGGCCGACGACGATGACGATGACGGCGATTGCGATTACGAATTGTTGCCTGCAGGATATGCAACATGTGACATTGAAACCAAAAACTTGAACTTTTCACATGACTCACAGCACAGCTCAGACCAACTAGAGCGCACTCCTCTAACCCAGCTCCGTCTCTGGTATTTATGATGATGTTTCCCAGTTCTTTTATTTTTTGTTTTCAGCTCATTTATTCATATTTACATTTAACATGCGTTTTCTCGACTCTCCTAACGAAGTCAGCGTAAATCGATATTCAATAAACGACATCTGTGTGCATTTTTTTTTCCTCAACCTCTCCTCGTCTCTCCTCTGGCTCTGCGCTACGATAATGATCTCTTTGTTTGGCCCAGAGAGCAGCTGGGCAGGCTGTATAATGGCCGGGTAGCTGTGCCCGGGGGTTAGAGCGCGTTCGATGCATATCTGTCAGGGCTGTCAAAACGAGGGGCAAGACATAAATCGGAAAAACCAAAAACGTAAAACTCGCATCATTTATGCGGCACATGCGACAGTTCCCGTCGATAAAGCTACCGTTTCCTAGATTTCTATATAAGCATCTACCCAATCCTCTCTAATTAACTATGCACTCTTCGTATACAATATGATTTAAACATAAATTTAATTTCAATTTCTCTTTTGCTTCTTCTATTTGCAGGTAAGCAAAACTTCACAAAGATGTCTACCAAAAAACAAAAACCATAAAAAATACCGAACATAAAAAAATACTACACACATACCAAATAGATCACGTCTTGCGATCTATTTCTATGTGGAGGCAAGTACAATAAATGTGGAGCATTTGGAAACTGTGTCGCGCCCATAAATCAGCCAAGCGACAGACACATGCCCCCCCCCCCCCCTCTCTTTGGCCGTAACATCCATCAAAAATAATTAATAGAAAAGTTGTCGAAATGTCAATGGGAATGACAAATCTAATTAATTTTAGTTTTTTTCTTAAAAAACTACAAAACACATTTGACAAATTATGAATATATAGCTGGAAAAATAAATATGAATTCATATTGTCTTATATAGTAGACAGGTTCGAGGGCTTATCGCTGTGTGAACTATGAAATTTGTTTTAAATCGGCTTACGAAATAAACAAATTAAAATCTAAATATAATACAATTAAGAGATTACGCAAATGATTAATTGGATTTTTCTTTGATGTTTTTTTTTTGCCATTTTTAGCTGTCATATGAGCTGTCTGTCCGTATAGAAATGTCAGGGTAGGACGGACTTATCAGTTTTAAGTCTGACAGCCGTATTTAATGTCAGCTCTTATCTGTTGTCGGTCGTCCACATATGAACAACTTGTTAAGCATTTGCTTTTATTATAAAGAAACTTTTTTGTTTTTAAAAATGATAATTGAATAAGATTAATTATGTGAATACGTATTAGGTTTAGTCTGAGCTATTTGTGCTGATATTTTGCAGTACAGATTTCATTTGCACAAAGAACACTTTGTTATACATTTGTCCTCCATGTTCACATTATTTTTAAAACGCTTTTTTGTATGGTTTGGCTTGCTATTAATCACATATGTGTTCTTCATGATCACATTCAAAATATCTTAACTATTAAATTCAGATTGCTTAGTTACAATTTTAAATTAATTTTTTTCAGAATCGCAAAGATGAGCACTTCAACCAATGCACAGTAGATTTTGTACCTTTGTTTATTTTCATTAACAGCAAAGAGCATTACCTAGTCTCATATTTCCAACTCGTTATCTTGAAACAATTATTCATTTTACAGGCCTTTGACAAATGGCACGCACATTGTAATGCAGATTTGGTCTTAACGTAACTTGAAACCGGCTAAGCCAACTTCTCGGCTTCAAAACATAAGCCACTTGGGTTACATCACTTTTAGGGCCATTTGCATATGCGTTGAGATAAAGCACACTTTATAAGTTTATGGCTGGACAGTTAAATGTACATAAGTTCTTAAAAGGCCGCTCCGCAAACCCTCTCAACCATTGCAGTTTTTCAATATAAAATAAAAATAAAAAAATAGTCGGGCCAACAAAAGCGAAAGCGCCGCAATGCAAAGATAACGCACAAAGATGGAAAACAAAGATATAAACTATGGAGTTGATAAAGCCAGCAAAAATGGCATGCTAAAAGGGCGGGGGGAGGTGTGGGGGGGATATATAAATATGCTATATATGACATTGATCGCCGTCCCATGTGTGCGCGTCCTTTCGTATATTTTCCTACAGTTTTTTTTCTGCTCGTTTTCTTTCACAGAGAACTCGCGCATATTTATGGATAAAAGGGCCACTGCTGGGGCTTTTAGGTTTTTGCTGCCAGCTTTAAAAGGATTTCAGTGTTGTTGCTTTTTTTATCAAGCATTTATGAAATTATTGATAAGCGAGCGGAGCGAACCCTTTTTTGCGGCAGCAGCTGCATGCTGCCATTCGTTCATTCATAATAATAAAAGCCAATGCATTTTTTTTTAAAACCTGATACTGAGTGCTTTACACCTAAGAAATATGGATGGGGCGGGGAGTGGGAGGGGCATGGGTAGGGGGGGAGGCGCCTCCACACACGCTGCTGTCGAATTTAATTAACAGTTGAAAAAGTCGCAAAGGAAAACCCCAGCCGAAGACCAAAACAACCAAACAGCCAATAGCAAAAGAAAAGCCCCAAACAAAAGCAGACAAAACAAAGCAAGACTGTTCCAAGCGAGAGTATTCGACAAGAGGATACCCTATAGATAGAATAAGATATGAAATATGCAGAATATATTCTATATATAAATAGGGTCTAAGTTCTATATAAATCACTGAATCGTGTTCTCAACGAGCGTATTCGACGAGGGATACCCTGTAGAAAGAGTAAGATCAGAGTAGATAAGAGTAATGAAATTTACAGAGTGGATCGCATATTTAATAGGGTTTAACTTTTAGCTAAGTTTTTTATAACCCAATTGTTCGTGCTCCCTGTTGAAGAGTAAGATTAGAGCAGATTAGAGTAATGCAATTTACAGAGTAGATTGTATATTTAAAAGGGGTTTAACTTTTAGCTAAGTTTCTTACAACCCCATTGACTTTATGGCATGTTTTCTGTCTGTTAAATACCTTTGTATAGCATAATCATTACTTCCTCTCAGACATTTTAAATTTGTACAGGGTATAAGAACAGCTTTGAGTGGTTGGCTTTTCCCTGTGGTCTGAGGTTCGAACCCAATGGCGGCGCCCAAATTAACAATATGCGAACAATGTGCGAAAAACAAGTCAAATGGATAGAGACAGATATATAAAGACCGAGAGAGAGCTAGAGATAGAGAGAAAGAACATGACGTTGTCTGAAAAGCTGTCTGAGCAGTATTTTCAGTATTTCCAACATTTTCAGCACCTTGGGGCGTTTTGGCTCATTAGCGCGGCGGCGGCAGCTACTCAGACATATTTCTTTTATTTTGGGGGGCGCCAGCGTTGCCAGACTTGGCGTGCTCTGGCATAAATTTGACATTGAAAATGTTGAATGGTTCTGAGGCGGGACTCGACAAGTATTGCAAACTCTTGAGAGTCGCCCCTTTTGGTGCCCCGCGGGCTGGCTGCGGTTTTGCCTGGGTTTTGTCTAATCAAATGTGTGAGCCTGAGGGCTAGCAGAGGGTCGTTGTAATATATACATATATATATATATATCCTTATATCCCTAAATCCTTATGTTATTTTGGGTTCATATTAATAACAGCTCGAACATTTGAATAATTTATTTGATTTTTTGATTTCTTGCATTTTGTTGCAAACATAAAAACAATAAAATTGCGTCTGGGCGACGGGGTTGAGGGGTGTTTTGGTGTCTTTTGCTTACATGTTTTTCTCGCATTCAGCCTCCGCCCCTTGCGGGAAATGAAATCCCCACATTATGGCCATAATCCCCGTTGGTTTATTGCGGTTTTTATGGCCCTGGTCCCGGGACCAGGCCTGGGCAAATATTTTGGCTCTGTCTGTCTCCCGTTTTGTCCTCGACTCCTTGTGCATATTACATAAATGTGATAATGATTTATGCGCCGGCTCCGGTTCCGACTCCGACTCTGGCTCCTGGCTCCGGTTCAGGCTTCTGTCTTGGCCCACATCCGCCGTTGCGTCGTGTTGTTAGGTAAATACCAGCATTTAAATAATTGGCAGCCAGGCAGCTTCCGCTCTAGGCCCACTCGCTCGCCCTCCCCTCCCCCCACGCCCACCCCTTCCCGCGTCGCCTAATCAAACAAACAACAAGCGAGGCGCGCAAATACAAAGACAAACACTGTAAAACAGGAACAGGAAGAACAATGCGCACTTTGCACCATTTTTCTTACACTTTGCATTGCAATGTGGGCAACAACAACAATCACACACACACACACACAACACACACACGCACACTTGTAAAAGTTGTATTGCACTCTCAGATTTGTAGGAGCAACTTTTGAAGTGGGGAGGCATTTGTTTCGCTGTCGTGAATATTGCAGGGCATATTTATTATACGGGCTTCCAATAGACGTCTTAACTACTGCATAAAAGAAGAAGACACATAGCTAAATCTCAGCAAGTATTTGAGTTTTTATACCGTAATTTCATGTAAGGCCCTCAGGTATGGAAATACCGTTATTTCCAGTTGAAAGATTTTGATGACAGTTGAAAACAATCGCGAGAAGTAGAGAAAACAAATTAGCAGAGAAAATGCATGAACAAATTTTCGTTTCCTCTGAAAACAAGCTCAATAATTTAATATACAAATTTAAATTATTCAACATAACCTAAACAACAGCAATGTAAATCTTCTGTACGTGTAAAAAAAAAAACATTTTGAAGTTTTTAATACTGCATTCCGATATACATATAATAAAATGATAAAATGATATATTACCATTTCAAATGTATAACAATTTTTTTGAATATAACACCTACAAATTTCAACATAACCTTAAAAATATATTTTTATTACCTTCATTTTCACTCTTCAAATGTTTCCGATTCTCTTAAAAATTGCATTTGCTCAAGTTTAAGAGCCTTTTATAAGCGCCCACACATATTTAGTTGATGAACTACAACAACAAAAAGTTAATACAGAAATATGCAGCACGCACACACACACACACACTCATACAGTGCTCCCCCACAGACGAACACAGGCGCTCTTCCCTCTCCTACTCTCTCATATTTACTTACATAAAGCTTAAGTGGCAAAAGTTGTGCCAAAGGCTTACAAAACTCTTGAGGGCCTCCCCCCTTGCCAATTGGCAAACGAAACCCTTTCCGCAGCTACTGCTCTCTCACTTCCTCTCAGTCGCTCTGTCGCCCTTTAGCTTTCCATGGTTAGTTCTCATAACGTTCGCGAAAGTTGCATGCACATTAAAAATTAAACATTCAACATAAATAAATAAATTGTAGCAAAAGTAGAAATAGCAAGAACAACAACAACAGCTGCTGGCGGCAAATCAAAAACTTAGCTGCTGTTGTTGCTGCTGTTGTAGTCACTTTGCTGTTGCACTAAAAGCTGATAAATTATTGTTAAGATGCCATGTTGAGCCATTGCAGAAACAACAAGAAGAAGAACAAGAACAACAGCTCGATTGGCACTGTCAGGCTTGGTTAATTTTTTAACAGTAACGCCTACGTCAACGGAAGCAGCGCAGCAATGTCAACGATACAGTTACTTGATTCCAAAGCAGAGCTTTACAGTTAGCTTCCTGCGATTTGATGCCTTTGAAAAGCTGTCACAATTTGACTTCTGCTTTTCTGCCTAAACTCTTGATGTCAACGACAAACTTTGACTTACTTTTTTGCCCGGGGTTAAAAACTAAGGAAATTATGTGAAATTTAAACAAGAAAATTCTATTTTCACTTTGGGTTGATTGTGCGTGTGTGTGTGTGTGCAATACAAGATCTGAAGAGTTATATTATTGAGTTACATGTATGCGTGTGTAAGAGACAAATATGTAGAGAGACGACGCGAGCGAGGGGCATACCGAATGCCTTCTTTATAGACAAATATATCATAATCAGTGGTTTTCCGGCAGGCTGCATTTACAACAAGTACAACAATTTAGCTCAACAGCTGTTTGTCTGGACATTTTCCACCTGCACTGGGCTCCATTTGTTGCTAGCTAGAGATGGGCGTATATATACATATATAACAACATGTTAGCGTTTTTTCTCTCTTCAAAACATTTAATATTTGGTTTTTTTATTGTTTCATATATTTGTATCATACAAACTTTGACACGAAATTAAATTTCTTAACACGAACCTGTCTTGCAAAAAGGTTCGTGTCACGCGCCCATCTCTACTTGCATTTCACACGGCGGCCAGCTATTTGGTGCTTGTTTGATTACAAGCTGTCTTGTGGGTGCCATAACAAGCTGGGAACACAGAGAGATCGTGGGGAGAGACGGCAGGGAGAGAGAGAGAGAGAGAGACAGATGTAAGGGCAGCTACTTACATATTTGCATATGCATTTGTGGGCACCTGCTGGTTGCATCTCCTGTTTTCTGCCCCTCCCCAAATGCTGTTTTGTCACTGCGTCGATTCATGTAGCCGTCGACGTCGTTTGTGTTTGTCGAAAGTTGTGATTTTGCGTTGTTAGTGTTGCTGTTGTTGTTGACATGCTAATAATGATCATATTGGCGCAACTGCTTGGGAACGCAACTCTTAGCACCCAGCAGCCACTGGCCAAAGTCAAATAACAGCGACAAATTAGCAGAAGAAGAAGAAGAACAGTGGGAAGAGAGCGCACAACAGCTGCTGCTGCTGTTGCTGCTGTTGGGATATGCCTCAAAGGCAGACATTTTTATGCTTATGCCAGACAAACAACAACAACTGCGGCAACAGCAACTGCAAACAACAACAAAACGCGCAAAAGCACATAAACTAAGATAACATACGCACAAACGCAGCAGCATCAGCAACAACAGCAGCCGTAGATTTCTTAACAGCGGCAACAACAAATGCACTTCCTGTTATTATTGCTGCTGTTGTTGTTGCAGTGCTGCCGCAACTCCATTGCATTATGGGCTGGCACATGCCTGAGACTCTCTCCAGCTTGTGTGCCCGTGTGTTGGAGTGTGTGTGCGTGCGTGTGTTTGCTTAGGTGTATGTTCGCTTGCATGATTTCAACGCCGGCAGCACTTTGCTGTTTATTTACACAGACTTCTTTTACATTATTTCATATGCATAAATTGCCAGCGCACGCAGCCACCCACACACGTATGCACATGCACACAATCCTACAACTACACCTACATCGAACAACACGCACACAAATAAAGTGCGTGCGCCAAATGAGCGTAATTAAGTGCAAAGTCTTGCTCTACCACTCGCACTCCCATTTACTCTCATTCATTCACTCTACCGCTGATTCTGCAGTGTAGCTTAAAAGCAAAGAAGCGTTGACGTCGACTGAGCTGCTGCAGTGTCTGCAGAAATTTTTGCGGCTTCTCTGTGCTGCAATTTTTTGGCTTTTCCTTTTTGGCTACCGAAAGAACGAAGCGCATAAAAAGCAACAAGTAACAAAAGGGAATACACTGAACTAGAGTTTGATAGTTTTTGGAGTCAATCAGCTACCAATTATTTGCATGTATCAAATGCAGGGTATTTCAAAGTCAACGTGACTCATGCTTCATACTTTTTAGATATTAATTCAGTAAAACAAATAAAAACTTTCGTCTTTCTGACTTTGTGTAGAAATTCTTGAAGTAAATTTTACATATTTTCACTTACCTGATTTACAGTTGTTTTTGTAGTTCAGCTTCTGCTGCTGCTAGAAAGCTTATCGAAGTTTCTTTTTTGTGTGTATTTGCTTCACTTTAATTTTCTCTCTCTTTGTTCATGTGTTTAAAATGCAAAAAATGCATTTCACTTTTTGCATACATACATATGTTTGTGTTGATTTTGCTGCAACATATTTTTGCTTAATTAAATATTTTGTTAGCTGGCCAAAGAATTTTCTTTGCACGTGGCCAAAGGAAATGCACTAAAAAAAATATATAAAAAAAAACACACACATACACACTTTCAGCTGAGCTCTGGTTTGTTTGTACAATTTTAATAATCAGCTCTACCGCATTGCCGAGCTTTACTAGCATGAGAGAGAACTATTCAACTGGCATTTACTTTATGTTCACCTCGCCTCTTTTGGCATTTCATCATTTAAATTAGCACACTGTCGCCTTGACGACAGAAGCAGCACTACAACAACAACAAAGGGACACGCAATGCACAGAGAGAGAGAGAGAGCGTGAGAGTGAGTGAGTGAATGAGTGAGAGTGAGGACAGAGTGCAAAATCAGACAATAGCCAAAGCTGTGCATTAAACAAAGCGTAGAGCACAAAAGGCTGCTGCTGCTGCTGCCCAGCTTGCTGGCATGGCACAAAAGCAATTGACAAATGTACCAAGGTGCGCTGCTCTGCAATTCCTCTGCACATACACTCACGCATTTGATAAATGGCATCGTGAAGCTCAAAGCGAAATGAGTGAATAGTGATTTTTCATAGTGATAACAATGACACGATGTGATTTGATTTGCATGCCGTTTCATTTCACAGTTTCTGTGCTGATTCAAGTTTTTCGAGCACAACTATATTTGATTTTTTCCACACATTTAATTCTTTTGTTTCTCAATTTTACCATTCTCTTGTTTCACATTCCCTTTCAATTCGTACACCCGTTCGATAGCTGCAAGCGCTATTCTCCTCTCTCTAACTGTAATATCTCTTCAATCACAGTTTGCAACTGTGTTTTTTCGTTCAGCTCTCATTACTATCCGCTTTCAATAAATCTACAGAACTTAATTTCCGGCTGAATGATGTTACTATCGCCCATTCCTAGTCCTCCCGAAAAACCATCTTCCATTTTCATTCTCCTACAGACACACACACATCCACGCACACACATATTTTTCACCTTTAAGCGCTTTTTGTAATTACATTTCAGCTGTTCTCCATTTCGCTGGCCATTGTTGTTGTTGTTTTCACTGTTGCTGCCGCTTTTAATAAAGTTTATCTAGCGTTGTCCTTTGTTTCATCCTTATCGACATGCTGTAAATTTATGTTTAGTCTGCTTCGTCCTGTCCGCTTCTCGTTCTGTCTGCACCGTGGGCGAGCAAATATTTTCTTGAAGTTAATTGAATTTGAGGCGTGGACCAAATTCAAGTGAATTTCATTGCTCCTTAACATAATTTCAGCTCGGATTTTACTCCTTGGGGGGATTTGCTGCAAATAGATGTATTTTCTTTTTCACCAAGAAACTCTAATGGCGCATTAATTGCGCGGCATTAAGTGACAAAACTTGTTTAAAGTAGGGAAGATATATTGCCAGTCCCTAGAGAGGGCCACTTGAGACACATATGTTTGATCTTATGTCTTTTAATAATGGAACACGCTCTTGGTGGTCAAAACAAAAAAACCCTCCTAAGTGGTTGACTGCAAGGGTTTACTTTATTCTTTCAATTCCTACAACAGCTCAGCAACAGTTTTATAATTTTCCAACTCTCTTTTATCTTTTGCCAGGTGAAAACCCACACATCATCGAACATCCCATGGATACGACGGTGCCAAAAAATGATCCATTCACGTTCAACTGCAAGGCCGAGGGCAGTCCAACACCAACGATTCAATGGTTCAAGGATGGACGCGAATTGAAAACGGATGCGGGTTCGCATCGCATAATGCTGCCCGCGGGTGGTTTATTCTTTCTGAAGGTGAGTTAAGAGACCCAACTCGACTCTATCATTATGTTCGGTTACAGCTGCTGCTTTCATATCATGCGAAATTTCATTCGAACTCTTTCGAAACCCCTTCTCCCTCTTCCACTCGCTCTTCACGTCTCGTCTTCTCTTCTCTCGCACGCCTGAGAAACACAACACATTTGTGCATAAATTTTTGCTCATATTATTTTATGCGCTTCCGATTGGTTGCATTTTGATCGGAAAGTAAAACAAAGTGCAGACAGCGCATAACAATAAAAACAAGAGCTGGATGAGATGGGAAGGGGAAGGGAAAAGGAAGGGGGCAGTAGCTCACTCTTCAGCTTAGGCCTGAAACACTTGCGAATTGTCTAGCCGAGTGAGCGGCTGTCGCTGAGCATTAGAGATGGGCGAAGTTCAAGAAAAGGGACGCAAAGAGAATGCACAAAAAAGTACAGTAAGAGACAATGTAGATTTTTTTCAAAGGCGTACAAGGGAAAGAAAATAAATATGGGAATATAAAATGGAAAGTATTTCATATTTTTAAATGCACACGTAGTTTCCAGTCAATGGAAGGACTGAAGAATATTTGAAAAAGAGAAGAAAAGAGTAGATAAGGGTTTTTTTTTTTATTTGGTTGGGGGGGTTTTTGGGTTTGGGAAAAAAAAAAAAATAGATAAAAAAATGCTTTTTATGTAGAATGCATAAATAAAATGTAAAATGAATACTTTCACTCAAAATATTCCAAATATGAATAGATACTAGAAGTAGACATTTCTAGGAATTTCCAGTTCAATTATTTTTCTCCATGTTTTCATTTCTTGCCCTTAAATATCGACCCGTTCCCATCTCTACTTTCTCCCAACCCCATTTGCCCAACGTGCGTGCACATTTCACAATTTTAGCTAACGAGGCGCAGTGCAGGGGTTCACCCCCCGCCCACTCAACCCCCCTAGATTGCAATTTTTGTCAGTTGGTGTTTTTTTTTTTCTGCTTCTCTTTTTTCGGCTGCTGCTGCTTTGTTTATATTACATTTTGGCCACCCCGCCCCCCGCGCAGTTGATTTTCATTAAATGCAACAAAAATTTATTTGATATAAATTTAATTTTTTCTTTTGCCGGAATTTAACGAATTACTTCGGGCTGAGCGAGTTTTGAATTGGGATTTTGTTAAATTGTTGTCCAACTAATGCTAGCGAATGGGTTGCAATATTTTGGACGCCAGTGTCCGGCCGGACGCACTTGAGCGGTCGGAACTGAGAGGGTTTTTCAGAGGAGGAGGGGGAGGGGTTTATATCATTAAAAACCGCCTCGCAACAATTTGCATCATACGCTCGCTTATTTACAGTTACTTGGGCATATCTCGCCCCGAACAGCCCTGGCAACTTGTGATGAGTTCCTGTCAGCCCACCTCCCACCTCCCCCCTCTAACCCAATGCAAACCCCACCCGCAGCAGTTAATTTTTATTGTTTTCAATGGCATTTTGGGCATTTTTGGAGTCGTGCCCCAATCCTAAGTGACTTGTCGGCAAGCTTACAGTTTGTTGCCAATTAAAACTGAAGAGGCCAAGTGATTAAGGCACAACAGACCCTCCGACCTCAACTGGACCCTGGGGTTGTTGTCAGTGTTCGTCTGGATGTATGTAATTCGGCTGTTGTTGTTGTTATATTAATTAAATTAAATTGCGTATACGCAGCGTGGACTGGTCAGAGCTGGCTGACGGGACAGACAACGGCTAGAGTCAGGGTCGTGGCACGTTTTCACTTTCAGTTTTATTTGATTTTGCTTGAACGAGCTTCGCTCTGTTTTGATCTTTGAGCCGGCGACACGTGTCGCACTTAAGCCCCTAACTACTCGTACTTAATGCCCAGCCCCAGCTTACACATATATCCAATAATGTATCTAATCTTCTTATCTATCTTTCTCTCTCTCTTGCAGGTCATACACTCGCGCCGGGAGAGCGATGCGGGCACCTATTGGTGCCAGGCGAAGAACGAGTTCGGCGTGGCGCGTTCCAGGAATGCAACATTGCAAGTCGCATGTAAGTTGATCATCCAAAAATCCCATAAAAAGAATATCTTTTCTATATACAAACATCATGATTATACAGTTAAAATACTTTTGCAGAACTAAATCTAAGTCTAAGGCATTCCTGTACATATTCTGTGATTTTCAGCTAAATCCCATGAGAGTTAAGGGTTGCTAATCCAATCAGCAAAGACTTTTCTTATCTCTATTAACTAGTCAGCTTGATTGATTTCAATTATATTTTCCTTGAAATATTAATGTGCTGAATAATAGGTAGAATGGAAAGCTGAAAACGTTTAGCACATTTGACAATGCAAACATCAATATAACATCCAAAGCATTAGAAATATAAAAACTTTTTTTTGAAAATTCTCATTTTATAACCTCTTCCGCATATCCTACAAATTTTAGCCAAATCCTGTGTAAATTAAGGGTTGTTAATCCAGTAAATTGACGTTTTTATAGGCAAAATGGGTAAAGTTTACAGTCTGAATGCTTAAGCTGATTCTCAGAGTTTCTGTAGTCCTTATCATATTTGAAAGGAGTTATAAGCAATCACTTTAAGACCTACCGAATGCACTGAGCCTATTTGGTAATGCAAATATCATCGTTTAATCCACAGCTTTGAAAATATAAAATTGTTTTTTTTTTGCAAAACCCCTTTTTATGAGTTCCTGTGTAAGCCCCAAAAACTTTAGCCAAATCCTATGTAAGTTAAGGGTTATTATTCCAGTAACTTGAGGTTTTTATTGTCAAACTTGGCTTTTTAGCTTAAAGTCTGGCTGCTTTAGCTGATTCACAGACTTCCTATAGTCTGCACGCTATTTTTCAGGAACTATTAGTTGTAACTTTAAAATGCACTTTATATAAAAACCACGATAGGCACATGCCCGAAAAAGCCACTCAACGACATTGATCGATTGACGTTGCACATTTACAGCTAATGAACTTTTGTGGCTTGCATTTGGGCAGGCGGAGCAACCCTTTTCGATTCCAAAAACAACTGCATTGCATGTCCAGTTTGAGTTCCTGTTCCTGTTGCCTGCTGCCTGGTAACTGACGGTCACGTCATGCATTCGCATTGCTTTCTAATTAATAAAATAAAGCATTTCGCAAAAATGTTTTGTAATTGATATCCACAGCAGTAACTGTAGATGGAGCGATTAGGATTATGAGGGTGGGGCGTATATATTTTGGGGCTGCTGCGCGTTGCCAAGGGCTGTGCCCAAGCAGATTAATTAATATTGCGTTGCCGCAGCCCGAGAAGGATTTCAAATTCGTGCAGTACTTGAGCTCATTTAAAGGGCTTTGAACGTGGGCCGTTGATGGTCTTCACCTGCTTACAATTGTTTATCTTTAACAACATTGTACGGTTGAACTTACTTTTTGCCCGGTTCGGATTGTAAAATTCTGAACTTGTTTGCGGAGCAGCTTTGTTGCCTTTGGCGTGCACTGAAGCGCATTATGCGTTTATTGAAGTGCATTTTGCATTTTACATTTTGTATTCTCCATTTAAATACCCTGTACTCGCTGTGGGCATTCAAAAGGTAGCTTGAAGTTGTGTCTGTGTAGGTAACAAAAATATATTTTCTGTCAGCTATATGAAAGCTGTTTCCAAGGAGAATAGATATAGATAAAGAACAGATTTTTGGTACGCATATATTTAAAAATAAATTTATTTATAAATGAAGTTAAAAGCTTTTTCCTCGAGGAAAACATATGGATATAGCACAAATCTTTGGTATGCACATATTTAAGTTTACCATCTTTAAGTTTCGAAAATTTAAGAATAATCGCATAATAAACATATGAGTTATTTAATAATAAATTTGAATAATATTGCTTAAGCTCTAATACCAGGGCTGTATGACGATTAATCAATCGATATCAATAGATAGTTCGATAGATTGATCGATACTTCAAACAATTGTTAAAAAAATGTATGTAAAGAACTTTAGATCTAGACAAAGGTTATTGCTTATGCCTTGTTATATTTGTAGTTGCAGGGTAACAGCTCGTCGAGCACACCCGCACATTATCAATTTTTCAATTTCTGTTTGTGAAATACGAATAAAAAAGCTGGAAAAAATACGCATTGCAAATGCCAAAGCTTATTAATATTGCAGCAGGAGCAGCAGCAGCAGCAGCTCAAAGCCTGGACAGCACATCATTATCAAGGCTTTATTGGCATATTGAGTGGCAGGCAAAGGGGGCGTGGCGGGGTCACTTCAAATGGCAGACGCATTAAGCATGAAGAATACTCTCTACGGCAGGCAACACTGCAGGCACTTGACCCAAACGCAAAGGGATAAAGCAAGTGCTGCAGCACGTTGTCCGACCGACGCTCACCTGAGCGTGTCCTTAGCCCGACAGTTATTAATATTGAATCAATCAAAGCTTAACCGGAAAAACCCCACCATCTTTCCAACACTTGCTCTATTTCAGTTCTGCGCGATGAATTTCGACTGGAACCGCAAAACACTCGGGTGGCCCAGGGCGAGGTGGCGCTGATGGAATGCGGTGCACCGCGTGGCTCACCGGAACCGCAAATCTCCTGGCGCAAGAACGGACAAACTCTGAATCTGAGCGGCGGCGGCGGCGGTGGCGGCAACAAGCGCATCCGCATTGTCGATGGCGGCAATCTGGCCATACAGGATGCCCGTCAATCGGACGACGGACGGTATCAGTGTGTGGTCAAGAATGTGGTGGGCACACGGGAATCGGCCACCGCCTTTCTCAAGGTGCACGGTAAGTTTAAACCCCATTAATCTCTGCCTCAACGCTGACTTTTCTCCTCTTTCTGCAGTGCGTCCATTTCTGATACGCGGCCCACAGAATCAGACGGCTGTCGTAGGCAGCTCGGTTGTATTTCAGTGTCGCATTGGCGGCGATCCTCTGCCGGATGTCCTGTGGCGACGCACCGCCTCCGGCGGCAACATGCCTCTGCGTGAGTATCTATACGGATATATCTTTTTAGCATATAGTTAGTTAATTAAGCGGAAGTGCCCGTCGGCCATTTTGTTAGTTTGAAATTTAAGCTTTTTGTTTGCCATATTTGCATGCCCCACCCCCCTAATGAGGGGAGGGGGGGGGGGGTCAGTAAAAGCTAGTGGCAAACGTCACAACAAAAAAAATTGTTGGTTTTATGCGGTTGGTTTGGCCTTTGGCCTGTGGCTTTTCATGTTTGCACTGACAGCATTTGCTGAGCTACGCTGAGAGAAACGAAGCAAGCGAGGCATCTGAAAGAGATAGCGATGTGAATTAAAATAGAAAATCCGCTTCAACTTCTTCAAAAGATGCATTTGGTATAATATTTCATCAGTAGCTGAGTCCATTTATTTTTCTCAAAAAGAGTGTAGAGGTTTTTTTTTCTATTTTCTTTCTATAATATTCCATCAGAAAACTCAGTCAATTTTTATTTTCCTTTTTCGCTTCTCTCTCTTCATGCCTATAATTTGGATTTAATTTAACTTTTAAGTCCGTTGCAACTTCTTTTTAAGATCCACACAACGATATTCCATTTTCCATAGGAACAATCTTCCATCAGAAGCTGAGTCCAACTTCATTATCTTAGAAAATAATGTGAAGGCTTCTTTCATTGCTTCTTTCTTTATGCCAACCATTTTTAATCAAACTAAACTAGAAAAGGTGCACACAACGATATTCCATATTCCAGGGGAACGATCTCTCTCTGCAACAGATCTGTTCAATTTCAGCCCAACCTTAGGTCATTTGTCTCTTCTTCAGAGCTTTTTCAAAATTTCTCTCAGTGTAATAAACACCTAGTACAGTGACAGTCCGTTAGTTGTTGTTGTTGTGTTGTTGCTAGTGTGATTGTGTTTGTGGGCGATGGCAACGCACACCAGCCCGCCCTCTCCCCTCACCGCACAGTCCGCACTGTGTGTAAACACAACTGTAACTTTTAATTCCGTTAATTGCCAATCTCTGTTGGTAGCAATCAACAATTTTGCTTGCACAACACTCGACTGTTGCAATGTTGTCCTTCAGACGGGACAGGACGCACCCCCAAAGAGTGCAACCAACCAGCCGAGGGGAGTGTGTCCAGCGGGGAGATAGTGGGGAACTGCTCAGCACACACACACACACACACACACACACACATCCCGAGCCCCCTCTCAGCTAGCTAGTTACGCTTCTTTAAACTGCCCTCCGCAGCCAAAAGCCGTAAAAGAAAATACGGTAAAAACACATTCCGTCAGCTAACGGGACTTCAAGGTGGCTCAGCTCTTTGGGGGGCGGGGCTAAACTTTTGTTAAGCAAACAATTGGCACAGTGGCCACTGAAGAAGCAGCAGCAACAACAACAACAACATTTCAGACCTATTTCGCAGTCAGGCAACCAACCAAAAAGAAAGCAAAGCTCTCTTTTAATGCCCTTGTGTAGGGTATTTTAGCTAAGTAACCAGCTACGTATTTTATTCTGTTCTGAATAATATTCCGAAGCTGTTTCCAATTTTCTTTCTCTAGAAAAGAGTACATAGGCTTTTCTCTTGGATTTTGGATTAAACTAGAAAATAGACTACAACGCCTTTCACAACGATATTCCATATTCCATATTTCATAGGAATAATATTCCCTCAGAAGCTCAGTCAATTTTTATTTTCCTTTTTTCGCTTCTTTGTTCATGCCAATAATTGGGATTGAATTGCCCAAAAGCAATTTAAGGTATCATAACTATATCATAAGCTGGGATTCATTGGATGAAAATTAAATTCCAGCCGAATATTCCATTCAGAATGGTTCAGTATTGAAATCCATGGTTAGGGCATTTCAGTTTCGGCTTGCCGAGCATCTACTCTCTCTTGTTATTCCTTTGCTGGTGCTTGCTGTTGTCCTCTATCTTTTATTGTAAGACACGACCACAAAAGCTGGCTCAATGTGTGTAACTACCCCCTTGCTTTGCCCCCTACCCCTAATGCTGCAGCACTCGTCTTGACTTGGCTTTGCTGCGGTTGTTTGAACTGCTCGGCAGCGCCGTCTTGGCCATTTTTACGCTACTTGAACTACTAACGAAGTTGAAGAAGACAGCGTCTGATGACGTTGGAGTTAGTTGCTCGTTTTTGGCTTGAACTCACATGGCCCCACCGCCTGCCTCCTCTACTCTACCTACTCCACTTACAGGTCGTGTGCACATACTTGAGGACCGTAGTCTGAAGCTGGACGACGTCACGCTCGAGGACATGGGCGAGTACAGCTGTGAGGCGGACAATGCGGTCGGCTCAATTACGGCCACGGGCATACTCACCGTGCACGGTAAGTTAATTGATCAACCCACCACTCGATTCCTAAACACTAAACTCCCAACTCGAATCCGCTCTTCACACAGCACCACCCAAATTCATTACACGACCCAAGAACCAGCTCGTGGAGATCGGTGATGAGGTGCTCTTCGAGTGCCAGGCCAGCGGTTATCCGCGTCCCACCTTGTACTGGTCCGTCGAGGGCAACAGCTCCCTGCTGCTGCCGGGCTATCGGGATGGCCGACTCGAGGTAACTCTCACCCCGGAGGGTCGTTCGGTGTTGTCGATTGCGCGCTTTGCTCGCGAGGACTCCGGCAAGGTGGTCGTCTGCAATGCCCTGAATGCCGTCGGCAGCGTCAGCAGCCGTACTGTGGTCAATGTGGATACGCAGTTCGAGTTGCCGCCGCCCATTATCGAACAGGGTCCGGTGAATCAGACGCTGCCGGTGAAGTCAATTGTGGTGCTGCCCTGCCGTACGCTGGGCACACCGGTGCCCCAGATATCCTGGTATCTGGATGGCATACCCATCGATGTGCAGGAGCACGAGCGTCGCAATTTATCCGATGCCGGCACGCTGACCATTTCGGATTTGCAGCGACACGAGGATGAGGGTCTGTACACTTGTGTGGCCAGCAATCGCAATGGCAAATCCTCTTGGAGCGGCTATTTGCGCCTGGACACGCCCACCAATCCGAACATCAAATTCTATCGCGCCGCGGAATTGTCCACGTATCCGGGCCCACCAGGCAAGCCACAGCTGGTGGAGAAGGGCGAGGACTCGGTTACGCTAAGCTGGACGCGCAGCAACAAGGTGGGCGCCTCCAGTCTGGTCGGTTACGTGGTCGAGATGTTTGGCAAAAATGAGACGGACGGCTGGTTAGCCGTGGGCACACGCATACAGAATACAACGTACACCCAGCTGGGCCTGGTGCCGGGCGTGAACTACTTCTTTCTGATACGCGCCGAGAACTCGCACGGCTTGTCCCTGCCCAGTCCCATGTCGGAGCCCATAGCTGTGGGCACGGTAAGTCAGAGAGAGGGAGAAGTTTCACTCTAAAACTAGCTAACTTTTCCTGCCCTTCCATCTACACAGCGTTATTTCAATAGCGGCCTGGATCTGAGCGAGGCACGCGCCAGCCTGTTGTCCGGCGATGTTGTGGAGCTGACCAATGCCAGCGTTGTGGACTCCACCAGCATGAAGCTCACTTGGCAGGTTTGTAGCTAACCAACCAACCGACCGACCCCAGCCCAACTGCAGCGCAGTCTAACCCCCCGCTTCGTTTACACATGCAGATCATCAATGGCAAATACGTCGAGGGCTTCTACATCTATGCGCGCCAGCTACCAAATCCCATAACAAACATGGTAACAGCCAATTCGAATCCATTGCTGGCCTCCAACTCGGCCTCCGCCTCCGCGTCCGCCTCGGCTTTGATTTCGACTAAACCAAATATTGCCGCTGCCGGCAAACGTGATGCAATGGATGCCCAGCAGCAGGAACAGCAGACCCAGAGCCAAATCCAATCCTCGTATGCCAACAAATATCGCATGCTAACCATATTGAACGGCGGCGGCGCCTCGTCCTGTACGCTGACAGGACTCCAGCAGTATACGCTCTATGAATTTTTCATTGTGCCATTTTACAAATCCGTCGAGGGCAAACCTTCAAATTCGCGCCTGGCGCGCACCCTCGAAGATGGTGAGTATTCCATATCCTTTGCTTCTTTGATGTATTATTTATGTGGAGCCAAGTAGGCAAATATGCAGTTGTCTATTGCCCGCCCGGCGCCTAATGAACCGGCTAAATCGCAGCGAAATCCAACAAACCATATAAATGCCTACACAACCAACCAACCAACCCCCAGCAACAACCCTCCGCAGCGGGGGGTTGTTCTGTCGACTCTTCCATCTGACAAATGCAGCAGCGGCAACAGCTGGGCTAGGGGTTGGGGGGCTGTTCGCATTGCAACAATAACCTCTAATACAATAAAAGGATATGTGCGCGAAACGGAAACTGCGTCACATAAATGCCGGGCCAGGCTAGGCCAGGCCAGGTCCTGAGCCTTAACCGAGCCTTATCCCAAGCTGGCATCAGCTGCTATGCGGGTCCCATAATCGCATATAATTTTGAGGGTCGCACAAAAAACCAAAAGGAAAAAAAATAGCGAAAATTTTGCACTGGGGTGTCAACGACTGCCAAATACTCGCTCGCAGTTCAATAACAACTTGATGCAGGGTGTTCGACAAGAGATCAATAAGAGTTTATAGACTTTTTTGATTTGCCAGACCTGAAAATATTTTTGGATTGAAACTTGGAAGAGCTTATCAGAAGTTTTTTATTCCTCAGCTCGAAGGCTGTGGAAGAATTGAGTTATTCCGATTTGCATAATAATTATTGATTACCTTTTAGAGGAGCTTATCAGTAATCTTTATTCCATAAGTCTAGCGGAAGATATAGATATCTTCCGATTTGCCCCGTATCCTGTCTCTGTATCTGTAAAGTATGTCTTTGGTTTACCCACACAATTTGTTAGCCCTATTGTCCCTTATCGGGACACAAAACCAATATACCCTTTCTATCACTTTGTGAACGAGTATGGAAACTGGCAAAAGGTTGGGGTTCCCTTTTGGATATGGCAAATAAAAAGTATGTCAGTCATTGAACACTGCAAAAAGCGAATCATGCGTGTGCAAAGCCTGTGGAATGCGAACTAAAAGGAATAAAAAGCGGTGCAAAAGGGATATCAAGCAGCAGGATAACGCGGCAAGCACGTAGGCTCAGGTTCCAGCACACGTGGCTGACGAGCGAGAGTAACTCATCCGTGTGTGTGTGTGTGTGTTGAGTGTGTTGAATACTTGATGTGGCGATTTACATGTGTTGCATGTGGCAGACAGGTGAAAGGATTCGCTCAATGACTCCACATATGCCTAAGGAATGTGCCCTGAGGCTAAACTTGTAATTATTTGTGTAGGGAGGAACGTGAAAATATTTTAAAAATAGAAGAGCTAGGATATTCCGCGTCGGTTCGCAATAATAAAGTCTGTCGTTGGAAGGAAGGGTAAACGTTTGGAATAGAGGCTAAACACAAGAAATGGAATAAATTATGTCGATTTCAGGCTAAAGACTTCAGACTGGGCAAGAAATTTACGACTCTAGTAATATCAAATGGTAGAAATGCCTAAGTAAGACCATACACAAAAGTGGGGACATTTTAGGTGTAGCTTGAGAAAGAAGTTTTGGAGCATATGCTAATAGAGAAACTAAAGAAATAATGGGAATCTTGTGATCAAGTGTATTAGACCGTAACAACAGATTAACAGACTTCCTTAAGAGCAACAAAAATATGTAGAGTTCTTAAAGGTGACCCATCTTTTGATTGGAACCAGTTACTGACCGAGCCCGGACTGAAGAGAACTCATACTTATCTACAAATTGTTTATATCTTATCTGCGATATATAAATATACTTGCCTTTTCACAAGATATTTATCAAATCGAGTAGCTGTAGGCATTCAACGGTATACAACGGATCTTAAACATCACATTTAACATTAACAGTTTGGGAATTGTGAGCGAATCAACGAATTAGCTTGACATTTGGCATAAGTCTGCTCTGCGCCTTACGAAAGTCTATTCTCGGTTATTTTCCTAAATTCAACTTTTCTTTTTCTGTTGGGGGAATTCTTGTGCGGTTGCAAGTCAGTGTTGTTGGCTTTCCTAAACTTCTACAACATATATGTTTTGTGTTCTCTGCTTTTTAAATCTTTGATTGCCTAGCTTAAAAAACTCACACAAGTTCGGCATATCTGAGCGAAAACTTGGCGTTACCGACTTTGTTCGTAAGCTTCACTGTGACTAAGACACATATTCTCCGATAAGACTGTCCAAAATTTCAGCTCAACATTTTTGCAATCACGCTCTTTCTCTCCTCCTTTCCCCCTTTCCGCCTTTCCCAGGCGAAACTTTGCAGACAGGTTTATCACTTCATTTTATCACCGAAAAAACTTCAAAGAAGCGCGGCAAAAAGTGAACAATTCTCAATGAGGCGACTTTTTACAAAATAATTAAATACAAGAAAGAGAAATGAGAGCAAACGATAAAAAGGGAGAGAGACAGAGGCAGCAGAGTTGCAACTACGGCCAGTGTTGCCAACCGTAGCTATAGAAAATTAGCTGAATGCAGTGTTAAAAATAGCTCTAAATAGCCTTATTAGCTTTTTAATTGCTAAAACCTGTCATAAAAAATTAAAAAAAAAATAGCTAAATCATTTTAGTATATCCACCAATTACGGCCACTTCTGAAAATAGCCAAATTTGGCTATAAAATAGCTGAATAGGCAACACAGGACACGGCTTTGGGAATGTCATGGATGGCAAACGTTGAATGAGAGCTGGTTTATAGAAGGAGGGCATGGCGTGGGAGGCGGCGGAGACACAGTGCCGCAAATAAGTCAACAGACGCTGCTGCTGCTGCAATATGAAATGCACAAACGTCGCGCCTTGGCACCAAAGCGCCCTCTGTCTGCCCGAAAGTGCGACTTGTGGGTTTGGGTCGCTTTTGTCCCTGTTTTGCGGATCTGCGGCGTCTGCTCCGCAAATCAAAACTCATTTCGTATGCATCACATTTCCACTTGTGACTTTTTGTTGACAACAACAACAACAAGAAGAACAGCAGCAAAAACTCAAAGAAATTGCCAACGCAATTGTGTAAAGATAAACAACAATTATTGCTGCTAGGTATATGAAGAGCAGCCCCTCACGCCCTCACTCACAAAGCCTCCCTCCTGGCAAAGTGTTGCAGTGCCTCGCAATGCAAATTTGATGCGCGTTTGGAAATCCTCCTCGCACTGGATTAGGTTAGGGGTTTGGGGGCAAGCAGAACGGGGGCAAATGAAAATCCACACAGGAAGCATTTGGCACAGGTCCTTCAGCAAAAACGGAACTGGGCGAATAAAGGATGTAGGTACAAAAATAGCTAAGGCGTGCAAAGAAATGTGCAAGTATCTGAAGGCGTCTAGTGAATGCTCTGCAATTGCTTAAAAATGGAGGAAATATTGAATATTGAATACAAAAATGATCCAGTCAAGTTTTAAATAAGAAGAAAATATTAACAGATACTTTTGAAGCTGATCTAAAATGTGAAACAGGAAAACCAGCTAATTAAATATTTAAAAATCGAAAGTTGGCCAAAAGCAGCATCAAAGAGAGCATTTTAATTAAAAAAATTCTTGGCAGATATTTTAAATATACTCGAAATTGGATGTGAATAATGTGTGGATTTAATAGAAAAACGTGCTTTTGTTTATTTATTTGAAACTTTAGCACACTAATATTAAAGTGCTGTAAAGAATGATACTAATGACTTTAGAACATTGCCCAACACTTGTTGAACTAAATTTTCCTAAAAAGTAGCACCTAGTTCGGTCGAGTAAGATCTTATTTGAGTTAAGGATAGAAAACCGTGTCATCACATTGCATTATTCGACTGACAGATCAGCCACTTAGTCCTTTGGTTAATACACAGCTCTACTTGGTGGCAAATGGGTATAAACATCAACGGGAAACCGTCATTTCAATTGCAATTTTCCAATTGGTTTGTCAAATGTGACGTGCAACACTTTTTTCTACAATTGCCTCGAGGTCGTATATGCCACACAATGGCAGCTACGTGTTAAGCGCGTCATCAGACACGGCTAAAAAAAGAAAAGAAAATCTGAAATATATAAGAAAAGAAAAGAAAAGAAAGAGAAAAAACCGCCCTCTCCGCCATAGACAAAAAGCCTGACAAGCACTTTAGCATGTCGCAGAACAACAACAACAACAGCAGCAGGTAAAGAAACAAAGCCAAAATGAAAATAAAAGAGGAATCGCAGCAGCACTCGCTCCTAAGTATACCTAGGCTAACCCTATATACATATACCCACAAGAGACAGGCACCTATTTAGAGATGTTGTTGCTGTTGTTGTTTCGCATTCGCACGTGTGTTTATTTAAAGAAATTGCTTCAACCGTCGCCAGACACACAGTCAGAGATCTGCTCGGTTAGTTAGCGGCAGTTGCTAGGGGTAGGGTGTAGGTAAATGCCGGCGACAGCAGGAAATAAATAAACAAATGAAGATGAGCTTTTGAAGTGTGGCAACGTGAGGTGCCGTGATAAATGCAGCCACTTCATATGCGCGTCCCGCTTCTAAAAATACTCCGTCACCAATGGCGGGTGCTGGACGCTACCCGGAACTGTGCCCGAAACCCGACTGCTGCTCAACAGCTAACCCACTAAATGGCAATTAATTAGAGCAGCCGCCAGCAGACGCGGCTCATTAGAGCGCGCCGCCAGCAGCTGGCGCCACAATCAAAAACGCATTTCCAGCCGAAACCCCAAGAAAACCCTGGAAAACCCATCCTAACTCATCTTTTGCATATATCTTTGTTTATTCTTTTTTTTAGTTCCCAATGAGGCGCCTTTTGGCATGGAGGCCATTCTGCTAAATGCCTCCGCGGTCTTTTTGAAGTGGAAGGCACCCGAACTGAAGGAGGAGCATGGTATGTAGATTCCCCACCTCCCACTTAACCCATTTTCCCACTCATTAACCCCCGACTTTAACCCTTGTGCAGGTCTTTTGCTCTACTATCACGTTATTGTGCGCGGCATCGATACGGCTCACAATTTCTCGCGCATATTGACCAATGTGACAATTGATGCAGCTTCGCCCACGCTCGTTTTGGCCAATCTTACGGAGGGCGTCATGTATACGGTGGGCGTGGCAGCGGGCAATAATGCTGGCATTGGACCCTACTGTGTGCCGGCCACACTGCGTCTGGACCCGATTACCAAGCGTCTGGATCCGTTTATCAATCAGCGGTAAGTAGACAATTTTTATAAAACTACAGTGAAGCTTCACTATGAAAGATTTACAGTATATTTAAAGTTGGATTTTGTAAAATCTTCCCTGTAGAAAATAGTTTGTCGTACAGAAAATACTATTTGTTAAAAGAAAATTGTTTTATTATGATATAAAACAAGATTTGGACTTCGAAGCTGAAGAAATATTTATAAAATACTTTATAGAGATGTTATTTATAGTGGAGTTCCACTGCATAGTTTGAAATTGCATAATCAAGGCTCACAAAATTGCGTAAGGAACTTTATCGAACATTTTGTTAAAATACGTAGACTTTAGTTATAAAGAGGTTTTACTGTTTACTCAAAAAAAAAAATATATAAATATTTAAAGGAGCTTTCTTATAAGACAAATTATCATTTTTAAGCTTAAAAAGTCTTTTGATAAAGTGACATTTCACTACATGCGAAATATATCGATTGAAATCCCAAATGCAAACAAGAAATGCTTAGGCACAGCCAACTTAGCAAGGACATTCTACACTTTAGCGTTGCCAGATCGTTTAGATTTTCCGTAAATTAACCAGATCTTCTTTTAATTAATTTATTTGATTTTCGTTTATCTTGTTTCTGCAGCTATCCCATCAATCAGGATCATGTGAACGACGTGCTGACACAGCCCTGGTTCATAATACTCCTGGGCGCCATACTGGCCATCATGATGTTATCCTTTGGCGCGATGGTCTTTGTGAAGCGCAAGCACATGATGATGAAACAGTCCGCGCTGAATACCATGCGAGGTGAGTACCCGAAATAACCAACTCTCTTCTTTTTTTTTCTGCCCCGCCACATCCGAGCTGCATCCGTTGCGTTCAGCTTGGTGGCGCTTCCTTCCTAGCTAGAATTTTTGCACACACACACACACACACATATAAAGATTTACATTTGCATGTATAAATAACGCTAATTTTCCATTGTTAGCGCCACATGCACACACACACACAACAAAATAGGTGCGAATAAATATTTTAGCAGGGAGCACAGCACAAATTTTCATCCCGGGCACATAATAGAAATTAACATTTTGCACGTGACGTTCTATGCTCGGGAGTAAACCGCCTCCTCCTGCTCCTCCCCTGCCCCTCTTCAGCTGCAATTATGCATTTAGTTTTGTGTGCATTATTAACCAACAAGTTGTGTGTGTGCGTGCGTGTGTGTGTGGCGTGTGGTGTGTCCCTGGCAATGTTCAACACTTGCAGTTGGGGGCACAGCTTGTGGTCTAATTGAAATTAGCAGCATTACGAGAAACCAAATCGGGTAAGGGACTTGTGGGTGGAAGGGGAAGGGGGGGAGGGAGGCACAGGGCGTTAAGCCTGTAAACTGCCGCATGTGGCACTGATGTTTAGGCTTTCGGTTTAGCTGGTTGCACAGTAAACGCTGCTCGTCGGCTTGTGGCACGACGCAATGAACAGGGCATAGGCAAATTAAACTCGTGGGCGTGCAAATAGTATTCGATTTCGGTCTAAAGATGTGAATGGATTAGGCAATGGATATTGAAAATTAGGAAATGTCACTCAAGTGACTACTACTGCTAACTACTACTACCACCTTCTACTTCTGCCAACTACTACTACCTTTTAGTACCACCAAATACTTCTACTAACTCCTACTACTACCAAAAACTACTACTATCCAGTTTATCTGTTACTAATTCTACTACTATCCACTATATCTACTACTTTCTACTACCACTACTACTTCTACTATTACTATTACTACTTTTAATACTGCTTTGACTACTACTTCTACTACTACTATTCTGATTCTACCTACTACTACTTTTACTACTACCGCTTCTATCTAATACTACTACTGCTTTTCCTACTACTGCTACTACTACCACTTCTATCAACTACTACTTCTACTAACACTACTACTAGTACTACTATTGCTACTACTACTTCTACTACTACTATTGAATGTTTATATTAAGGCGCTTTCAATGCCCCTAGTCGAGCGACTCGTTACCTTTAAAAAACACAACTACCTACTTATATGTATGTACAATCAATCGACTTAGTTATCTTTTTCCTTTTTGCTTTTGAACATATGCCAACATCTGCTAGTTGGCACATTTAATAGTCATAAAAGGAGCTTAAAATATATTTTTAAAGCGCTTCAAAAAGTCAGCTCTATGCAAACTTTTAGCGAAAGCGTATTAAGAACAAGTCCGCAAAGCCCGCATGTTGACTATTATTTTCAATTTCTATAGTTTACAAAATAGTTAGCGATGTTTTTTTCACTTTTATTTTTGTGTTCATGGTCGTAAGTGTAGACAACAACATTGCTTTTCAACTTTGGCATTGTTCAACAAGCCGCGGCTAACCGACATTTTAAAACGAGCGCGGAAAAAAGGCGAAAAGTGGGCGAAAAAGAGGTGCAAAAAAAGTGCATTGCATATTCATGGGCGCCAGTTGCACATAAACTAAGCAGCAAAAAGCGCAAAGCTTTTCATGCAGTTCACCTGAACAGCCATAGACAATAAAAACGCGCCCAGGCCCGCCCCGCGACGGCAACAAGCGCCATAAAATACTCGCTTGATGCGCAGTTATAACCCGGGGACAGTTTAATTGGTGCATTTTTTATGCAATAATTTTTTGTTGCTCGAAAGTATGCAACACATTTTTGCGCAAGCGACGGGCGCCAACTGGAAAATTGACAATAATTTATTTGATTTTTCACTGTGTGAGTGTGAGTGTGTGTCGGTGACAATAGGGGAAATTGCGCATACGCCCCCTTGACCCCTGGCATAATATTATTTTAATGCGCTGAATTTATAGCACTGCAGCGCGTAGCATTGAAATCCCATAAGCTAACCAAAATCACTTTCGCCGCAATTTCGCCAACTCTTTTTTTTCAAAGGTTTACAATAAAAATGTAAATATGTTGAAAAATTCAATTCAATTCAAGCAGTATCAAAAGTAAATGAAAATTCTTAAAATGTTTAGAAAAGTGTTTGCTTTTGCAGCGAAATTGTTTTTGGGAACAACCCAAACACTGCGTTGGCCTTTGTTTTATATTTTTATGTCTTTTTGTTTATTTCCGGCAACAATTTATTTGGTTGCCAATTTGTTGCAAAACATTTAATTGCTCTGTCTCTCACACTCTCTCTCTCTCTCTCTCTCTCTCTCTCTCTCACACTGTTTCTGGTTTCTCTCACCTGCAGGCAATCACACGAGCGACGTGCTCAAAATGCCGAGTCTGTCGACGCGCAATGGCAACGGCTACTGGCTGGATGCCTCCACCGGCGGCATGGTGTGGCGCACCTCGCCCAGCGGCGACACCCTCGACATGCAGAAGGATCACATTGCCGACTATGCGCCCGTTTGCGGTGCAAGTGGTGCAAGCTCTGGCGGCGCCACCGGCAGCAGCAGCAGCGGCGGCGGCGGCAATGGCAACGGCAACGGCGGCGGCATCGATGATATTCATGGACACGCTGGCGAACGCAATCATCAGCGGTAAGTTTTTTTTTATTTTACACAGTTAGGTAGCCGGAAAATGCCGGGGCAATGCGAAAAAAATGAAACTGGGGACCCACTCAAAGCGAGGACGACAATAAAAATTCACCAAACTGTGAAATTGCATTTTTCTGGCGCGTCGCAAAAATGTTTTCGGCAACTTTCTTTTTTTTTTTTGAGAGAGATTTTTGTTTTCGTTTGGCAACGGCGCCGGGCAGCAAAATCAAGTTAGAAATGGAGATGTTGCCACGCTATTTATGTTGATTTTTGCAGCAGCCAGTGGACAGTTCCCGGCGGCGACCAGCTCCCGGTGGACAGACAGCTCACATAGTAGTTTTCAGCTCCCCCGTTGGCACAAATGTAATTATCGGGGTGTCGGGTAGTAGTTGGGCTACCTTTCCATTTGTCTAGCTTTAAGTTGGAAAGCTTTAAGCTTGCCCTTGCTGCCAAATGTAGCACACTTTTCAGGGGGGAAGTGTCTGGCATATGTGCTAACAAAATTGTGTTTCTTTTTGTTTTAAATAAAACCCCGTACCTCGAGCCAGCCAAAACAAATATTTTATAAATGGAAAGGTTGCCAAAACCAGCTTCAAAAACTATTTCTTTATTCTTTTTTTTCTTCCATTTTTATATAAATATAAATGTTTTTTTTTAATATTCAAATGAAATATTCAGAAAAAAAAACAGAGAAAAGGCCCACATATTTACAAGACTTTGACATTTTTTATAGTAAATAGTTTAGTTAAATATATTTAGTCGCATTTATCACAAACAGGGTATTACAAATTCGTCACAACTTGCTCCAGTTGCATTAAATTTTTTGTATGCCGCCGACAGCTTTATTTTGTGCAAAACATTTTGGAGTACAGCCCGAAATATGTTTTCCATGTTGTTTGAATTTATTTATTTCTAAATGTTTATTTTTTTTTTCTGTTACATTTCGCATAATTCATTTATGTTTCGTCCGTGGAATGGTTAATCAAAGCTGGTAACATAATATGCAACACAGCAATTGCAGGCGCGGCTAATTTATTTGTCTGGCAATCAGAAGGCATAAAATAATTGTTTGCGTTTTGTAGATGTTGTTGAATTTGGGGAAAAATGTTTGCGCTATTTCGCCAAAATGGCCAAAAATCGTAATTGTTATTTATTTGTGGCTAATTTTGTGCTGGCCACAAATTACGCATAGCAGAGGTCACAGATTTAATCCAATTAAATAATTGATGCACAAGGAAGCACATCAAAAGCACACACAATTTTATAAATGTTTAAAGAGTTTTAGTTGGGCAAATGCTCAGAGTGTGCTTCATAATAATTCCCCGCGAATTGGCCAAACAGCAAAAATCACAGATGTCTACCAAATGGCAATTAAATGCCAATCAAGCGTAAAAAGCTGAAGTGTGCCATCCAACAAAAAAAACAGCACAGATACAGCAAGTAGCATATATCAATAAAAATAAAAGCAGCAGGAAATGAAATAAATATAAATTTAAATAAATTTCGATTTATCCATAATTTAAATGCAATTTTCCGTGCGACTACTGTGCGCATAAATTTCTGCCCGACATAATTAAAATTATTTTCGCACACTTAATTAGTCATTAAAAACACAAATTGAAAATGTGCGCAATTCAACGCAAAAATTAATAATGATTGCAACAAAATTGTGCGAGCGAGCGAAATGTTCAGCAACAATAACAATAACAATTGTAATAACAATAACAATATAAAAGTAATCACAATATAATGAGTGTCATATGTGCGAAAATAAAAATGTGAGAGAAAAAAAGAAGCAGCATTCGTTATGAGCTGGGGTCACTTTTAATGCTATTTTATCAGTCAGAATAAAGACAGTTTAATATGATTTTACGTAGAGTTTCAAGAGGAATGATAATATCTAGATATATATATTTAGGCACCAATTTCATGATGCGAAACTTGTGAAAAAAAGTGTGGGGAAAAAATTTAAACTTTATTTAAATATTTAAATAGCTTAACCAATTTTTATAAAACTAAACCAAAGCATATCGAGCTAGTTCCAATTATAATAAAAAAGCTGGCATCTCTGACCAATTCTGCACATCATTCTAGCCAGGTGGCAACGCTCGCTGGGACTGGGGTCACCTTTAATGCAATTTAAGCAGTCAGTAAAATATATCAGCTACGATAAAGATAGTTAAATAACCTTTTTACATAGAATTTCAAGGGAAATAATAATATCTAGAAATATATATTTATGTAGACAGACTTTCATCTATGTGGGGCACAGTTTAGGCAACAATTTTGTAATGAGAAGGTTGTGCAGAGCAAATGGAAAGAAAAAAGTTAATCATTCGTAAAATATATATGTATATATAAAGCCAAACATATTTTAAGATAACTAAGCCTAAGCGCCTGACGAACTTATTCCAAATATAATTAAAAACTGTGGCATCTCTGACCACAGCATTTCAGCCTGGTGGCAACGCCTGCTGGGACTGTAGCGAGTTATTGCAGCGAGTGATATTCACTCGTCGCTTAGCGCAAAACACTTTCAATTATAATTTAAAATTTTGGCATTTTCATACTCCCAATTATTCAACTCCACGTTTTTGTAAACCCAATTCGCTCGAATTAAACACAATTCTTCATAGCTTGGCCAAACTGCGTTCCATTTAAACTACTTACAGTCGGCTATTTTTTTTTTAAACATAGTTTCCACTGACATTTAACTCTGACCCCGGCTGGCCCCCTTTTAGAGCGGTACAAAGGACTCATTCAGTGCAGACATTTCCCTTCGCCAAATGAAAACTCATTAAGGGCATTAAAAGCGTATTTTGAAATGCACGCACCGGAGTTTTTTTCACGTCGACTGCGCCATGGCGACTCCATCAATACGCCGTATATACATACATACATATTTTAGTCAGCTTTTAGCTGCTTTCGCTTTACTTTTTTTTTGCTTTCCCTCCGGCTGCTTTTTAATCCGCTTTCAGTATTTAAATACGAAAATAATGTTAAAAATTTTGTATTTGAGGGTGAATATTTCGCTTCTTTTGCATACCCTGTAATTAAATGAAAGGTAGGAGTGGGTAGCTTAGGTTCTGAGTGTCTGAACTTATAGGAATATATACTTTTTATTTTGTTTGGCATTAACAATTGATTAAAGTTCGAAATGTTCATTTGTCTGTCCGTCCAACTGCCGATCTTACTGAATAGACCCTTCATCTCAGGATCTCAGGAACTATAAGGGCTAGACCTCAGAAATTTGGTATCTGGCTGCTTTAATTCATATAATTTACGATTTACTAAAAATTTAGTCAAAAAAGAAACTCAAAATTATAACATTAAGAGTCTTGATTTGTATATTATATAGAGCTTGAAATTTCATTATTATAACCTAAAAACTGCTTGGAAAACACTGAGCTGGAAAAGTATATGCCTTTAAGGCATTTATAACTTGCCTACAGGGTATTTGCAGAGCAATCATCTAGCACTTATTCTCATCAATTCCTGCTTAATTTTCAGATAATTAACATTTAAATGAAATACAATTTGTATTAGGAAGCATTACACCTATTAACTGAGTATCTCCTAGACGAGAACTTTTAGCTTTAGCTTTTTTTCTTTACTTTTTGCCCCTGCTTATTTATCTGAGTGCGTGAGTCGCGTTCAAAATGGAGTCAGTTGGAGCTGGTGATAAGTATTATCGCTGCTTAGAGCCGGGTCCATTTGCACAACATTAGTTGGGTTAACGGGCAGCTGGGCGGGGGCGGAAGGGCGGGGGGCAGTTGGGCGCTCAGGTGTGAATATGTAAAATGTTAAATCCGAAATAAATTCCATTTTTACACATGAGCACGCGCCGCTGCATGAACGCTGCTCGTGGATCTGGTTCCGGGCGCAGGCGAAATGCAAATTTCCGCTCCGACTGCAGACCGCACGCCATAAATTCCCAGCCAAGCAGCGACCGAGCACTGCCCGCCGCCCGAAAAATCATACGAACCGACAAATTTATAACCGAAAAATGTTTTCCCTGCTGCCACTTCAGGCCCCTTTCACAATCCTTTCGTACGTTTTGGGCGTGGGAATATTGTAATAAACAAGCGACGGCAATAAATGTTTTTCCCCTTTTGTTTTTATCTCTTCATTTGCAGCTACGTGGGCGAGTACTCCAATATACCCACCGACTATGCGGAGGTGTCCAGCTTTGGCAAGGCGCCCAGCGAGTATGGACGCCACGGCAATGCCTCACCCGCGCCCTACGCCACCTCGGCCATACTCAATCCCGGCCAGCAGCAGCAACAGCAGCCGCGTTATCAGCAGCGTCCAGGCCCAGCTGGGCTGCCCGGCTCCTATGGCATGCAGCGACCCATGCATCCGCATTACCAGCCACAGCAGCAGCTGCAGCAACAGCAGCCACACTCGAGCGCGAACATCTATCAGCAAATGTCCACCACCGGCGAGATCTATCCCAGCAATACGGCCGGCGCGCGCTCCGTCTATTCGGATCAGTATTATTATCCCAAGGACAAGCACATGCATATGCACATCACGGAAAATAAGCTCAGCAACTGCCACACCTATGAGGCGGCGCCCAATGGCGGCCATCAGCAGCAGCAGCAACAGCAGCAGCAGCAGCTGGCATCGACTGGCGGCGGCAACTCGACCCAATTTGCCAGCGTGCGGCGGCAGCAGCTGCCACATGGCTGCAGCATTGGACGGGACAGTGCGCGCTTTAAGGTGCTCAACGCCGGCCCGGCTCAGGCTCTGGATCAGACGCTGGCCAAGAGCCATCAGCAGAATCTGCTTGACTTAGATGGCTCCTCCTTCTGTTACAATGGCTTGGCGGACTCTGGCTGCGGCGGCTCACCCTCGCCCATGGCCATGCTCATGTCGCACGAGGATGAGCACGCGCTTTATCACACGGCCGATGGCGATCTGGATGACATGGAGCGTCTTTATGTCAAGGTCGATGATCAGCAGCAACCGGTCTCGCAGCAGCAGCAACAATTGCTGCCCTTGGTGCCCCACTCGCAGCCACATCAGCAGCCGCTGGAGCCGCAATCCTGGCGTGCTCAAGGCACACGCGGCGGCCGCAAGACGCACGCCGAGGAGCCGCTGGCCAAGGAGGCCAGCGAGCTGATCTATGCGCCCGGCAGCGTGGCCAGCGAGCGGAGTTTGCTGAGCAACTCCGGCAGCGGCAGCAGCAATCAGCAGCCTTGCCACAATGTCTGACCCCAGCTGGGTCAGCTGTCGGCCCAGACGCAGGCGCAGGAACAGCTATATGCGCGGGAGGTGCGCGAGCTGCTCGCTTGGTGCGAGCGCTTCAACAACGGCGGCGCAGAGAACTTTGATTAAGCGAATAACTGGGAGCATACAGCTTGCGCTGACTGTTGACTGTGCTTTCAAGTTGAGTTCAGGCGAGTCAGTTAACCGAAAGTCATAGAATCCACAAAATTAAATAGAGAGAAGTACATATAGAGAGCCAAGTGATAGCTTTAAGTTGAGCTTTAAAACTTGCGATAAAGCTTACTTAAAGCTCCCATTTGCTTGCCTTGATTTGTTTTTCATCAAATGTGAGTTAAAGAAAAGTAAGAACAGTGCAAGTAGCTTGAACTTGAAAAGCGTTTGGTAAGAAAAACAGTCTTCGGAGCATAGTACTTGTAATAAACTAAGCATTTAGAAAGCTTCTTAAAAAGCATATTAATATGCGCATTTATACGCTCGAAAGCTCGTTAAAGCTTTCATGAGCTTTAAAGTTTACGGCTCTGCCTTTTAGCTGTAGTGCTTAGCGATCTTAGCTGCATTCAGTCAATGCGATTAAGCTTGCTTAAAGCTGTACTTCTCCCTTAAAGCTCTTTAACAAATTGCTCTTAATACCTGTTAACTGAGACGCGTGAGCTCGACTTAAGCGTGATGTTCTACTGCGAATTTGATGCGTATTTGGTTTATGATTCATGTGTATTGTTATAACTAAATTTCTCGGATGTTTTTTAATGCCCATCCTAAGTGCATTTGTCACCAATGCTGTGACTAAGACTGAGAGCATTTGTGAGTTAAGTTAATAATTTTAAAAAGGTTTCGTTCTTCAACTACTCATAATGAAGCTGAGTTGACTGTTGACCAATCCAAGCGGCGATTGGCTCTATGCTAGTGATAGACTAACTACCCACACACACACACAATCTGTCTCCCTCTCTCGCTCTCTATCTAGCTCTCCCTCTCTCTTTGCTTTACTGCGCAGTTTAGACTTAGTTTTAGCTATAGATGATTGTAAATGTTAAAGAAACGTATGATAAGTTCCTCCAAGTATGCGGGCAGCTAAAGCCGGCGCTTAAAGTTATACTAATTGGTTAGTTAGATTGTTATTAAACAGCTTAATCAATAACTAAATATAATAAATTATGTAAAACTATTTGGTAATTGTATATAATGTATTAAGCTAGACATATACGAAATTTCAATTGTATTCGAATATGCAAGTAGACAACTATGAATAACAAGTGAATCAAATTGTGCATATAGTAATTTAAATACCATTATAGCAGAGCCCTTTATTTAGTTGTTAGACAAATACATATATATAAAATATAACATATAACTATATATACAACTACTTATGTAATTAGTGCGTAATTACCACCAGGCATATATGACAAAACTCCTTCAATTTAATGGCTAAACACAATTTGTAATTCCCATTTACTTTCTAGCTGCCGCACTAATGAACTGTACTTTGGCATAAGGCAGACAATTAGATATGCATTTACATATACATATGTGACTGCCAGCCCCATACCATATACATATATACACACACAATAATATAATTAAGGCGAAACTTAAAAAATTTTTTGGGGGGGGTTTGGGTTTTTTGTTTTGTTTTTTTTTTTTTTTTTTAATTATTTTTTTTTTTTTTTTTTTTGTTATTTTTTTTTTTTTTGTGTTTTTTGTGTGAATGAAGTAGTTTTTTTTTTTAGTTTATATTTTATTTTTTTTTTATATATTTTTGTATATGGTGAATATGGGGGGGGTTTTTTTGTGTGGGGTGGTGTTTGTTTGGGTTTTTTGGGGGGGGGGGGTTTTGGATGGTAGGGTTTGAAAATTTGATTGATAGGTGGGTTGTGTTTTATTTGTGGATTTAGTTTTTGTATTTTTGATGGTTTATGTAGTTTGTGTTGGTTTGTAGGTGGGGGGGTGGTAAGGAAAGAGGGAGGGGGGGGGGGGAGTTATTTATTGAAATTAGGGATGGGGAGGGGGGGTGAAGGAAAAGGAAGGGGGGGGGGGGTGGGGGGGGGGGGGGAGGGTGGGGGGTGTGTTTGGTGTAGTGGTGTGTGAAGGGGGGGGGGGGGGGAGGGGAGGTTGGGGGAGGGGGGTGGGGGGGGGGGGGGGGGGGGGGGGGGGGGGGGGTGTTGGTAGTTGATGGGGGGGGGGGGGGGGGGGGGGGGGGTGGGTTGTGGGGTGGTTTGGGGGGGGGTATACATATATTCAAGCATATAACATGAAACATAAAATATTAAATGCATATATCATAAAATATTCGTATGTATGTTGTTTATCAATTAGAAAATACTGAAATTAAGTGTATGTCTATGTGTAATTATTGATATTGAATACGCGTATTTACAATGTAGCAATTAAAATGCAAATAAAAATGCCATAATTATGAAATTCAAACACAAAACAATCGTATCGCATATTTATTCCATAATTGTTTGCATTGCAAAGTGAACTAAAGTCAATACAACCGCTGCAAATGGCGTTTTTTTGGAAAACGTAATGAAAGCATTATTTGTACTTTCTAATATACATATGTTCATAAATCAAGTTTAGTTCTTATAGATCGAGTCAATACCTTAAGGAGCACAGCTGAAGAATGGAAGAAATAGGCGCGATTACATTTTATTTTGCGCAAGAAAGTAGGCAACATTATTTTACATTTTCAATTGAGCTACGTTAGAAATGCGGTCAATGCTCATGATAGCAAGAAAGTTGCTAGATTCTTTCTGAGAAATAGCTACATTAAATTTAACATTTGAAAATCAAGACAATTCTATGCGGCTGATGAATTTACTAAGCGATGACATTTTATTTAGCGCATAAAAGTAGGCAACACATGTTTTGAGTACGACATTTTAATAGTTAGCTTTTGCTGCTAGGTCCCTTTGTTTAATATGTATATATTATACTATAAACAAGAACTGTGCTACCTATAATTGGCGGCTATAGCTAGTTACATATATGTGAGGGAAATTTAACTCTTAGGACTTACAGCTATATCAACTAAGGTAGCAAAATTAGACAATAGCCCGTAATAGAAGGATTTACTTATAAATTAAAGTAAGTGGATCTGCATATTACATAAGAAAAATTATATATATGCGTCTTATAGGTATTAAAGATAGCTCCTAAGACATTCTTCGCATTTTAACCGTAGAAATCCAAATTCAGGAGAAAAAGGTTACCAGCTGTTCTGATCGCTAGTCGATTAGCGCCTTAAAATCAGTTTAATATTCTTATTAAACTCCTTTGGGCCTTTTAATCTTTTAGTCCATAGTTAGTTTTAGTTCGAGTCTCGCCCTTAATTTTAAGATATTTTAGAGAAAAACTTTATCAGCGCTCAAAAGTAGGCAACCCAAACTTATATTTTAAAAAACCTTTCCCAACACAATCGCTCAGGTGTAGAACTAATTGAAAAGTTACCACGCGCCACGTTTAACAGCTACCCATGCAACAGCTACCCCATTTAGCGCTCCCCGCTTTGAATCTAGTTTCAACAAAGCAACTCGTTTTTAATTAGCTGCAAAAACCCAAATTATGCATATACCCAGATTCAATGTGCGTTTGTGTGTGTGTGTGTGTGACCGCGCCCATTTTAACTACAAAATAATTACGTGCTAGGCAATTAATTGCCAAGGGGTTACAGTACCACACACAAAAAAAACTCACGTGCGCCATGTGGTAACATCCGGCAGCCATTTGTTACAAATCGACAGCCACTTCCGGTGCGCGTATGTATGCCCTGTTCGGGGGGCAAGTGGCAAATGCGAGCACACCAACATTTGTTATGAGCGGTTTGTTGTAACATGCCGGAAAAATAAAAAGGAAAATGCATTACAAAATGTGCTTAATGCAAATTTAATCACTGTATGACAGATGGGCGAGGGGGGATGCTTACAATTGCATATGTTGTCTATGGTATTAGAGAACTCTGTTGTAAATATGATTACTAGAGAATAACAGCATAAGTTGGTATTATGCGCTATAAATAAATAAACAGCATTTATACAAGTACAAGTGTACATGTGCACAGTGGAAATCGCACAAATGTTTTGTTTCGAATAAAAATATATATAATAATATATGATGAATAAATAAATAGATAAATTATAAAAATAAATATAAACCAAGTGAAATACAAAATTTGGTTAATTTTTACGTTCAACTTGTCCTAACAAATTTAATTTAGTGGTTCACAATTAAAAACAATTCGAACTGCACAAATAGTCCTATTAACACATTGAGCAAATAAAATGATTTGTAATAAATAAATAAACAATAAATTATTAATATAAATATAAATATAAATGAATTTAAAAAAATAAAAATATATGATAAATAAGTAAACATAGAAATTTTATAAATATATAATTTAAAAACAAATATATTATAAAATAAATATTGCCCATTTATTTATTTTTAAAATAAAATGAAGTCCAGCATAAAATTGGTAAGCCGTAAAAATGTAATAAAAACTAAGAAGCAATTTTTTTACAATTCAGAAAAAATTCCAGACGAACAACAAAAATACTCCGTTAAACACATATTCGCATATTCTCTTTATGTTCGCATAATGCACTTGTTAAAAATTTGCGCAATTTCTGCCTCATTTTCAGCTAGAGAAGAATCGTTTTTTTTTTTATGCCATGGCACTTGCTGGCAATCAATTATGTAGAAAATGTTGCCAGTTCATAAAAGTTGCTATCATTAATATGTAAACAATCGCAGCAATTGTTTTGAAAGTGCCTTCCAGGCCCAGAGACAACAACATTATGATGCCGCCAGCAGCCTGTTGCCTGTTGCCTGCTTACAATGTGTCTCTGCTGCTGCTGCTGCTGGTCGTGGTGCTGGTTGGTCCTGGCTGCTGGCGAGCATAAAAACAACACATAATCATTTTATTAGCAGCAAGGCGAAACGGCGGACGCAGTGAAGCGGCGGCAAAGGATTCCGGCGGATTGTTCATCCTGTTGCCATTCGTTCGAAATGACTGAGCAACTGTGCGGAGTACGTGTTGCCCATGTTTCACTTGTTGTTGTTATTGTTGTTGTTGTTAACGCCACTTGAGTTAACATGTTGCACCAGAGATCCCATCATGTGTCAAGTGTGATGTTAATGTGTGTGTGTGCGCGTGTGTGTGCGTGTGCGACTCGGCCAGCACGTGGAAGTTTTCTCGTTAGCGAAACTAATTATCCGTTGTCGCTGTCAGCAAAATATCGTTAAACGGTAGGTGACAGTCGCACGCAGCTCTCTCTCTCTCTATTTATGTGAGTTGTGTGTGTAGCACTCGAAGTAGAGTTGATGTGCATAGTATCGTGTATGTGTGTGTGTGTGTGAGTGTGCGGGTGTCAAGACCCACACTGACCGCCATTTACTGCCACAAGAGCTTCATCAGGCTTGGCAAAGAACCAATTCTAAGAGCTATAACATGTATAAGGCAGATTTAATCCTAGCTTTGCTTATGAGAAATCAAAGTTTGATATTCGGCAAACAGAAACCAATTTCATAATCCGACAACAGTAATCAACTAAAAATAATTATAACAATTTAAATTTTTAATAATATTAAATACCTTGCTTCAGTATTTTAACGTGGCTGTATAGTAAGGGGCTTTGCATGCTTAACATACATCTATAAACATCATACAACAAACATAACATCATACACCTAAAGACCCTTAAATTCTATCGCCCATAAATACTGCTGCTCGTGTTTTTGAAAATCATTTGAATATGTTTGATATTTTCCGAGACCCTGAAATAAACTGTCGAAGAGCAGCTGAAGCATACACTATCAAGACATAGGTAAAAATTTCCCACCCCATAGCTCGCTAAAATATCATCTGATTTGCATGAGGTTTGGGTCTTTGTTTGACATCTAAAGCTGGCAAAATTATTCGTGGGCAAAATTCATGTGAAAATTCTACCCTCAAATATCCTGCTCCCCTACTCAACCGATTTTCATAAGGCTTGGCTTTTATTTTAAATTATTTCGATAGATAAGGATATCAGTATATGGTATTTCTGACTTCTGATTTCAAAGTATTTCAAATGCTTATTTTCTTTATTTTGTATTTATTTTTTTATTCCATAAGACTTAACAATGTTTAAGTCCCGGAAACGGCTCTTCTGACAAGTCCACAATATTGAACTTCCCATTACAATCGAATAGACGCCAGAATTTATGTGCGCAGCTCAGCTCATAGAAATGCAATCAACGTAAATGTCATTTGATGGCCCGAGCCTGTTAAGAAGTAGCTGTGGGGCTGACTAAAAAGTCATTGGGCCAACCTGTGCGCAGGTGGGGCAAATAGGAAATTCAAAAAAACAACGTCAGCAAATGGGAAAACTGTTTAAGTAAATTAACAATTCATTGCATGAAAAGTTTTGATATTTTGTTGGCGCACATAGGAAACAGAACTCACTGCGCTGGACGCCCCATTGACAAGGCAGTTTTATTGTTAGAAAAAAAAGAAGAAAAACGAGAGCTGAAAAGCGAGTCAAACAAACAAACAAACAAACAAAAACACAAACGGAAGCTGGCAAACAAGCGGAAGGCTCTGGCACTCAACTAATGGCAGCATAATGCGTTTATTGTGGAATCACGAGCACAAAAACAGCAGCAGCAGCAACAGACAGTCGCAGATGTGCGACCAGTTAGTCGCCGGGAAAAGCCCAGGGAAAGCCCCGCAGTGCCACACACACCACCAAAAGCAAGCGAAGGGCGGAGCGCGCGCGATAACCGAGCGCAAATGTCAACGCAAAAGTCAATCAGTGCGAGGTGGGGCAGGGCGGGGGCATTGAGGGTCGCAGACTGAAACTTAATAGAACCTGCGAAAAAACACGCACGCACTTTTCAATGGGGCAGCAGACAGGCGGCAGACAGCGCCGCATTCAAAATCAATTCAATTGAAATACATTTTTTTCATTCATTCTTTATTTTTGTTGTAGCTTTTGGGAATTGGGAGACCTTTCACTTCTTACCCCAGAGAACCATGGCCCCAACTGCCGTGTCGCTGGTTTTTGTTTGCTGCTTGAAAAGTGCCCATTGAAAACTGCCGAAAAACTGTTCATTTTCATTTTCATTTTGAGTGGCGGAAATGAATGATTTCCGCCTGCAGCCGCAGCCGCTAATGAGACGTAATGTGACGTCCATGACTGGCCCGCATAGACCAGAGTTCTACATAAGTAGATCTGCCAACTGGTTGCTCTTCTGCTGTCTCATGCTTCGCCCCGCCTACACGCCTGCCTTCACCCAAATTAATTGCCAATGCCCGTAATGTCGTTTGTCAAAAGTTGTTGCATACTTAGCGGCACGATGACAGACCAAATGAGTGGCAGCCACTTTGTGGCAGAGCCTCAACTTCGCCAGATACTTATAGCTCATTAAACAGGCGCCTGTCGAAAGTGCAGGTCATGCCACGCCCATAAACTGCCAAACGGCTGACAGACGAAATTTTGAATACGTTGAACATTTAATAAATCACATAATGAGGCGTAACAGAAAAAGATTTCAAAAATTATCTTGTAGGTTACTGTACTCAATACTAAACAGAAGGAAATATTCGGAAAAGGCCGTTATCTCTATATATAAAACTGTTTGTCCTGACTGACTGACTGACTGACTGACTGACTGACTGACTGACTGACTGACAGACTGACTGACTGACTGACTGACTGACTGACTGACTGACTGACTGACTGACTGACTGACTGATTGGTGATCAACGCACAGCCCAAACCGGAAGAGCTAGGAAGCTGAAATTTTCGCTGTAGTTACCTTATGTGATGTAGGTGCACGTTAAGACGGGGTTTCGGGAAATTCCACCCGCAAGTGGGGAAAAATCGCGAAAAAACGTTTGTATGTAACTTTTCTGTTTACCATCCGATCGGCCTCAAACTTATTTTCAAAGATCTTTGTTCAAATTCATTTGAGGGGTGTTTCACACTTTTCGAAAAATCCGTTCCTCCTTGGTGGAAATGGAGGTCAAAGATTTGGGGGGTGACGCTTCGCGCTCAAATTCATTTCCAGAGATCAATAAGAAAAATCATTTGAGACGTGTTTCACACTTTTCGCAGAATTCTAACTTCTTCGGGGGGAATGCGATTTAAAGATTTTTTGGGTGAAGTTTTAAGTTGTGTCCGATTTGCTTCAAACTTATTTTCGAAGCTCTACATAAGAACTTAATATATACGTATTCCAGCGATTTGGGAAATTCCACCCGCAACAGTGGTAAATTGGCGGAAAACGGTTGTATGAAAGTTTTTTGTTTACCATCCGATCGGCCCCAAATTTATTTTTAAAGATCTTTGTTCAAATTCATTTAAGGGGTGTTTCACACTTTTCGAAAAATCCGTTCCTCCTTGGTGGAAATGGAGGTCAAAAATTTGGTGGGTGACGTTTCGCGCTCAAATTCGTTTCCAAAGTTCTATAAGAAAAATCTTTTGAGACTCAAAGATTTTTTGTGCGAAGTTTTAAATTTTCAAAGCTCTACATAAGAATGTAATGAATACGTCTTTCAGCGATTTGGGAAATTCCACCCGCAACAGTGGTAAATTGGCGGAAAATATTTGTATGAAAGTTATTTGTTTACCGTCCGATCAGTTTCAAAATCATTTCAAATTTGCTTGAGAACATTGATTTTATAACATACGTGCCACGGGCAAGGCCGGGTTATACCCGCTAGTATAGGATATTTGAGGGAACCATTTTCACATGAATTTCGACCATAAATAAAGTTGCCAGCTTTAAATGCCAAATTGATTTAGAGGCCAAACCATGATAAAAAAGCCAAACCTCATGAAAATCGGATAAGATTTGACCGAGTTATGGGGGTGGGAAGTTTTCACCTATGTCTATAAGGGATATTTGAGGGAACCATTTTCACATGAATTTCGACAAAAAATAAAGTTGTCAGATTTAAATGCCAAATTGATTTAGAGGCCAAATCATGATCAAAAAGCCAAACCTCATGAAAATCGGATAGATTTGACCCAGTTATGGGGGTGGGAAGTTTTCACCTATGTCTATAAGGGATATTTGAGGGAACCATTTTCACATGAATTTCGACCAAAAAAAAAGTTGCCAGATTTAAATGCCAAATTGATTTAGAGGTCAAATCATGATAAAAAATCCAAACCTCATGAAGATCGGATAAGATTTGACCGAGTTATGGGGGTGGGAAGTTTTGACCTATGTCTATAAGGGATATTTGAGGGAACCATTTTCACATGAATTTCGACCAAAAATAAAGTTGCCAGATTTAAATGCCAAATTGATTTAGAGGCCAAACCATGATCAAAAAACCAAACCTCATGAAGATCGGATAAGATTTGACCGAGTTATGGGGGTGGGAAGTTTTCACCTATGTCTATATAGGATATTTGAGGGAACCATTTTCACATGAATTTCGACCAAAAATAAAGTTGCCAGATTTAAATGCCAAATTGATTTAGAGGCCAAACCATGATCAAAAAAGCCAAACCTCATGAAGATCGGATAAGATTTGACCGAGTTATGGGGGTGGGAAGTTTTCACCTATGTCTATATAGGATATTTGAGGGAACCATTTTCACATGAATTTCGACCAAAAATAAAGTTGCCAGATTTAAATGCCAAATTGATTTAGAGGCCAAACCATGATAAAAAAAGCCAAACCTCGTGAAAATCGGATAAGATTTGACCGAGTTATGGGGGTGGGAAGTTTTCACCTATGTCTATAAGGGATATTTGAGGGAACCATTTTCACATGAATTTCGACCAAAAATAAAGTTGTCAGATTTAAATGCCAAATTGATTTAGAGGCCAAACCATGATGAAAAAGTCAAACCTCATGAAGATCGGATAAGATTTGACCCAGTTATGGGGGTGGGAAGTTTTCACCTATGTCTATATAGGGATATTTGAGGGAACCATTTTCACATGAATTTCGACCAAAAATAAAGTTGTCAGATTTAAATGCCAAATTGATTTAGAGGCCAAACCATGATGAAAAAGCCAAACCTCATGAAGATCGGATAAGATTTGACCGAGTTATGGGGGTGGGAAGTTTTCACCTATGTCTATATAGGGATATTTGAGGGAACCATTTTCACATGAATTTCGACCAAAAATAAAGTTGCCAGATTTAAATGCCAAATTGATTTAGAGGCCAAACCATGATAAAAAAGCCAAACCTCATGAAGATCGGATAAGATTTGACCGAGTTATGGGGGTGGGAAGTTTTGACCTATGTCTATATAGGATATTTGAGGGAACCATTTTCACATGACTTTCGACAAAAAATAAAGTTGTCAGATTTAAATGCCAAATTGATTTAGAGGCCAAACCATGATCAAAAAAGCCAAACCTCATGAAAATCGGATAAGATTTGACCGAGTTATGGGGGTGGGAAGTTTTCACCTATGTCTATATAGGATATTTGAGGGAACCATTTTCACATGAATTTCGACCAAAAATAAAGTTGCCAGATTTAAATGCCAAATTGATTTAGAGGCCAAACCATGATAAAAAAGCCAAACCTCATGAAAATCGGATAAGATTTGACCCAGTTATGGGGGTGGGAAGTTTTCACCTATGTCTATATAGGGATATTTGAGGGAACCATTTTCACATGAATTTCGACCAAAAATAAAGTTGCCAGATTTAAATGCCAAATTGATTTAGAGGCCAAACCATGATAAAAAAGCCAATCCTCATGAAAATCGGATAAGATTTGACCGAGTTATGGGGGTGGGAAGTTTTGCACCTATGTCTATATAGGAGTATTTGAGGGAACCATTTTCACATGAATTTCGACCAAAAAATAAAGTTGCCAGATTTAAATGCCAAATTGATTTAGAGGCCAAACCATGATAAAAAAGCCAAACCTCATGAAAATCGGATAAGATTTGACCGAGTTATGGGGGTGGGAAGTTTTCACCTATGTCTATATAGGATATTTGAGGGAACCATTTTCACATGAATTTCGACCAAAAATAAAGTTGCCAGATTTTAATGCCAAATTGATTTAGAGGCCAAACCATGATAAAAAAGCCAAACCTCATGAAAATCGGATAAGATTTGACCGAGTTATGGGGGTGGGAAGTTTTCACCTATGTCTATATAGGATATTTGAGGGAACCATTTTCACATGAATTTCGACCAAAAATAAAGTTGCCAGATTTAAATGCCAAATTGATTTAGAGGCCAAACCATGATAAAAAAGCCAAACCTCATGAAAATCGGATAAGATTTGACCGAGTTATGGGGGTGGGAAGTTTTCACCTATGTCTATATAGGATATTTGAGGGAACCATTTTCACATGAATTTCGACCAAAAATAAAGTTGCCAGATTTAAATGCCAAATTGATTTAGAGGCCAAACCATGATAAAAAAGCCAAACCTCATGAAAATCGGATAAGATTTGACCCAGTTATGGGGGTGGGAAGTTTTCACCTATGTCTATATAGGGATATTTGAGGGAACCATTTTCACATGAATTTCGACCAAAAATAAAGTTGCCAGATTTAAATGCCAAATTGATTTAGAGGCCAAACCATGATAAAAAAGCCAAACCTCATGAAAATCGGATAAGATTTGACCCAGTTATGGGGGTGGGAAGTTTTCACCTATGTCTATATAGGGATATTTGAGGGAACCATTTTCACATGAATTTCGACCAAAAATAAAGTTGCCAGATTTAAATGCCAAATTGATTTAGAGGCCAAACCATGATAAAAAAGCCAAACCTCATGAAAATCGGATAAGATTTGACCGAGTTATGGGGGTGGGAAGTTTTCACCTATGTCTATATAGGGATATTTGAGGGAACCATTTTCACATGAATTTCGACCAAAAATAAAGTTGCCAGATTTTAATGCCAAATTGATTTAGAGGCCAAACCATGATAAAAAAGCCAAACCTCATGAAAATCGGATAAGATTTGACCGAGTTATGGGGGTGGGAAGTTTTCACCTATGTCTATATAGGATATTTGAGGGAACCATTTTCACATGAATTTCGACCAAAAATAAAGTTGCCAGATTTAAATGCCAAATTGATTTAGAGGCCAAACCATGATAAAAAAGCCAAACCTCATGAAAATCGGATAAGATTTGACCGAGTTATGGGGGTGGGAAGTTTTCACCTATGTCTATATAGGATATTTGAGGGAACCATTTTCACATGAATTTCGACCAAAAATAAAGTTGCCAGATTTTAATGCCAAATTGATTTAGAGGCCAAACCATGATCAAAAAAGCCAAACCTCATGAAAATCGGATAAGATTTGACCGAGTTATGGGGGTGGGAAGTTTTCACCTATGTCTATATAGGATATTTGAGGGAACCATTTTCACATGAATTTCGACCAAAAATAAAGTTGCCAGATTTTAATGCCAAATTGATTTAGAGGCCAAACCATGATAAAAAAGCCAAACCTCATGAAAATCGGATAAGATTTGACCGAGTTATGGGGGTGGGAAGTTTTCACCTATGTCTATATAGGATATTTGAGGGAACCATTTTCACATGAATTTCGACCAAAAATAAAGTTGCCAGATTTTAATGCCAAATTGATTTAGAGGCCAAACCATGATAAAAAAGCCAATCCTCATGAAAATCGGATAAGATTTGACCGAGTTATGGGGGTGGGAAGTTTTCACCTATGTCTATATAGGATATTTGAGGGAACCATTTTCACATGAATTTCGACCAAAAATAAAGTTGCCAGATTTAAATGCCAAATTGATTTAGAGGCCAAACCATGATAAAAAAGCCAATCCTCATGAAAATCGGATAAGATTTGACCGAGTTATGGGGGTGGGAAGTTTTCACCTATGTCTATATAGGATATTTGAGGGAACCATTTTCACATGAATTTCGACCAAAAATAAAGTTGCCAGATTTTAATGCCAAATTGATTTAGAGGCCAAACCATGATAAAAAAGCCAAACCTCATGAAAATCGGATAAGATTTGACCGAGTTATGGGGGTGGGAAGTTTTCACCTATGTCTATATAGGATATTTGAGGGAACCATTTTCACATGAATTTCGACCAAAAATAAAGTTGCCAGATTTTAATGCCAAATTGATTTAGAGGCCAAACCATGATAAAAAAGCCAAACCTCATGAAAATCGGATAAGATTTGACCGAGTTATGGGGGTGGGAAGTTTTCACCTATGTCTATATAGGATATTTGAGGGAACCATTTTCACATGAATTTCGACCAAAAATAAAGTTGCCAGATTTTAATGCCAAATTGATTTAGAGGCCAAACCATGATAAAAAAGCCAAACCTCATGAAAATCGGATAAGATTTGACCGAGTTATGGGGGTGGGAAGTTTTCACCTATGTCTATATAGGGATATTTGAGGGAACCATTTTCACATGAATTTCGACCAAAAATAAAGTTGCCAGATTTAAATGCCAAATTGATTTAGAGGCCAAACCATGATAAAAAAGCCAATCCTCATGAAAATCGGATAAGATTTGACCGAGTTATGGGGGTGGGAAGTTTTCACCTATGTCTATATAGGGATATTTGAGGGAACCATTTTCACATGAATTTCGACCAAAAATAAAGTTGCCAGATTTTAATGCCAAATTGATTTAGAGGCCAAACCATGATAAAAAAGCCAAACCTCATGAAAATCGGATAAGATTTGACCGAGTTATGGGGGTGGGAAGTTTTCACCTATGTCTATATAGGATATTTGAGGGAACCATTTTCACATGAATTTCGACCAAAAATAAAGTTGCCAGATTTTAATGCCAAATTGATTTAGAGGCCAAACCATGATAAAAAAGCCAATCCTCATGAAAATCGCATAAGATTTGACCGAGTTATGGGGGTGGGAAGTTTTCACCTATGTCTATATAGGATATTTGAGGGAACCATTTTCACATGAATTTCGACCAAAAATAAAGTTGCCAGATTTTAATGCCAAATTGATTTAGAGGCCAAACCATGATAAAAAAGCCAAACCTCATGAAAATCGGATAAGATTTGACCGAGTTATGGGGGTGGGAAGTTTTCACCTATGTCTATATAGGATATTTGAGGGAACCATTTTCACAAACCTCATGAAGATCGGATAAGATTTGACCGAGTTATGGGGTGGGAAGTTTTCACCTATGTCTATATAGGATATTTGAGGGAACCATTTTCACATGAATTTCGACCAAAAATAAAGTTGCCAGATTTTAATGCCAAATTGATTTAGAGGCCAAACCATGATAAAAAAGCCAATCCTCATGAAAATCGGATAAGATTTGACCGAGTTATGGGGGTGGGAAGTTTTCACCTATGTCTATATAGGATATTTGAGGGAACCATTTTCACATGAATTTCGACCAAAAATAAAGTTGCCAGATTTTAATGCCAAATTGATTTAGAGGCCAAACCATGATAAAAAAGCCAAACCTCATGAAAATCGGATAAGATTTGACCGAGTTATGGGGGTGGGAAGTTTTCACCTATGTCTATATAGGGAATTTGAGGGAACCATTTTCACATGAATTTCGACCAAAAATAAAGTTGCCAGATTTTAATGCCAAATTGATTTAGAGGCCAAACCATGATAAAAAAGCCAATCCTCATGAAAATCGGATAAGATTTGACCGAGTTATGGGGGTGGGAAGTTTTCACCTATGTCTATATAGGGATATTTGAGGGAACCATTTTCACATGAATTTCGACCAAAAATAAAGTTGCCAGATTTTAATGCCAAATTGATTTAGAGGCCAAACCATGATAAAAAAGCCAATCCTCATGAAAATCGGATAAGATTTGACCGAGTTATGGGGGTGGGAAGTTTTCACCTATGTCTATATAGGATATTTGAGGGAACCATTTTCACATGAATTTCGACCAAAAATAAAGTTGCCAGATTTTAATGCCAAATTGATTTAGAGGCCAAACCATGATAAAAAAGCCAATCCTCATGAAAATCGGATAAGATTTGACCGAGTTATGGGGGTGGGAAGTTTTCACCTATGTCTATATAGGATATTTGAGGGAACCATTTTCACATGAATTTCGACCAAAAATAAAGTTGCCAGATTTTAATGCCAAATTGATTTAGAGGCCAAACCATGATAAAAAAGCCAAACCTCATGAAAATCGGATAAGATTTGACCGAGTTATGGGGGTGGGAAGTTTTCACCTATGTCTATATAGGATATTTGAGGGAACCATTTTCACATGAATTTCGACAACAAAATAAAGTTGCCAGATTTTAATGCCAAATTGATTTAGAGGCCAAACCATGATAAAAAAGCCAATCCTCATGAAAATCGGATAAGATTTGACCGAGTTATGGGGGTGGGAAGTTTTCACCTATGTCTATATAGGATATTTGAGGGAACCATTTTCACATGAATTTCGACCAAAAATAAAGTTGCCAGATTTTAATGCCAAATTGATTTAGAGGCCAAACCATGATAAAAAAGCCAATCCTCATGAAAATCGGATAAGATTTGACCGAGTTATGGGGGTGGGAAGTTTTCACCTATGTCTATATAGGATATTTGAGGGAACCATTTTCACATGAATTTCGACCAAAAATAAAGTTGCCAGATTTAAATGCCAAATTGATTTAGAGGCCAAACCATGATAAAAAAGCCAAACCTCATGAAAATCGGATAAGATTTGACCGAGTTATGGGGGTGGGAAGTTTTCACCTATGTCTATATAGGATATTTGAGGGAACCATTTTCACATGAATTTCGACCAAAAATAAAGTTGCCAGATTTTAATGCCAAATTGATTTAGAGGCCAAACCATGATAAAAAAGCCAATCCTCATGAAAATCGGATAAGATTTGACCGAGTTATGGGGGTGGGAAGTTTTCACCTATGTCTATATAGGATATTTGAGGGAACCATTTTCACATGAATTTCGACCAAAAATAAAGTTGCCAGATTTTAATGCCAAATTGATTTAGAGGCCAAACCATGATAAAAAAGCCAATCCTCATGAAAATCGCATAAGATTTGACCGAGTTATGGGGGTGGGAAGTTTTCACCTATGTCTATATAGGATATTTGAGGGAACCATTTTCACATGAATTTCGACCAAAAATAAAGTTGCCAGATTTTAATGCCAAATTGATTTAGAGGCCAAACCATGATAAAAAAGCCAATCCTCATGAAAATCGGATAAGATTTGACCGAGTTATGGGGGTGGGAAGTTTTCACCTATGTCTATATAGGATATTTGAGGGAACCATTTTCACATGAATTTCGACCAAAAATAAAGTTGCCAGATTTAAATGCCAAATTGATTTAGAGGCCAAACCATGATAAAAAAGCCAATCCTCATGAAAATCGCATAAGATTTGACCGAGTTATGGGGGTGGGAAGTTTTCACCTATGTCTATATAGGATATTTGAGGGAACCATTTTCACATGAATTTCGACCAAAAATAAAGTTGCCAGATTTTAATGCCAAATTGATTTAGAGGCCAAACCATGATAAAAAAGCCAATCCTCATGAAAATCGGATAAGATTTGACCGAGTTATGGGGGTGGGAAGTTTTCACCTATGTCTATATAGGATATTTGAGGGAACCATTTTCACATGAATTTCGACCAAAAATAAAGTTGCCAGATTTTAATGCCAAATTGATTTAGAGGCCAAACCATGATAAAAAAGCCAATCCTCATGAAAATCGGCATAAGATTTGACCGAGTTATGGGGGTGGGAAGTTTTCACCTATGTCTATATAGGATATTTGAGGGAACCATTTTCACATGAATTTCGACCAAAAATAAAGTTGCCAGATTTTAATGCCAAATTGATTTAGAGGCCAAACCATGATAAAAAAGCCAATCCTCATGAAAATCGGATAAGATTTGACCGAGTTATGGGGGTGGGAAGTTTTCACCTATGTCTATATAGGATATTTGAGGGAACCATTTTCACATGAATTTCGACCAAAAATAAAGTTGCCAGATTTTAATGCCAAATTGATTTAGAGGCCAAACCATGATAAAAAAGCCAATCCTCATGAAAATCGGATAAGATTTGACCGAGTTATGGGGGTGGGAAGTTTTCACCTATGTCTATATAGGGAATTTGAGGGAACCATTTTCACATGAATTTCGACCAAAAATAAAGTTGCCAGATTTTAATGCCAAATTGATTTAGAGGCCAAACCATGATAAAAAAGCCAATCCTCATGAAAATCGGATAAGATTTGACCGAGTTATGGGGGTGGGAAGTTTTCACCTATGTCTATATAGGATATTTGAGGGAACCATTTTCACATGAATTTCGACCAAAAATAAAGTTGCCAGATTTTAATGCCAAATTGATTTAGAGGCCAAACCATGATAAAAAAGCCAAACCTCATGAAAATCGGATAAGATTTGACCGAGTTATGGGGGTGGGAAGTTTTCACCTATGTCTATATAGGATATTTGAGGGAACCATTTTCACATGAATTTCGACCAAAAATAAAGTTGCCAGATTTTAATGCCAAATTGATTTAGAGGCCAAACCATGATAAAAAAGCCAAACCTCATGAAAATCGGATAAGATTTGACCGAGTTATGGGGGTGGGAAGTTTTCACCTATGTCTATATAGGATATTTGAGGGAACCATTTTCACATGAATTTCGACCAAAAATAAAGTTGCCAGATTTTAATGCCAAATTGATTTAGAGGCCAAACCATGATAAAAAAGCCAAACCTCATGAAAATCGGATAAGATTTGACCGAGTTATGGGGGTGGGAAGTTTTCACCTATGTCTATATAGGATATTTGAGGGAACCATTTTCACATGAATTTCGACCAAAAATAAAGTTGCCAGATTTTAATGCCAAATTGATTTAGAGGCCAAACCATGATAAAAAAGCCAATCCTCATGAAAATCGGATAAGATTTGACCGAGTTATGGGGGTGGGAAGTTTTCACCTATGTCTATATAGGATATTTGAGGGAACCATTTTCACATGAATTTCGACCAAAAATAAAGTTGCCAGATTTTAATGCCAAATTGATTTAGAGGCCAAACCATGATAAAAAAGCCAAACCTCATGAAAATCGGATAAGATTTGACCGAGTTATGGGGGTGGGAAGTTTTCACCTATGTCTATATAGGATATTTGAGGGAACCATTTTCACATGAATTTCGACCAAAAATAAAGTTGCCAGATTTTAATGCCAAATTGATTTAGAGGCCAAACCATGATAAAAAAGCCAATCCTCATGAAAATCGGATAAGATTTGACCGAGTTATGGGGGTGGGAAGTTTTCACCTATGTCTATATAGGATATTTGAGGGAACCATTTTCACATGAATTTCGACCAAAAATAAAGTTGCCAGATTTTAATGCCAAATTGATTTAGAGGCCAAACCATGATAAAAAAGCCAATCCTCATGAAAATCGGATAAGATTTGACCGAGTTATGGGGGTGGGAAGTTTTCACCTATGTCTATATAGGATATTTGAGGGAACCATTTTCACATGAATTTCGACCAAAAATAAAGTTGCCAGATTTTAATGCCAAATTGATTTAGAGGCCAAACCATGATAAAAAAGCCAATCCTCATGAAAATCGGATAAGATTTGACCGAGTTATGGGGGTGGGAAGTTTTCACCTATGTCTATATAGGATATTTGAGGGAACCATTTTCACATGAATTTCGACCAAAAATAAAGTTGCCAGATTTTAATGCCAAATTGATTTAGAGGCCAAACCATGATAAAAAAGCCAAACCTCATGAAAATCGGATAAGATTTGACCGAGTTATGGGGGTGGGAAGTTTTCACCTATGTCTATATAGGATATTTGAGGGAACCATTTTCACATGAATTTCGACCAAAAATAAAGTTGCCAGATTTTAATGCCAAATTGATTTAGAGGCCAAACCATGATAAAAAAGCCAATCCTCATGAAAATCGGATAAGATTTGACCGAGTTATGGGGGTGGGAAGTTTTCACCTATGTCTATATAGGATATTTGAGGGAACCATTTTCACATGAATTTCGACCAAAAATAAAGTTGCCAGATTTTAATGCCAAATTGATTTAGAGGCCAAACCATGATAAAAAAGCCAATCCTCATGAAAATCGGATAAGATTTGACCGAGTTATGGGGGTGGGAAGTTTTCACCTATGTCTATATAGGATATTTGAGGGAACCATTTTCACATGAATTTCGACCAAAAATAAAGTTGCCAGATTTTAATGCCAAATTGATTTAGAGGCCAAACCATGATAAAAAAGCCAATCCTCATGAAAATCGGATAAGATTTGACCGAGTTATGGGGGTGGGAAGTTTTCACCTATGTCTATATAGGATATTTGAGGGAACCATTTTCACATGAATTTCGACCAAAAATAAAGTTGCCAGATTTTAATGCCAAATTGATTTAGAGGCCAAACCATGATAAAAAAGCCAAACCTCATGAAAATCGGATAAGATTTGACCGAGTTATGGGGGTGGGAAGTTTTCACCTATGTCTATATAGGATATTTGAGGGAACCATTTTCACATGAATTTCGACCAAAAATAAAGTTGCCAGATTTTAATGCCAAATTGATTTAGAGGCCAAACCATGATAAAAAAGCCAATCCTCATGAAAATCGGATAAGATTTGACCGAGTTATGGGGGTGGGAAGTTTTCACCTATGTCTATATAGGATATTTGAGGGAACCATTTTCACATGAATTTCGACCAAAAATAAAGTTGCCAGATTTAAATGCCAAATTGATTTAGAGGCCAAACCATGATAAAAAAGCCAATCCTCATGAAAATCGGATAAGATTTGACCGAGTTATGGGGGTGGGAAGTTTTCACCTATGTCTATATAGGATATTTGAGGGAACCATTTTCACATGAATTTCGACCAAAAATAAAGTTGCCAGATTTTAATGCCAAATTGATTTAGAGGCCAAACCATGATAAAAAAGCCAATCCTCATGAAAATCGGATAAGATTTGACCGAGTTATGGGGGTGGGAAGTTTTCACCTATGTCTATATAGGATATTTGAGGGAACCATTTTCACATGAATTTCGACCAAAAATAAAGTTGCCAGATTTAAATGCCAAATTGATTTAGAGGCCAAACCATGATAAAAAAGCCAATCCTCATGAAAATCGCATAAGATTTGACCGAGTTATGGGGGTGGGAAGTTTTCACCTATGTCTATATAGGATATTTGAGGGAACCATTTTCACATGAATTTCGACCAAAAATAAAGTTGCCAGATTTTAATGCCAAATTGATTTAGAGGCCAAACCATGATAAAAAAGCCAATCCTCATGAAAATCGGATAAGATTTGACCGAGTTATGGGGGTGGGAAGTTTTCACCTATGTCTATATAGGATATTTGAGGGAACCATTTTCACATGAATTTCGACCAAAAATAAAGTTGCCAGATTTTAATGCCAAATTGATTTAGAGGCCAAACCATGATAAAAAAGCCAAACCTCATGAAAATCGGATAAGATTTGACCGAGTTATGGGGGTGGGAAGTTTTCACCTATGTCTATATAGGATATTTGAGGGAACCATTTTCACATGAATTTCGACCAAAAATAAAGTTGCCAGATTTTAATGCCAAATTGATTTAGAGGCCAAACCATGATAAAAAAGCCAATCCTCATGAAAATCGGATAAGATTTGACCGAGTTATGGGGGTGGGAAGTTTTCACCTATGTCTATATAGGATATTTGAGGGAACCATTTTCACATGAATTTCGACCAAAAATAAAGTTGCCAGATTTTAATGCCAAATTGATTTAGAGGCCAAACCATGATAAAAAAGCCAATCCTCATGAAAATCGGATAAGATTTGACCGAGTTATGGGGGTGGGAAGTTTTCACCTATGTCTATATAGGATATTTGAGGGAACCATTTTCACATGAATTTCGACCAAAAATAAAGTTGCCAGATTTTAATGCCAAATTGATTTAGAGGCCAAACCATGATAAAAAAGCCAATCCTCATGAAAATCGGATAAGATTTGACCGAGTTATGGGGGTGGGAAGTTTTCACCTATGTCTATATAGGATATTTGAGGGAACCATTTTCACATGAATTTCGACCAAAAATAAAGTTGCCAGATTTAAATGCCAAATTGATTTAGAGGCCAAACCATGATAAAAAAGCCAAACCTCATGAAAATCGGATAAGATTTGACCGAGTTATGGGGGTGGGAAGTTTTCACCTATGTCTATATAGGATATTTGAGGGAACCATTTTCACATGAATTTCGACCAAAAATAAAGTTGCCAGATTTAAATGCCAAATTGATTTAGAGGCCAAACCATGATAAAAAAGCCAATCCTCATGAAAATCGGATAAGATTTGACCGAGTTATGGGGGTGGGAAGTTTTCACCTATGTCTATATAGGATATTTGAGGGAACCATTTTCACATGAATTTCGACCAAAAATAAAGTTGCCAGATTTAAATGCCAAATTGATTTAGAGGCCAAACCATGATAAAAAAGCCAAACCTCATGAAAATCGGATAAGATTTGACCGAGTTATGGGGGTGGGAAGTTTTCACCTATGTCTATATAGGATATTTGAGGGAACCATTTTCACATGAATTTCGACCAAAAATAAAGTTGCCAGATTTAAATGCCAAATTGATTTAGAGGCCAAACCATGATAAAAAAGCCAATCCTCATGAAAATCGGATAAGATTTGACCGAGTTATGGGGGTGGGAAGTTTTCACCTATGTCTATATAGGATATTTGAGGGAACCATTTTCACATGAATTTCGACCAAAAATAAAGTTGCCAGATTTAAATGCCAAATTGATTTAGAGGCCAAACCATGATAAAAAAGCCAAACCTCATGAAAATCGGATAAGATTTGACCGAGTTATGGGGGTGGGAAGTTTTCACCTATGTCTATATAGGATATTTGAGGGAACCATTTTCACATGAATTTCGACCAAAAATAAAGTTGCCAGATTTTAATGCCAAATTGATTTAGAGGCCAAACCATGATAAAAAAGCCAAACCTCATGAAAATCGGATAAGATTTGACCGAGTTATGGGGGTGGGAAGTTTTCACCTATGTCTATATAGGATATTTGAGGGAACCATTTTCACATGAATTTCGACCAAAAATAAAGTTGCCAGATTTTAATGCCAAATTGATTTAGAGGCCAAACCATGATAAAAAAGCCAATCCTCATGAAAATCGGATAAGATTTGACCGAGTTATGGGGGTGGGAAGTTTTCACCTATGTCTATATAGGATATTTGAGGGAACCATTTTCACATGAATTTCGACCAAAAATAAAGTTGCCAGATTTAAATGCCAAATTGATTTAGAGGCCAAACCATGATAAAAAAGCCAAACCTCATGAAAATCGGATAAGATTTGACCGAGTTATGGGGGTGGGAAGTTTTCACCTATGTCTATATAGGATATTTGAGGGAACCATTTTCACATGAATTTCGACCAAAAATAAAGTTGCCAGATTTAAATGCCAAATTGATTTAGAGGCCAAACCATGATAAAAAAGCCAAACCTCATGAAAATCGGATAAGATTTGACCGAGTTATGGGGGTGGGAAGTTTTCACCTATGTCTATATAGGGATATTTGAGGGAACCATTTTCACATGAATTTCGACCAAAAATAAAGTTGCCAGATTTAAATGCCAAATTGATTTAGAGGCCAAACCATGATAAAAAAGCCAATCCTCATGAAAATCGGATAAGATTTGACCGAGTTATGGGGGTGGGAAGTTTTCACCTATGTCTATATAGGATATTTGAGGGAACCATTTTCACATGAATTTCGACCAAAAAATAAAGTTGCCAGATTTAAATGCCAAATTGATTTAGAGGCCAAACCATGATAAAAAAGCCAAACCTCATGAAAATCGGATAAGATTTGACCGAGTTATGGGGGTGGGAAGTTTTCACCTATGTCTATATAGGATATTTGAGGGAACCATTTTCACATGAATTTCGACCAAAAATAAAGTTGCCAGATTTTAATGCCAAATTGATTTAGAGGCCAAACCATGATAAAAAAGCCAAACCTCATGAAAATCGGATAAGATTTGACCGAGTTATGGGGGTGGGAAGTTTTCACCTATGTCTATATAGGATATTTGAGGGAACCATTTTCACATGAATTTCGACCAAAAATAAAGTTGCCAGATTTAAATGCCAAATTGATTTAGAGGCCAAACCATGATAAAAAAGCCAATCCTCATGAAAATCGGATAAGATTTGACCGAGTTATGGGGGTGGGAAGTTTTCACCTATGTCTATATAGGATATTTGAGGGAACCATTTTCACATGAATTTCGACCAAAAATAAAGTTGCCAGATTTTAATGCCAAATTGATTTAGAGGCCAAACCATGATCAAAAAAGCCAAACCTCATGAAAATCGGATAAGATTTGACCGAGTTATGGGGGTGGGAAGTTTTCACCTATGTCTATATAGGGATATTTGAGGGAACCATTTTCACATGAATTTCGACCAAAAATAAAGTTGCCAGATTTTAATGCCAAATTGATTTAGAGGCCAAACCATGATAAAAAAGCCAAACCTCATGAAAATCGGATAAGATTTGACCGAGTTATGGGGGTGGGAAGTTTTCACCTATGTCTATATAGGATATTTGAGGGAACCATTTTCACATGAATTTCGACCAAAAATAAAGTTGCCAGATTTAAATGCCAAATTGATTTAGAGGCCAAACCATGATAAAAAAGCCAATCCTCATGAAAATCGGATAAGATTTGACCGAGTTATGGGGGTGGGAAGTTTTCACCTATGTCTATATAGGGATATTTGAGGGAACCATTTTCACATGAATTTCGACCAAAAATAAAGTTGCCAGATTTTAATGCCAAATTGATTTAGAGGCCAAACCATGATAAAAAAGCCAATCCTCATGAAAATCGGATAAGATTTGACCGAGTTATGGGGGTGGGAAGTTTTCACCTATGTCTATATAGGATATTTGAGGGAACCATTTTCACATGAATTTCGACCAAAAATAAAGTTGCCAGATTTAAATGCCAAATTGATTTAGAGGCCAAACCATGATAAAAAAGCCAAACCTCATGAAAATCGGATAAGATTTGACCGAGTTATGGGGGTGGGAAGTTTTCACCTATGTCTATATAGGGATATTTGAGGGAACCATTTTCACATGAATTTCGACCAAAAATAAAGTTGCCAGATTTAAATGCCAAATTGATTTAGAGGCCAAACCATGATCAAAAAAGCCAAACCTCATGAAAATCGGATAAGATTTGACCGAGTTATGGGGGTGGGAAGTTTTCACCTATGTCTATATAGGATATTTGAGGGAACCATTTTCACATGAATTTCGACCAAAAATAAAGTTGCCAGATTTAAATGCCAAATTGATTTAGAGGCCAAACCATGATAAAAAAGCCAAACCTCATGAAAATCGGATAAGATTTGACCGAGTTATGGGGGTGGGAAGTTTTCACCTATGTCTATATAGGATATTTGAGGGAACCATTTTCACATGAATTTCGACCAAAAATAAAGTTGCCAGATTTAAATGCCAAATTGATTTAGAGGCCAAACCATGATAAAAAAGCCAAACCTCATGAAAATCGGATAAGATTTGACCGAGTTATGGGGGTGGGAAGTTTTCACCTATGTCTATATAGGGATATTTGAGGGAACCATTTTCACATGAATTTCGACCAAAAATAAAGTTGCCAGATTTAAATGCCAAATTGATTTAGAGGCCAAACCATGATAAAAAAGCCAAACCTCATGAAAATCGGATAAGATTTGACCGAGTTATGGGGGTGGGAAGTTTTCACCTATGTCTATATAGGATATTTGAGGGAACCATTTTCACATGAATTTCGACCAAAAATAAAGTTGCCAGATTTAAATGCCAAATTGATTTAGAGGCCAAACCATGATAAAAAAGCCAAACCTCATGAAAATCGGATAAGATTTGACCGAGTTATGGGGGTGGGAAGTTTTCACCTATGTCTATATAGGATATTTGAGGGAACCATTTTCACATGAATTTCGACCAAAAATAAAGTTGCCAGATTTAAATGCCAAATTGATTTAGAGGCCAAACCATGATAAAAAAGCCAAACCTCATGAAAATCGGATAAGATTTGACCGAGTTATGGGGGTGGGAAGTTTTCACCTATGTCTATATAGGATATTTGAGGGAACCATTTTCACATGAATTTCGACCAAAAATAAAGTTGCCAGATTTTAATGCCAAATTGATTTAGAGGCCAAACCATGATAAAAAAGCCAATCCTCATGAAAATCGGATAAGATTTGACCGAGTTATGGGGGTGGGAAGTTTTCACCTATGTCTATATAGGATATTTGAGGGAACCATTTTCACATGAATTTCGACCAAAAATAAAGTTGCCAGATTTAAATGCCAAATTGATTTAGAGGCCAAACCATGATAAAAAAGCCAAACCTCATGAAAATCGGATAAGATTTGACCGAGTTATGGGGGTGGGAAGTTTTCACCTATGTCTATATAGGGATATTTGAGGGAACCATTTTCACATGAATTTCGACCAAAAATAAAGTTGCCAGATTTAAATGCCAAATTGATTTAGAGGCCAAACCATGATAAAAAAGCCAAACCTCATGAAAATCGGATAAGATTTGACCGAGTTATGGGGGTGGGAAGTTTTCACCTATGTCTATATGGGATATTTGAGGGAACCATTTTCACATGAATTTCGACCAAAAATAAAGTTGCCAGATTTAAATGCCAAATTGATTTAGAGGCCAAACCATGATAAAAAAGCCAAACCTCATGAAAATCGGATAAGATTTGACCGAGTTATGGGGGTGGGAAGTTTTCACCTATGTCTATATAGGATATTTGAGGGAACCATTTTCACATGAATTTCGACCAAAAATAAAGTTGCCAGATTTAAATGCCAAATTGATTTAGAGGCCAAACCATGATAAAAAAGCCAAACCTCATGAAAATCGGATAAGATTTGACCGAGTTATGGGGGTGGGAAGTTTTCACCTATGTCTATATAGGATATTTGAGGGAACCATTTTCACATGAATTTCGACCAAAAATAAAGTTGCCAGATTTAAATGCCAAATTGATTTAGAGGCCAAACCATGATAAAAAAGCCAATCCTCATGAAAATCGGATAAGATTTGACCGAGTTATGGGGGTGGGAAGTTTTCACCTATGTCTATATAGGATATTTGAGGGAACCATTTTCACATGAATTTCGACCAAAAATAAAGTTGCCAGATTTAAATGCCAAATTGATTTAGAGGCCAAACCATGATAAAAAAGCCAAACCTCATGAAAATCGGATAAGATTTGACCGAGTTATGGGGGTGGGAAGTTTTCACCTATGTCTATATAGGATATTTGAGGGAACCATTTTCACATGAATTTCGACCAAAAATAAAGTTGCCAGATTTAAATGCCAAATTGATTTAGAGGCCAAACCATGATAAAAAAGCCAAACCTCATGAAGATCGGATAAGATTTGACCGAGTTATGGGGGTGGGAAGTTTTCACCTATGTCTATATAGGGATATTTGAGGGAACCATTTTCACATGAATTTCGACAAAAAATAAAGTTGCCAGATTTAAATGCCAAATTGATTTAGAGGCCAAACCATGATCAAAAAGCCAAACCTCATGAAAATCGGATAAGATTTGACCGAGTTATGGGGGTGGGAAGTTTTCACCTATGTCTATATAGGATATTTGAGGGAACCATTTTCACATGAATTTCGACCAAAAATAAAGTTGCCAGATTTTAATGCCAAATTGATTTAGAGGCCAAACCATGATAAAAAAGCCAAACCTCATGAAAATCGGATAAGATTTGACCGAGTTATGGGGGTGGGAAGTTTTCACCTATGTCTATATAGGATATTTGAGGGAACCATTTTCACATGAATTTCGACCAAAAATAAAGTTGCCAGATTTAAATGCCAAATTGATTTAGAGGCCAAACCATGATAAAAAAGCCAATCCTCATGAAAATCGGATAAGATTTGACCGAGTTATGGGGGTGGGAAGTTTTCACCTATGTCTATATAGGATATTTGAGGGAACCATTTTCACATGAATTTCGACCAAAAATAAAGTTGCCAGATTTTAATGCCAAATTGATTTAGAGGCCAAACCATGATAAAAAAGCCAAACCTCATGAAAATCGGATAAGATTTGACCGAGTTATGGGGGTGGGAAGTTTTCACCTATGTCTATATAGGATATTTGAGGGAACCATTTTCACATGAATTTCGACCAAAAATAAAGTTGCCAGATTTAAATGCCAAATTGATTTAGAGGCCAAACCATGATAAAAAAGCCAAACCTCATGAAAATCGGATAAGATTTGACCGAGTTATGGGGGTGGGAAGTTTTCACCTATGTCTATATAGGATATTTGAGGGAACCATTTTCACATGAATTTCGACCAAAAATAAAGTTGCCAGATTTAAATGCCAAATTGATTTAGAGGCCAAACCATGATAAAAAAGCCAAACCTCATGAAAATCGGATAAGATTTGACCGAGTTATGGGGGTGGGAAGTTTTCACCTATGTCTATATAGGATATTTGAGGGAACCATTTTCACATGAATTTCGACCAAAAATAAAGTTGCCAGATTTAAATGCCAAATTGATTTAGAGGCCAAACCATGATAAAAAAGCCAAACCTCATGAAAATCGGATAAGATTTGACCGAGTTATGGGGGTGGGAAGTTTTCACCTATGTCTATATAGGATATTTGAGGGAACCATTTTCACATGAATTTCGACCAAAAATAAAGTTGCCAGATTTAAATGCCAAATTGATTTAGAGGCCAAACCATGATAAAAAAGCCAAACCTCATGAAAATCGGATAAGATTTGACCCAGTTATGGGGGTGGGAAGTTTTCACCTATGTCTATATAGGATATTTGAGGGAACCATTTTCACATGAATTTCGACCAAAAATAAAGTTGCCAGATTTAAATGCCAAATTGATTTAGAGGCCAAACCATGATAAAAAAGCCAAACCTCATGAAAATCGGATAAGATTTGACCGAGTTATGGGGGTGGGAAGTTTTCACCTATGTCTATATAGGATATTTGAGGGAACCATTTTCACATGAATTTCGACCAAAAATAAAGTTGCCAGATTTAAATGCCAAATTGATTTAGAGGCCAAACCATGATAAAAAAGCCAATCCTCATGAAAATCGGATAAGATTTGACCGAGTTATGGGGGTGGGAAGTTTTCACCTATGTCTATATAGGATATTTGAGGGAACCATTTTCACATGAATTTCGACCAAAAATAAAGTTGCCAGATTTTAATGCCAAATTGATTTAGAGGCCAAACCATGATAAAAAAGCCAAACCTCATGAAAATCGGATAAGATTTGACCGAGTTATGGGGGTGGGAAGTTTTCACCTATGTCTATATAGGATATTTGAGGGAACCATTTTCACATGAATTTCGACCAAAAATAAAGTTGCCAGATTTAAATGCCAAATTGATTTAGAGGCCAAACCATGATAAAAAAGCCAATCCTCATGAAAATCGGATAAGATTTGACCGAGTTATGGGGGTGGGAAGTTTTCACCTATGTCTATATAGGATATTTGAGGGAACCATTTTCACATGAATTTCGACCAAAAATAAAGTTGCCAGATTTTAATGCCAAATTGATTTAGAGGCCAAACCATGATAAAAAAGCCAAACCTCATGAAAATCGGATAAGATTTGACCGAGTTATGGGGGTGGGAAGTTTTCACCTATGTCTATATAGGATATTTGAGGGAACCATTTTCACATGAATTTCGACCAAAAATAAAGTTGCCAGATTTTAATGCCAAATTGATTTAGAGGCCAAACCATGATAAAAAAACCAAACCTCATGAAAATCGGATAAGATTTGACCGAGTTATGGGGGTGGGAAGTTTTCACCTATGTCTATATAGGATATTTGAGGGAACCATTTTCACATGAATTTCGACCAAAAATAAAGTTGCCAGATTTAAATGCCAAATTGATTTAGAGGCCAAACCATGATAAAAAAGCCAATCCTCATGAAAATCGGATAAGATTTGACCGAGTTATGGGGGTGGGAAGTTTTCACCTATGTCTATATAGGATATTTGAGGGAACCATTTTCACATGAATTTCGACCAAAAATAAAGTTGCCAGATTTAAATGCCAAATTGATTTAGAGGCCAAACCATGATAAAAAAGCCAATCCTCATGAAAATCGGATAAGATTTGACCGAGTTATGGGGGTGGGAAGTTTTCACCTATGTCTATATAGGATATTTGAGGGAACCATTTTCACATGAATTTCGACCAAAAATAAAGTTGCCAGATTTTAATGCCAAATTGATTTAGAGGCCAAACCATGATAAAAAAGCCAAACCTCATGAAAATCGGATAAGATTTGACCGAGTTATGGGGGTGGGAAGTTTTCACCTATGTCTATATAGGATATTTGAGGGAACCATTTTCACATGAATTTCGACCAAAAATAAAGTTGCCAGATTTTAATGCCAAATTGATTTAGAGGCCAAACCATGATAAAAAAGCCAAACCTCATGAAAATCGGATAAGATTTGACCGAGTTATGGGGGTGGGAAGTTTTCACCTATGTCTATATAGGATATTTGAGGGAACCATTTTCACATGAATTTCGACCAAAAATAAAGTTGCCAGATTTAAATGCCAAATTGATTTAGAGGCCAAACCATGATAAAAAAGCCAAACCTCATGAAAATCGGATAAGATTTGACCGAGTTATGGGGGTGGGAAGTTTTCACCTATGTCTATATAGGATATTTGAGGGAACCATTTTCACATGAATTTCGACCAAAAATAAAGTTGCCAGATTTAAATGCCAAATTGATTTAGAGGCCAAACCATGATAAAAAAGCCAAACCTCATGAAAATCGCATAAGATTTGACCGAGTTATGGGGGTGGGAAGTTTTCACCTATGTCTATAAGGGATATTTGAGGGAACCATTTTCACATGAATTTCGACCAAAAATAAAGTTGCCAGATTTAAATGCCAAATTGATTTAGAGGCCAAACCATGATAAAAAAGCCAAACCTCATGAAGATCGGATAAGATTTGACCGAGTTATGGGGGTGGGAAGTTTTCACCTATGTCTATATAGGATATTTGAGGGAACCATTTTCACATGACTTTCGACAAAAAATAAAGTTGTCAGATTTAAATGCCAAATTGATTTAGAGGCCAAACCATGATCAAAAAACCAAACCTCATGAAGATCGGATAAGATTTGACCGAGTTATGGGGGTGGGAAGTTTTCACCTATGTCTATATAGGATATTTGAGGGAACCATTTTCACATGAATTTCGACCAAAAATAAAGTTGCCAGATTTTAATGCCAAATTGATTTAGAGGCCAAACCATGATAAAAAAGCCAAACCTCATGAAAATCGGATAAGATTTGACCGAGTTATGGGGGTGGGAAGTTTTCACCTATGTCTATATAGGATATTTGAGGGAACCATTTTCACATGAATTTCGACCAAAAATAAAGTTGCCAGATTTAAATGCCAAATTGATTTAGAGGCCAAACCATGATAAAAAAGCCAATCCTCATGAAAATCGGATAAGATTTGACCGAGTTATGGGGGTGGGAAGTTTTCACCTATGTCTATATAGGATATTTGAGGGAACCATTTTCACATGAATTTCGACCAAAAATAAAGTTGCCAGATTTTAATGCCAAATTGATTTAGAGGCCAAACCATGATAAAAAAGCCAAACCTCATGAAAATCGGATAAGATTTGACCGAGTTATGGGGGTGGGAAGTTTTCACCTATGTCTATATAGGATATTTGAGGGAACCATTTTCACATGAATTTCGACCAAAAATAAAGTTGCCAGATTTAAATGCCAAATTGATTTAGAGGCCAAACCATGATAAAAAAGCCAAACCTCATGAAAATCGGATAAGATTTGACCCAGTTATGGGGGTGGGAAGTTTTCACCTATGTCTATATAGGATATTTGAGGGAACCATTTTCACATGAATTTCGACCAAAAATAAAGTTGTCAGATTTAAATGCCAAATTGATTTAGAGGCCAAACCATGATAAAAAAGCCAAACCTCATGAAAATCGGATAAGATTTGACCGAGTTATGGGGGTGGGAAGTTTTCACCTATGTCTATATGGGATATTTGAGGGAACCATTTTCACATGAATTTCGACCAAAAATAAAGTTGCCAGATTTAAATGCCAAATTGATTTAGAGGCCAAACCATGATCAAAAAGCCAAACCTCATGAAAATCGGATAAGATTTGACCCAGTTATGGGGGTGGGAAGTTTTCACCTATGTCTATATAGGATATTTGAGGGAACCATTTTCACATGAATTTCGACCAAAAATAAAGTTGCCAGATTTAAATGCCAAATTGATTTAGAGGCCAAACCATGATAAAAAAGCCAAACCTCATGAAAATCGGATAAGATTTGACCGAGTTATGGGGGTGGGAAGTTTTCACCTATGTCTATATAGGATATTTGAGGGAACCATTTTCACATGAATTTCGACCAAAAATAAAGTTGCCAGATTTAAATGCCAAATTGATTTAGAGGCCAAACCATGATAAAAAAGCCAATCCTCATGAAAATCGGATAAGATTTGACCGAGTTATGGGGGTGGGAAGTTTTCACCTATGTCTATATAGGATATTTGAGGGAACCATTTTCACATGAATTTCGACCAAAAATAAAGTTGCCAGATTTTAATGCCAAATTGATTTAGAGGCCAAACCATGATAAAAAAACCAAACCTCATGAAAATCGGATAAGATTTGACCCAGTTATGGGGGTGGGAAGTTTTCACCTATGTCTATAAGGGATATTTGAGGGAACCATTTTCACATGAATTTCGACCAAAAATAAAGTTGCCAGATT